>OY720684.1:45848649-46448649 GCA_963170755.1 Amphimallon solstitiale | reverse complement strand
ATATTGTAATTGTAAGTGAGGACATTGATATTCTTGTTCTGCTCACTGTGCTAACGTATTCTTCCAAAAGTAAGAACATATTCTTCCACAAACCAGGGAGAGGCAATAAAGCAGGTTCATGGTATTCATCCAAATCATTCAAGTTGTGAAGCCTCTCAAGACGCTCTAACTCAGGTTGGAAGACATTTTATTCTTGAACTGTAAGATTGTGAAATGGTAACGAACGACAAATTGAGATACAAAGTCATCACCAGATACAAAGTTGGTTGAGTCATAAAACAAATTCACTCGAGTGCAGATAAGAACAAATCTCTTCTGGTCTGAGTCCAATTATGATGACCAAAGGCCTTAGTCGCTGCGCATAGTCAGAGAACAGTTATGACGGGCCGGCCCATCAAAACGCAAAAAATTGTATGAACGTAATTTTTATTAGTTTATTATTTTTGACAATGAGCTTTTAAATAATTTGTTTTTAAATAGTTTTTTTTTAGTTTACATAATTTCCATTATTCCAACACGTAGAATTTATATATGTTCTTGTTATTTGCTATTATAACATTTATTAAGTTTTCTTTTTTTATTAAAAATATTTTCCTTGTATTTTCACAACCATTGCTTGCACACCTTCACCCAGTTTGCATTTCTGTGCAGATTGTGGAAAGTAGAGAAAATGTTGCCCAACAATAGAAACAATATCTCGCTTAAATCTGTTGTTTTGGATATTTTGTCTCCTTTAAAAGTGATAATAAAGTTATTTTCTCTACGATGAACCAAAAAAAAGTTATACTGAAAAAATTGGGAAACGTCCGACATTTATGTGGATTTTTGGCTACAAAAAATTCTCCCGAAGAGGGAGGCGGTCGAAAACGCGTATTTTTATTATTTATACAATTATACACAAGATAAAATTAAGAAACCTTCTGCCTGACCTTTTGCATGGTAAAACTACAGCGTCTAGACTATAGGCTCTTAGAAAGAATCTGTTTTGTTGTTCCGCGTTCAGGTCCCAGGTCATCGAAAGTATTCTACTGTAATAAGTACAGACCGGACAGGAAAGGTTGATGACTCATTGCCCATGGGCGCACTATTATTTATATAATTGGATAACAAGTGGGTGGTAATCTATAAACTACAAAATACCTTATTATTTGTTCATTTTGTAGTTCAAGTCGAGTAAAGGACTATTAACATTTACTAGCAATACTTTCTGAAGGTTCTCTTCTGTAAGGTTTGTTCTCTTTGAATGAAGTATATCCTTGTAGATAGAAAACGTCCTTTCTACATCGCAATTGGTTATAGGTGCGTACTGGAAATATTCTTTTATTTCAGTGTATTTAGCAGTTAGAATTTGTGCCATTGTCCCCATACACAATTGCCGCAATGTTAATAATAATAATAATAATAATAATAATAATAATAATAATAATAATAATAATAATTTATTTAGTCCAACAGTATCAAATCAAACCAATTATAGGACAAAGAAGTAACGTACATTAATAAAAAACAATATTTCTATTTGTAATATAAATACTTTATAACTTCATACATATAATCATATATAAAGTTGAAGAATTATGCATTACTTGCTGAATTAGAAACAAAAAATATATCTTCATAATATAAGTTCGCAGCACGACACATGGTGACCAGTGGCGATCCCCGAAGAAGATTAGTCATCGAATGATATTAAATCTGGATTTCTATTAAAAACTGCGTCTAACTTTTGCCGAAGACCACATCCGAAGTCACTTAGAATACTTTTGAAATTATTAATAGCCACATCTAATGTGGTTAATCCATATTTTAATTTGAGATTTCTATAAACTTGCGGATAGTTGTGTGATATATTCACAGATTCTGTGGAGAGCCAGTGCTACACAAGTAATATGCAGCACATAAGGATATGTTTCCTTTAATAGTCTCTCTGTTTTAACATATATGCGGCACTGTCACTAACAAATAAAACTATTTTTTCCCTTTACCTGTTGTCCGAATGAAGCATTTTGTGGAAATTCTCGTCAATGGATTTAGCAACTGTTTCCGCATCAACTGTTATATGGAATAGTTGGATGTAGTACACCAGCTACAACATTTACCACACAGCGTCCTAATATATCAACAGTTTCGTCGGCACTTATCCATAGGTACTTATTTGAAAGATGTCTTCTAATGCATTCTACTGTTTTCGTAAAGCACTTAGAAAGATAATATTTGCGTAAGGTGGATTCATCAGGAACATTTCGACCAGTATATTTTTCGAGAAATGTTTTGAAAGTGGAGTTGTCAAGTTTATTTAATGGGATATTAGCCGCCATTAAAGCTTCACAGAGTTTTTCGTTAAAATTGTCAACTTCCAACGGGTCCAATTCCTGTGTATGTTTTAGCGATACTAAGTGACGTTGTACGTGAGATTTTTGAGCATTCTGTAACGATATTTTACAGACTTTGCAATAAATTTCGGAATCACTGACAATGGACATACAATCGATATGAACCTTAATCCAACTCGCCATTGTTTCACGATGCCATTCTCGACGTTTTTCCATATCATAGTAACATAAACAATGTTTTAGATCTAAATAAATGATAACTAAAAATGTATGCGTATGTTACTGAAACTTAACGAAATTCAGTGCACACTTATGTCAAGATAATTTGGAGAAGTAGATTCAATGAAACGGTATTAAACTGGAACTATTACAAAAATTAGGAAGTATGTAATTAACAATCAAAACAATGAAAAAACGAAACCAACATAAGTATGAATACATATATAACTTTATTTATCTTACGAAATATAAGGTAAATATAATAAATTTGAAAACGTCCTCACGCTTCTACCTACGCCGATAAAGAAAGGAATTTACCAGTTAAATGGACTTTTTGTGTTGTCGTTTTCGGGATGTAAACAGATGTTGGAGTTCACCATATGAATAGTGCTATTCAGTAACTGCGTGTTGTTTACATGATTTCTTTGCTCCGTCGTAATTTAAACCTGGGACGTCCGGTGTATAATAATAAGCGGAATACTAATAATGTGTACGAGTATGTCCAATAACGAGTTGGCGGATGCGTCGAAAGATATCAACTTCACTCTTTATCCGCACTGTTGAGCTTGTGCACAATTCGTTGGGTACTGGTGCGAGAGGGCATTCTCATTTTATGTTTCTTCTTCCTTTTAATATTTCTTTCTTTATTAATGTATACGTATGTTTTTTTGTAATTTTCCAGTAATTAGATTGTAAATCTGTTAATAAAAATTAATAATATAAATAAAACTATAATTTTTAGTTTGGACAACGATAGTCTAACATAAGCGATATTGCAAGCCTTATGTATTCAAATCAATGATGATGCCGAGGAAGATTATCTTCCGTTCAGAAATGCTTGTCATGCTGATTGAACAAAATTATTTGTCGTGATATATATATACAGTGATGTGAAAATGTATGGAACCAAGTAAATATCTCTGGAGTTTCTAGAGATGTAGAAATTAAATTTGGTGGGTAGATATTACACTATATTTTGTATTTAGTTCGAATGTTTTTATCGCAATTCAACTTCCAGTTTAACCGGAAGTAATGTCAGCTTGAAATTTTTAAATAGAACACCCTGTATATTATTTTAGTTTTGAATAGAACACTTTATTGCGAGTACAAAAATAATGGGTTCGATATGTTTTATTTCATGGCCAACCCTGATATTAACAAAAAAAAAATTATTTTTGAATGAAAATGTAATAATATCTGGTAGTCCATGTAATAATTGTAGCAGTGACAGTTATTGTCAAAATAAGTAGTATTTTAGTTTTAACGCAAAAATGGCTCATTTAAGCGAAAGAGAAAGAATTGAAATACTAATGATGATTGGATTTGGCGACAGAAGAAGAACGCATCAAGAAGTTTGTGACCTTTTCAGTAATTTATGTACTGTTGTACTCAATTTCAGTTTTGGTATTTAATGTTATTGTTACATTTGTGATTTACACTCGCAAAATACTAGATCTTAGCATTGTAACAAAAATCACTCTTTTGTTAATATCACGGTTGGCCATGAAATAAAACATATCGAACCCATTATTTTTGTACTCGCAATAAAGTGTTCTATTCAAAACTAAAATAATATACAGGGTGTTCTATTTAAAAATTTCAAGCTGACATTACTTCCGGTTAAACTGGAAGTTGAATTGCGATAAAAACATTCGAACTAAATACAAAATATAGTGTAATATCTACCCACCAAATTTAATTTCTACATCTCTAGAAACTTCAGAGATATTTACTTGGTTCCATACATTTGCACATCACTGTATATATATATATATATATATATATATATATATATACTTCTCAAAGACTGCCTTGGAAATGACTCAGAGGAAAAATATCGATTTATGATTAGTAGAGTCAAAGTTAGTGTAAATTACCGAACACACCAATTCATATCTGTAATTATCCAGTTAATTAAACTATGTGCCTAATGGGTGGATGATTATATCAATGCATTCCATCAATAACTACAACATCGTATGATTTTCAGCTATTTAGAATATAATGCAGGTACTCGGGAGTAACTGCTGGTTCCGCACAACTTAATCGATTTTTCAGTGACATTAAATTTATGCTTAATCAGAGGTAGCGCGCTACCTCCAATAGACTTGACACCTTCGTTTAACATTGGAGGGGGTATCTAACCATACGTTTCTCAACTACAAGGCCGATTTACTTAAACTTTTTTTATATGACCGCTGGGGCGAGTCTAGGATGTGGGTCAAATTAGAGTTTACGAACCAAAGCGGAACTCGGCAAAGAGCCATACACTGCAAAATCTGCATAAAATGAAGATGGCCCTCTTGAGCAAATCGTCAATTTTTTTTTTTTTGCATGTGCTACAAATAACAATTTTTCAGTTTTGTAGTGTAAAATCGCGTTTAATGCAATTACTTATCGTCAATGTTTGAAATAGAAGATTCAATTATTACTAAATTATTCTATCACTCAAGCTCTATCAGGAATTTCTTTCCGTTTTTATAAATCCTGTCTAGATCAGATTTTATTTAAACTTTAAGATTCAGAAAGTGTCCAAAAATTCTATTTTTTTCAGACCTCATGCACCTTTTGGCAGGTGGTTCAAATCCGACTGACGTAATAATAAATAATAATAATAATAATAATAATTTGCCTTTATTTGAGAAAGTAAACCATTGATGAAAACTGGCGAATTCTAGCTAAAGCTACTCATACTCAACCAGAGTCCGTCAACTAATACAAAATAAACATAAAATAATAATCAAAGTAATAGACGGCACAAACACAAAAAAACAAAAAAAAACACGGAAAAAAAAACAACTCGAACATCAGAGCATGTGAAACTGTGCTACTGAAAAGAAAAAAGGTAAGATCTAAGGGCACGACTGAAACCCGCGCAACTAGAGAGGCTTTTAATATCATCCGGTATACTATTATAAAGCGTAACGGCGGAATAACTAAACGATCGCTCAAAAAGAGATGTATGATGACGCGGAACAGTGAGCAAATGTTTGAAACGCGTATTGAGAACATGGATGAAATGCCGTGGAATCATAAGAGGGACGGGCGGAGACGTCGATTGAAGCAGCGCATGGACAAAGTTTGCCAGATGAAGTTTACGTCGGTTTTCCATATTTAACCACCCAACAGATTTCATACTGGTTGCATATAAAACTCTCAAAACTCCATAGGACTTCCCCAACAAATAAGAAACATGTTCACTGAAACGAAGTCGAGTATCAACTAATAACCCAAGATCTTTCGCAACATCGGAAAAAGGCAAGAGATTACTCGAGATACGTAACCGCAAATTAGATTTTAAAAATTCAACATGACATTTAGAGCCAAAAATTAACACATTAGTCTTCTGCGAATTAAGTATTAAATTATGTTCAAGAGATAATTTGTTCACCTTAGACAAGTCTGCATTAATATTATCAGCCTCCATTTGGTATTCATGAAGAGGAAATGAATGAAATAGCTGTGTGTCATCTGCATAGGCTTGGACGTTACAGTGATCCACAGATGATAAAATGTCATTAGTGTAAATAATAAAAAGCAGCGGGCCCAGGATTGAACCCTGAGGAACACCAGATAAAATAGCGGAAGTATTTGAAACATCACCACGATACATGACTCGCTGCGTTCTTCCAGACAAGTAAGATCGATGTAGAACAAGCGCATCATCACAAAATCCATAATATTTGAGCTTAGAAATAAGCAGCGGATGACAAATCGTGTCAAATGCCCTCGAGTAGTCCAAAAGAATAAGCACAGAAGTCAATCCGTTATCAATAGACGTCATTATTCCATTCAACACATAAGCCAACGCCGTGGCCGTACTAAAGTAATTTATTTTTTTTTTTTTAGTGCTGATATTGAATAACTGAATACTGCTATAATAATATCATTCATTATATACAGGGTGTCTCAGCTTTTGCGTTACAGGCATTATCTACTTTCCCTGTATAGTTATCAAAAAACTTTTCAAATAAAAGTTACTTGATATTATGATGTGTCGAAAATGACAAATAGAGGATTTTATTTGCTCGTGACCTTGAAGGAGATTTTAAGGTGAACTTCGTTTTTTTTAATGGATATATGTATTTTTTAATATTGCATCTTATTTTTCAAAAGCTAATAAATAACTTTTATTTGATGCATTTTTTATTTTGCCGTGTCAGTTTTGACACAATTCAGATAAACTTGTCAAAAGTAAAAAGTTGTGTTCTGTTAGTCAACAACTGTCAGTCTTGCTTAAATCACAAAGATTTGACTTGCGTTATCCGCAGCTTTTTAATATGCCACTTGCATACAACTCCAACGAATATGTAGATATGTTAATAGTCTACGGAGAATGCAGAAGGAATTCCCGAGAAGCTGCAAATTTGTATCGAGAAAGATTTCCGGAACGTCATCATCCATCACATACAACATTTAATAGAGTAGAAGCGAAGTTACGAACTGGTTCATTTCCCTCTACCGTAAAACATGCTAACCATAATGCGCCTGCTAGAAATGAAGAAAATGTAATCAACATTTTGGCTTATGTAGCTGTAAACCCCCATGTTTCACTTCGACGTTTGGCAGAAGAAATTGGCGTTAGTAAAGCTACAGTACATAGAATTTTAAAACGGCATCGGTACCATCCATTTAAAGTTCATTTATCACAAGAATTAAGACTAAACGATTTACAAAGACGCCTGGATTTCATTGCACGATTGCAAGTTCTAGAAGATGAAAATCCAAATTATCTTAATTGTATTTTGTGGAGTGACGAAAGTCGCTTTCACAATAATGGTGTTGTGAACAAACATAATGCGCATTATTGGTCCAACCAAAATCCGCGGTGGATGGAGGAAGCACGCTTTCAAACAGTGTGGGGAACCAATGTATGGTGTGGAATGTTTAATGGGCATTTAATTGGACCCCACTTTTACGAAGGAACCCTGACAGGACAACGTTATTTACATTTTTTACAAAATGTGCTTCCCGATTTAATGGAAGATATTCCTCTTAATGAAAGACGAGGCATAATTTGGCAACAAGATGGTGCTCCGCCCCATAATGCGCAAATTGTGACGAATTATTTAAATGCGCTGTACCCCAATGGATGGATTGGAAATAGAGGTTCTATCCCTTGGCCTGCTCGTTCCCCGGATTTATCGCCTGTTGATTTTTTCATGTAGGGTTATTTAAAGGAATTTGTATATCAAGTTCGGTCGGCAGATCTTGATGATCTGAAAAATCGAATTCGCATGGGATGCCGGATTATGACTCACGGAATGATACTTTCATCTTGCAACAGAGGATTAAGACGTCGTTTGGAAGCTTGTGTCCACGCTGATGGAGCCCAATTTGAACATTTATTAAATTAATGCCTCTTGTTTTGTTTTCTTAACCAACTACATACACTAATTTGAGATATTTATTATTGAAATACTTACTCTTTATTTTTTTAATTTTTTTTGCACTTAATTACTTACTTATAATTATCGTATTCCTTTAAGTTAATAAAAATTGCTTTTGACAAGTTTATCTGAATTGTGTCAAAACTGACAAGGCAAAATAAAAAATGGATCAAATAAAAGTTATTTATTAGTTTTTGATAAATAAGATGCAACATCAAAAAATGCATATATCCATTAAAAAAAACAAAGTTGACCTTGAAATCTCCTTCAAGGTCACGAGCAAATAAAATTCTCTGTTTGTCATTTTCGACACATCATAATATCAAGTAACTTTTATTTGAAAAGTTTTCTGATATCTATACAGGGAAAGTAGATAATACCTGTAACGCAAAAGCTGAGACACCCTGTATACTTACGAAAGCTTTCTTAATAATTTCAATCATAAACACAATAGATCTTTATGTACAAATTAATATTTATATCGCTAATTTTATATTAATTATTGCAATATTTAATGTGTATATAATTGTTGCTATATTAATTACTGCATTTAAATTATTCATTTCAATGGTACGATATTGTATATATACAGGGTGCCTAGTAGCCTTTTCGATTCCTCTTTTGAATTTTAAATAAGAGAAAACACGATGGGTAGAAGATCCATAGTTACTTGGAGCACGTATTCTAAAAATACTTTCAGCTCCGATGCACTTCCGGTTTCACCGGAAGTGCCTTAAGTTTTTTTTTTTAATGAATCACCCTAGATAAATTCTCATTCCCTTACTATGCGTTAAGAATTACTTGCTTTCATGTAATCCGATATGTATCGCAAATACTGTTTTATTTCTTCGCAAAAATCACTTACTCCTAATATAAGTGATCTGATCTGGCAGTCTTGCACACCAAGGCGACTAAAACATTAAAATGATGTTTCCCAATCACAATTTTTCTCGTAGAAATGACAAAGTTAATATAAATCGAACACCAACACAATCTTTATGAGGATCATGTGGTAGCAAATTTTCTTTAACAATACATTTTTGAATAGCTGTATAAGAATAATAATAATTCGTGATGTTAGTGTGGTTACTTATTATTATTTATATTAATAATCAAAATATGTTTATATGAATATTAAAAACTTTGTATTTTTAGTTATTTAATTTTGTTCTTATTATAAATTAATAGAGAAGCCTTACTGAGAATTTTTATATTCACAAACAGTTAACGAATACTTTGTTTATGAAAAGCAGCATTTATGCTGAGTGATTGTGAATAGTGCGACAACCGTAATTACAATTCCAGGAGAAGGATGTGTCTTAATAACATGCGATATAGCAATCAGCTGCTACTACTTACTATGTAGTTAATAGACGAAAAAAGTAATCCACCTTACTAAGTTCAAGTTAACAGATTCAATGTGCGTTGCATTTCAAATTCAAATTCATGAAACTATTTCACTTATAGACAAATGCATTTACTTCCATTTTACACTATAAAATTGTCTTCATTTAATCAGAAATAAAAACAGACAAATTATCGCTAATAATAAAACAATAAATGTTTAAAAATAACTGTCTTGGAATAAAATTTTACACTTCGAGTATTTCTTTTGAAACTTAGTATAAGTATATTCTGTGACAGGAAACAATGTTTGCTCGATATATCTTATATATTAGAACGTCAAGTCTTCAAGAAAGCGGAATTTAACCTCTTACGTAGGTGATTCAAGTTTACTGACTGGCATATGGATATTGGCACAGGACGTATACTCAATAAATAATATATATATATATTTATGTATATTTGAGTGACATAAGATTAGATTAAAAACTCGTCCCGTGTTTTATATTTCCATGTAACTTCCCAGCAAATTTAATTAGAAATACCTCAACAATAACAATCTTGTACAAAAATAAGTAAGAAGATTATTTACTTGCACTGCGATTTATAGTTCAAATTTGTCAGGTAAAAAATTAAGTATTTTGTTCCTCAACTACACTCACCGGCAAAATAATCGATCCACTCAAAAAATTGATGAAGTTTGTTCGTTAATAAGTTTGTTATTTTAAATTCGATTTGATTCATTTTTTTGCATATTGTAGGTAAATTTAAATGTAATCTATCACATCTTTGGAATTTTAAGAAAATTTGGCGTACATCATTTTATACAGGGTGACACAAAGTCTGTTTTTTTAAATCAACTTTAAAACCACATATGGATTGTCAAAGTTGCTCCACCTTGTATTTTCTTATTATGTTAACAAGACACATCATTTCTTTACAATTTCTTTTTTTATTTATTACAATAGCTTAATTTTTGTAAAAGATACAAGGGTTTAAGAAAAATCTTACATTTTTACATTTTTCCTATGGTAGTAACAATAAGTTTACGAATTTAGAGTTTTTGCATAGAGGGCTATTATATAAAACTTGTCAATTACGTTTTTGAACGTGTTTCTTGTCGAATAGTAATTTAAAATATGGATCTTTCTGTAACCGACGCAGCGAGAACTGTTGCTTTGATTCAGGATGGTAGGTCACAGTATTATGTGGCCAGAGTGTTGGGAGTTTCAAGATGTAAAGTTCAAAGAGCTGTTAAACGGTTTAATGAATTTGGTGTATACACAAGAAGAAATCATTGTGGTCGAAAGAAATCTACTAGTGAGAGAGATAATCGCTTTATAACGTTAAATGTTTTGAGGGATAGAAAAGTTACTTTTGTGCAAATGAAAAACAGATTAGAGGACGTAAGGCAAGTTCAAGTAAGTGATAGAACAATAAGAAGGCGGCTGTTTGATATTGGACTGCGTTCTAGGAGACCTGCAACTGGTCTAGAGTTATTGAGACACCATCGAGTTGAACGCCTTAGATTTGCTAGGGAACATGTAAATTGGGGTAACGAAGAATGGAGCAACATCCTATTCACAGATGAGTCAAGATTTTGTCTTAGAACACCAGATGGACGTGAAAGAATTTACCGGAGAACTGGTGAATGTTTCTTTCAAAACCATTTTTTTCCTAAAGTAAGTTATGGATGCGGTTCGGTAATGGTGAGGGGTGGCAATCGCAGCCTTCATATAAACCCGGAGAAATCGCAGGTCGTCCTTTTCGGTCCTAAAAAAACGTGCTTCAACATTGGCAGAACTTTAGAGATTGTTATTGATAATATACATTTACCGGTTGTGAATAGGGTGAGGAGCCTTGGTCTCTACATTGACAACACATTCAGATATAAGGATCAGATATCCAAATATATTACCTCTGCTTATATTAATTTGAAGAGACTATACCCTTACAGGCGTACTCTTAATGAAACAGTGAAGAAAATGTTGTGTGAGGCTTTTGTTTTGTCGCATTTTTCTTACTGTTCAACACTGTATCATGGATCTTTGGATTCCTTTACCAGCTCGAGAATTCAAAAAATACAAAATGCTTGTCTACGATACATTTACAATATACGAAAATTTGATCACATCTCTCACAAGTTGAGTGATGCTGGCTGGTTGTGCATGGCGGGACGTAGGAGGTTGCAGGCATTGTGTTTCTATCATGGTGTGCTTCTGCATAGGTCTCCACCATATCTTTATAATAGGATTAGATTTAGGTCAGATGTACACAGTGTGACCACCAGATTTCGCGGATTGATCTCTCCCACGCCCCATAAGACTTCCCTATACGTATGAACGATCTTTTACGTGTCAGGTGTGCTGTAATTACAATCCCCTACCAACTGAGTTTAAGTCCCTCACAGCATCCAAGTTTAAATCTAGACTCAAGTCACACCTTCTATTGCGGTAATGGGTTGATGCAAGCTGCTTGCTGGTTATCGATATGGACGTTCACTTGCAAGTGACTTTTATGTGTTATTATTTATTATTACACTATTTATTTTAGTTCATGGTGCTCATCATCGAACTTTAGGCTAAGTTAGTTTTAAGCAGGATTTTATTTTTGTTGCATATTGCTCATATTTATCATCAAGGTCAAGTAAACAGTTTATACTGGGGTTCGCCTTGCGATTATGTATTTACCAAATCGTTATTTACCAAATCGTTATTTTGGTATTTTCACTTGTATATTTCTTTATACATAATAAAGACATTTATTATTATTATTATTATTATATCCTGTCCATAATTCTGTTTTGTTAGAGCAGTAAATATTTATTACTAATATTAAAAGACTGCTTATCAGTAAATATCATTAATTTTACAATGTAATATTGGTAGGCCGTGTGCAACCGATGTACTTGCGGATGAATATACTAGTCATAGCTGGTCGAGTATAATTGGGAGAATAATGGGGTAGCCTATGTTACTAACATTAGAACCACGTTAAACTGGACAACGCAGAAATCCTTACTGGGTTAGTCCGGGAAAATTGCTACTGTTACTGTGAATTAAGTGTATTAATAACATATTCTTTAACTAAGAATAAGTAAACACTACAGTACTGCTTTAGAGAAGATGGAGATAATATTAAACAATAAAACAACACTACCTAGGTAATTCATAAGTAGAGACATGTTGCACCAGATAATCGCACTAAATAATGTTAGTAACGGATTTCATGACAGTATCCCAAATTTTATGGGTAAATAAAAGAAATTATCATTAATTCTAAAAACTTTAAAATAACCTTTTTTAAAAAATATCAAAGATAATAAACTTAACTGATATTAAATTCTAAAACGAATACAATAGCAAAACTCTTATTAAGATAAAAAGAAGATACTTCTGTAGTATTATAAAATAGTTAAGCAAACAAACTATGATTCTGAAAATTAACAATAAATTTGTATGAAAATAAACAAAATGTTTCAATAAGCATGAACTCAATGAATTCATTTGGAAGTTAAGAATGGAATTATTAAAGAAAAATAAATTTCTAAAAGTCCTTAATTATTTATTAAATGCTCAAATAAGCCCCCCTCTTGAGCTGAGCAGTAACCCAGCTGATTATAAAAATTTCGACGAACATTTTTTTACATTTCCGGGGTAACATTATTCGAAAATTCAATAATTTTGGCGCGTAATTGTTCTCAACTAGATGGACGTTGATCACCTTAACCGTATATATTGAATTATTTAAAAAGGGCGATAGAAAATAGTCATTCGGAACTAGATCAGGAAATCGTAGTGGCTATTTAATAGGACCTAAATTACCTATACATCTAAAAACATTATAAAAAATGGGTAACATTACAAGTGTTGTGCGCGGGGCAACCGTCCAGCTGAAAGCATATTTCACTAATATTAAATCGTTCCCGTACAGCTGGAATAGTATTATTTTACTATAAGTACCTATTTCCGTTAAAAATACCGTTAATAAAAAAGGTCCGATTATTTCATTCTCAAGGAGACATTTACTTTCATTGAATATTGCGTTCGCGTAGGTATATTCCAACGTAGATTTTACTCGACCAATACCGACAAATTGCGCGATTATGATGGCTATGCACATGAAATGATTTTTCGTCTGTGAACAGGATATAGTTTAGTTTTTCTTGTGGCGTATTGTAATCCACCTTTAAATAAGAACCGTTATCCACCTACCAAAACGCAATTAACAAATGTGCTAGTCGACTGGAGATCGGTCGTTTCTAGCAATCAAAATTCAAATGAAATGTGCAAGTACAACTCCTATCCTTGTTACACTGATTATTGCTTTCATTCCTACACTCATTGATCTGTAGATAGCAAGTTCGTTGTGTTAGAAAATAATGTTATTTTTTGTTGCATCTAATGTATTAAACAAGGATAACCTCTAATACACTCGACCAAAAGAAAAGTTTGTATATTTCTTTCTGGTACTAACTCAAAGAAACTCCCTGAGTCGTCCTTTTATAACAATAGTGAATATCCTCAACTTGCAGGCAAGCAATTGGTATATATATATATATACGGATCTTAGGATATAATATATGATGAAGAATTTTATGGGGCAATCCCGCTGAAAGTGCAACTGCAGGCACGTGTTTCGAACTGGTTGGTTCTCGTCAGTGCAGTGTAGCCAAGGAATAAGATGGAAAACCTTGGATATGAAAAGCATAAATCAGAGACACATACAGGAGACAGACTACCAAATGAGGCCTCAGCAAGAATCTCTTCGCTTTTGAGGATTCATCTAAACGTCGCCGCGAGATAGACATTGTCCACCTGCGTGCCATCTGAACCCCTGGGATATAAATGGAAAAGAAAATGAATGCGGATCTTAGTTTATAATATATGATGAAGAATTTTATGGGGCAATCCCGCTGAAAGTGCAACTGCATATATATATATATATGTACATATATATCAAAAAAAAAGGAAACAACGTGAATACATAGAATAACAAGAAAGAGAATAATAACGGGTAAATTTCGCTGTAGAGCAACCGTAGACATATATATCAACCATGACTAATTAAAACACTAAAATATTGACAACTATTATTAAAACTGTAATATATATTTGTCAAAGATATAGGCGGGAAAAAAATGTGGTCGCTAAATACGAGAAAGAAACGCTTATCAATTTTTTTTTGATATAGGTCTTAAATTATTAAACTTAAACTGATTTCATTCGGGTGTTCCTTTATGTGAATATTTATTGTCTGCTACTTCAACTTCTCATCGTAAGAGGAAAGAATCGTTTCATTAGAAGCAATACTAAATGTCCCCAAAGTCCAAATTAAAGAATAAATCAATGAGGATCTTCCTATATGCGGATCATTGCTCTATTGTGAAGGCTGATGCAATCATAAACAAGTATAGATGCAAAGTGAAACTCGGTTATTAATGATTTCATTAACTGGTGCTCTGCTAATTAACTAATTATCAATTATAAAAAAAACAGTTATTGCTGAGTTCTATAATAAATATAGATCACCGTCAAGTAATAATATATCCTTTGATGGTAAAGCTGTTGCTATTTCTAAACAGTGTAACTTCTTAGAAACGGCCCTCGATTGTTACCTCACTTGGAATGAGTATGTTGATTTTGCCTGCATAAACCGCCAAAGGGCATATTATTATGATTAATACGTAAATATAATAATGTGTTTCAACTAAATCCCTATTACACATATATAATTATAATGTCTTTATTTCCGTCTACATAAAGCATTAATAAAATAACAATAATATACATAGCAGCATATTAAAGAAAAGTATAATAATAAAAACAAATAATAATGAAACTGAAATCAGAAGGTAAGGTTCAGCTGGACAGGTAATAAAGCTGTCCCCTGATTTTCAACATAAACCCTCAAAGATAAAGATAAATATAAAAAGAAAATAAATGCTTATAAGTACGATACTACAAAACTAAACTTCCAATTGATATGCAGCGGTAATAAGATATTAAATAAGTAAAAACTAAGATATGTAATCAATAAGAAAATAATAAATAATAAATATCATGAATATAATGTAATTTCATATAATATAACTAATTGTCTGGAGCCAGGCGAAGGAAAACCAAGGAGTACAGAAATAGTACAGAAACGAATTATAAAATTATTTTCAGTGTAAGGTATGGCGAATCCTGTGCATATGAACTCTGTGCCCACTATATTTGTAAGAGCTATGAACATACATCTTTAATAACAAAATTAAATTCTTAACCCATCTAAAAATCTATAACTATAATACTAGACCCAACGAAAATATATTACAAAATAAACTCCATAATGGTTCTACTATTAATCTGCCAAGGATTTATTATGTTTGACGTAATTTTCAATTTTAATTCTATGATTGAAGGTTGCAGGACATTTTCTGTGATGTCATTTCTTCATTTATGTTATTTTTTAAGCAAATATTTAATATAAAATCCTAAAATAATTGTATAATTGAAATTGTTGTTTAATTGTACATCTATTAATATTACAATCTTTACAAAGTGGCCGAAAAAATAAATCCCAAAACGTCTTTTAAAATTATAAGTTATCGTCAGTACAGCATAGCTCAGAAAGAGTGTGCTGTTGACTTTATCCTAGAATTATCTACCATGTGGTGAAGCTGTTTGTTGTCCCTAATAAATTCAGGATCTTTTGAAAAGTTTGCCATTTATAGCTGAATGGCAAACTTTTCTATTTGTAATTTTGATATTAGGTTACTGTAGATGACAATGAAGCCTCTACATCAGGTTGGCAGCATGTAGCACCAGAAATGTCATAAATTTCATTTTTAAACATAATATGCAAGCATTTGATCTAATAAATTAACTAACAAATTTCTTGTACAAATATATATGCCTAAGGATTAACAAGTACATTTTATGAATACGAATATGTGTAAAGTACATGAAATATAGGGTTGTTATAAAGTAAGGGATATACTTTAACATATTATAACTTTTAACAAATTAAGTTAATATCAAAAACTAAACGAAATTTAATTGTTTAAATAATGGGATTTTGTATGCCCAAACCCAGTTACCGCAAATGTTCAATATGTCCTCCATTTTGATCTTGTAAAATCAGCAACCGTTCCTCTAAATTGTACACTGCATTTCTTAACATTTCTGGTTGAATTGCACCAATTTGTTCCGTAATATTGTCTTTTAATTCTTGTAGCGTTGTTGGTCTTCTTCTAAACACTAAATTTTCTAAATGACCCCACAGCCAGTAGTCCGCTGGGTTAAGATCAGGTGATCTTGGTGGCCATGAATTTGCAAAATGTCTGCTTAAAACGCGATCTTGAAAAATGTTAGTTAAAAATTCTTTAGGTGGTCGGAAAATGTGCGGAGGTGCTCCATCCTGCATAAAAATCATGTTTTCAATTCTGTGGTGCTCGTCTTGCAGCTGTGGAATAACATAATCTCTTAACATTTGCAAGTATCGTTCACCGTTAACAGTTACAGATACGGCTTCTCTATTCTGTAGCTCTTCGAAGAAATACGGACCAATGATAAAATCAGCTGTAAAACCGCACCAAACGGTGACTTTCTTGTCATGAAGACCTTCTTGAACAATTACTTGTGGATCTTCTGCAGACCAGATTCTACAGTTTTGAGTATTGACTCCACCACCATTCAGAGAAAAATGTGCCTCATCTGTCCATAAAATACGGGATAACCATTCGGGTTCAATTTCCATCTGAGCCAATAATCGCAAAGAAAAATCGTACCTACTAGCCAAATCTGCCTCCTTTAATTCAAACAGCATTTTGAGTTTATATGGATACATTTTTAGAATTTTGCGTAAAATTTTCCAGACCGTGGTGTACGGCATTTGCAATCGCTTGGATATCGCATTTGCACTGCTGATTGCTAGTGGATTACCTCTGGCTATGTTCTGATTTTCGTGAAGAACCTCTGCAACTTGGACATCACTAATGCTTGGTCTTCCTGATCTCGGAAGGTCAATTACCGAACCTGTTGTTTCAAATTTTTGTATCAAATTGCGGTACGCTTTCATACGACAGAGCCCCGCTCTCAAACCCATTCTCGTGCGAAACCTTCGTAATCCAGCTGTGTAATTTCTGCCGCATTCATAATAACACTGAACTAAACCAATTCTTGTTCGTAGGTCCATGCTATTACAGTTTGAGTCGTTAAAACTTTACGTTTACTAGAGTTTTAATTTGAAAATAAACTCCAAATTGAATGATTTACTTTTAACACTTGTGTCAACAACTGTCATGACAACGCTTTTGTTTTCCATAGATACAACAAATCCCATTCCTTAGGCAACTAGATTTCGTTTACTTTTTGTTGTTAGCTTGATTTGTTAAAAAGTTATAATAAGTTAAAGTATATCCCTTACTTTATGATAACGCCATATATTCGATTTCCATAGATAACAAATACTAAAAATCGCATGCCTTATGGCTAAGGTCTGGAGTTAGTTGACTACCGAAATATAATAGTTTTATCGTTAATGATGATAAATACGTCCAGGGAACCGCAGGATCTATTACAAATAAAAAGTATATAAATAGAGATTGTCACATGTTGCAGCTCCACAGTTCCAAAATTAAAAAAGACAATTATTACCAGCAGGAAGATGACCATAGTTGAGCAGACACATGTTTCAAGCTTGTTTTCATTGTCAGTACTAAAATCGAATATCCAGTGTGCTAACAGAGTTTATTATTTTTATGTATTTATTGAGCTAAAATCTTTTTGAACTATATGTAGATATAATAAACAATAAATAAAATAAATCCACACCTGACGCAATTAAATCAAATTCTGTTAATGTAATTTTAGCTTATGCTGTATAAGAAGTGTCCATTAAAAGGGAACGTTCGTACGTACGTACGTCTGGAAGTAAACGACCTCATAACTCAGAATGCATCCACATGGAATAGACCGGAGGATGTAGATGGATTAGGGTAATCAATGAGTAATCATATCCGGTGTGTTAATACCAAACTTTGAGGTAATGGCCTCACCGAATTAATCTCATTTTTTAAATAAGATTATCTTTAGTGCCGGACATATAGTAAAAAAAAGACGAGAGACGATAGGAGGCCCAAGTTTCGGCTCGATTCGCCCCTTAAAATATACGGTTTCTTAAGTTTCGCGTTAATATACTTTTTTTCACCTCGAGTCCCCGCATTAACTAAATCGTTTGACTTTTCGTCAGAGATAATTTGTTGTAGATCTATAATTAAGATAACAGCGAATAGAAAAGTCTGACTTATTCACGCACTAAATCATGATCATAAAATTTTGACAGTTATATAGTCTATTATTTTATACATCTTACTGAATCTTTCCTTTTCTTCTTGTTATGGATAGATCGCCATATTATGGCTTTCACTCAGAGACTTTAAACATTCATAGACTGGCGATGTGAGTCGAGTCTAACGATCTCTACCGAAGCTTTCTCCCCTCCAAACAAAGACGCCATGCTTGTAACTTTTGTGTCAAGTGAAGGTGAACAAGGTCAAACAAGGTCCTAACATAACCACGTTTGAATGCGTTTATTTTAGTTTAGTTTAGTTAGTTTAGTTAAAATAAACGTTAAAACGCGTTTTTAGTCACACAGTACAATAAATATTTTGTTAACATGCCTGCGTCCTGTGTTGTGAGGTGGTGTAAAAATACCCAAACAATAAACAAAGCAGTATCGTTTCACAGGTCAGTAATGTATATAAATCACCTTGCTAGTTGAACATGTTAAATTTTCAGGCTGCCTACACACAATCCGATGTTGTTGGGGAAATGGATTTTCAATCTGAAAGTACTACAGTATAGTAAATCAAGTGTAGTGTGTTCGGACCACTTTAAGAAAGAAGATTTCAAAGTATATACCGACAAGAGGCTGTTGAAAGAAAGCGCTGTGCCATTCTCTGCTTTGAGTGAAGTAAGTAGTCATAAACTTTTGATTCGGATATATTATAAAATATTGGTTTTCTTAGACTCCCCCAAAAAGTCTTTGTGCCAAAAGTCTTAGTGTGCTCTGTGAAAGCAATCGTCGCGAAAAATGTAAAACCTCAAGGGCATCGGGAAGTGGTATGAAAATAATTCCTGCAAGGAAACTCAACTTGGATGACGAGAAAAATAATACTCCTAATTATTCTCACACGGATGATGAAAATTTGTTTCCGAGAAAATTATATGAAACTTCTTCGATTAAGAATGACCATTCGTACGCTCTTCCATCTCCAAAAACATTAAAAGCAAGATTAGATAATTTAATAAAAAGAAAGCAGGTGGAGACTAAAACGAGAAAGATAGTAACTCAAAAAGTTCGTCGCCTGAAGAATCGTGTAGCTACGCAAGATGAAATTATAAAAAACTTAAAGAAAAACGTGAAAGATTCCAGTTGGCATTCTCTTTGTGATGATTATTTTGGTGACACAATGAACGAACTTTTTCAAAACCATAGAAAAGGCAAAAAAACCCGTAAATATTTAGATAAAGTAAGGCAGTTTGCTGTAACCTTACATTTTTATTCTCCCCATGCCTACAACTTTTTAAGAAAGCACATTACACTTCCACACCCTCGAACCATTAGACAGTGGGCTTCTAGTATTAATGGAAAACCAGGATTTACTGAAGAGACACTTGCCCAGATAAAAGCAGAAGTTGATAAAGTGGCTTACACCATCTATGTTACCCTGATATTCGACGAAATGGCCATTAAAAAGCAACTTGATTTTGATGGCGAGAAGTATGTTGGATATTCCAATTTGGGACATGAAGATTTTGATGATGATAATGCACCATTAGCGCATGAAGCACTTGTTTTCTTTTGTAAGCCCCTAAACGGTGCCTGGAAATTTCCGGTGGGTTACTGTTTGTTAAGTGGCCTGGATTCAAATACTCGTGCGAATATTATTGTGCAATATCTAAAGAAATTGCATGAAACTGGAGTCGTTGTAGTTGCAACAACATGTGATGGAAATGCTACAAATATTTCTGCATATAGGCACCTGGGTGTCAAGTGTGACCTTTCTTCAGATTGTTGGTTTTCACATCCATGTGATAGTTCTATAAGAGTCAGTGCGTTTTTAGATGTCGTGCACATGTTAAAATTATTTAGGAATCTGCTGGGTGAAACTGGAGTACTGCTGGCTCCTAATGGCAACAAAATTGAGTGGAACTATTTAGTGTTGTTGAATAATCTACAAAAAGAAGAAGGACTTCATTGTGCCAACAAACTCCGCGATAAGCACATATTTTTCCAAAACCAAAAAATGAAGGTTAATTTGGCTGCCCAAACCTTCAGTCGATCAGTTGCGAAAGCGTTGCTGTTTTTAAAAAACACCTTGCATCTGCCTGAATTCCAAAATGTTGATGAAACAGTAAAATTCATTGAAATGGTTGACGTGACTTTTGACGTCATGAATTCAGTAAACATTTGGGGTAACGGCTCAAAAGCGCCTATTCGCGTAAGCAACAAAAATTTTGTGAAAGAAACATTCAAGCAAGCACTTTCGTATTTTACAAATTTAAAAATGCCTGATGGAACATGGATCTACTTATCAAGAAGAAAAACTCCAATAGTTGGATTTATTCTTGACATGTATAGTACATTGTCATTAGCAGAAGAACTTGTCTGGGTGGAAGAAGCCCCTTTAAAATACCTATTAGGTCGGAGCACTAGTCAAGATCATATTGAGAAGTTCTTCAGTTCTATAAGAAAACGTACAGGTAAAATTATTATTCATATATCATTTTGTATGTTTTTCAAAAATTCTTTTTCTAATAGGTAAAAACAATAATCCCACAGCACTAGAGTTTCGAAGTGCTTACAGAAAGTGTATATTGGGAACAGTTGAGCCAAGTTCTCTTGGGAATTGTAGTTCCGAAGAAAAATGTCAACTAATTCCCTCAGATGTCTTTTTTTCTCCAGAACTTCCAATTGTGGAGGATACGAGAATTTATGAAGATCTTTCTTCATTTTCTTCTTATGTGGTGGAATACATATCTGGTTGTATTGGGAAAAAAATTAAAAACATTAAATGTGATGAGTGCATCAATATTTCATTACTTCCGAATGAAGAAGCCACTGTAGGAAGTTTAATTGACACCAAAAACGTTAATAATTCGTTAACCGTGCCGTCTCCATTTTTAATTACAGTGTGCAGTAATATTGAAAATTATTTGTATTCTTTTCCAATTTCATCACGTTTAATTTTATTCTTATATTTAGAACCCATATTTCATAGCAATGTAGTCGCGATATGATCATTCTTTCGATTCTGGGTTACATCGGTTTGTCACGATATGTCACAATTAAAAATTAAATTAATTAATTATATCCGGTGTTAAGAAACAGGGTACCGTGTATCACTAAATAGCTTATTCTTTGATCATATACTAGTATCTAGAGGGATCTAGTAGGGCTCTGTTTTAGGGCCTCTTTTATTTACAATTTATAAGTCCGCATTTTAAACGGGTCTTGATGCTGTCGGATCCATATGTATTGTAACGATATTCAGATTTATCCTTCGTTTCCTCTCCCTGACCATCGAACAGTCATTCAGGATATTTAATGTGATTTAAATGCAATTGCTAAATTGGCGTCTCAACATGCGTTGGTACTGAATCCATTAAAGTCATTAGTATTACTATTCGGTAAAAGAAACAGCGTTTCTTTTCTTCAAAGAACAGCGAATTTCAGTATTATTGACGTAGACTTGCGTATTAAGTCTGAATCGAGGAATTTGGGCGTTGTATTGGATACTGACACGAGCTTTGGAACGCTTATACTTGCGTTGCATACGTGAACCTAAAATTAAATTTTCGACACAGACATTGTCTGTCTGTTGATACTGGGCGCAGCTTGTGTGATTTAATTGTATTATCACATGTTTCTTCTTGCTGTGAACTATATGGCCCCCTACATTAATGTTAATACTATGTCACGCATCCAGACGGTGCAAAATTCGTGCTTCAGACTAACATTTGGCATAAGATAGCATGACCGTGTGTCTCACAGGTTCGCTGATATGGACTGGTTACTTATGAAGGGCCGACAAACTCTGCGGATGACTTGTCCTTTTCATAAGATCATTTTGTACAAGCAGCCCGAGTACCCGTATAATAAGACTCTTTTCTACAGATGTGCATACTCTAAACTTAAGATTTAAGGGTCCTTAACACCTCCTATACATCGGACAGCATTGTATGAGCGTTCTTATTCATATCAGATAACAAATGCCAGTTATACTATGTTGTTTCTTATGTTATAACCTTTAAAATCTCCTTTTGTATTTTTCTTCTTATTTCTAAAATCTTTTCTGTTTGTTGACTGGCTTCTATGCTCTGTCGACTGTATATTTCTGGAGCATGCTCGAAATCATAATTATTTACTTGGTATGCATTTTGTTGTTTGATCCCTCCTTGAGCTCTACTGAGTGCATCCGCAACGATGTTGTCTGTTCCCTTTCTATGTCAAATGGCCAATGGCGGACAATTTGAACACTTCCGTTGACATTTTTTTGGTGTCTTGTTTGACGACAATCCAAGATAAACCTCGGATTATAATTTATCTGATTTTTTAAAATAATTTTTGATTAGTTTTTCATTAGAAATAAAATTTTAATTTTTTGAAATTCGAAAGCATTTTTCTCCCAAAAATTGTTATATAAGGTACCAAACTTTTTATACCGTTGCATGCACAATGGAATACCTAACGACAAGGGGTAATAAATGTGGCGAGTTACCATTTGAAAAAACTAATGACGTCACGCCCGCGCGCAACCAAATGACGACAGAACTAAATTCACGATGTTATAAAGTGCACGGGATAAAAACAAAATCGACCTGTTTCAGGGTTTTTCCATCAAACCGAAGATAACAGAAATATTAATTTTGTTCCAGACTTTATCTACACCCTGTATACAAGGCATGGAGATCACTACTGCTATCCAATAGGTACCTACTCTGAGTGAGAGTGTTTTGGAAGATGCAGGATTATTTTTTGCTAAAGAATATTAGCAGTTTATTCAAAGATAATTTTTTTATGATTCCGAATGTATTGTACTTATCAATAGACTATTTAGCTTATCTCGAGTACTACTATCTGAAATTGTCCACTATTCATAATCAGTTATTCTCGCTTATAAAATGATAAAATGTATTTATTTTAGTGAAATATTATTCTTACTGAGTTTTTTTGGTAGAATCTGTTGACGAAACTAAAAAGAAATGAAGAAGTGACAACACCTTTATGCACAAATCAATACTGTCACTGGAATGTACACAAATATTAATTTCTCAAGATTGCATCAACTCACATGGGACAGCGTTGTGTACATCTGGTGTACTGTTCCCGTTTCTCGGATGTTTGTAATCCATTAAACCGTATCGCAAATATACAAGTCTCTTTTGGCAATACGTTCGTATTTTTATACGAGGGTTAACCTTTATACTCCACTAGTAATTAACATTTCGAATTGTTTGATTAATTATGTGTTTGCCTTTTAAAAGTTGCTTGTCACAGACAGTGCATAAAGACATTCATAGAGTATGTGCTGAAACGTTCGAAAATTATTGAGAACGTTAATCTGCCATATAATAGAACATACACGTCAAAACCTAAAAGAAGCAATAGCTAGTTAAGTTTCACGGAATTGCATCGCTGTCTTGCCAAATGTGGAATGAGTGCTGTCCCCATAAACAATGTTAAATGCGAATATTTCTCTTCTAGGAATTTTATTAATAGATTTTCTTCATCAGGGAAAATAGTTTGCGGATTTCATCGGTTTGCGAGTCGCTATTATTTTTCTATTACAAATTCCAGCTTGTCGATTTAAAATTTCTAATCAAATATACTAACTGAATAATAAATTTGAAAATTAACCGTATGTTATTAAAGTAATAAACAAATAGAAACTTACCTAATAATTAAAATATTAACGGTTCTTAAGTCTAAAAATTCAACTAAAATAAATGCAACTTATAAGCAGAAAAAAAGCAGTAATATACCGGGTGGTGCAATAGTGTGTCGGTGGAACTTAGTATGAAAACTAATAATGCTGTAGCAATGAGACTTTACGTACGTATATAGTATGCGATTGTGCATATTCTAATTTTATTTACAAATATACAGTGTTCCAAATTTTCGCAACCATCTTCAACTTTTTATTTTAAATACATTGCTATACTTTCTAGATATTATCATGATAGCCATTCAAACTATCTTTGCAATGATATATGGATTGTCAATAAATATACAGGGTGTTAAATATGTCGTGTCTAAGTTATCGATTTTTATTCGTTATTTTCTGGCATATTCCTTGTAAAATTACCTTTAAAACGGTACCAATAACATAGTACTTATTTCTAGTATTTTCAAAGTTATAACCCTTTAATGGGATATACTCATGTTTATAACATGCAAAATGCGGAGCATCTTAATAGTTGGTTGGCCATGAAAATAAAACAAAGTAATTTTAACAAACACCAGTTTTTTAAATGCTTTCTCATTAGTTTTAGAATTACATTTTGAAAATTTTCCATAATAAAACAATCTTAGTTTAAAATGTGTTCAAATATATTTCCATTCTGCTCTACACATGCTCTCAACCGTCTCTGTATCGACAGGCTTACATTCTGAGTTATTCTCACTTAATTGAAGAAAAGGGTTTCTTCTTCGTTGCTGCATGTTCTCTGCTGATGTAGGAGGTGTTGCGTAAACAATGTTTTTTTACAGTTGGCCACAGAAAGAAATCACAAGGTGTGAGATCTGGTGATCGTGGTGGCCAGCTTATCAAACTTCCTCTCCCAATCCACTTATTGGTGAATACCATATCTAAATGTGCTCTTACAACAGCACCATAATGTGCTGGTGCACCATCATGTTGTCTCCTGATGACGTTAGCTGGGAGACCTAATAGCAATGGTAAATTATTTTGTATGAAATTTGTGTAGATTGCACAATTTAAAGTATTATTAAAAAAGAATGGACCAATAATAATGTTTCCTATGATGCCTCTCCATATGTTAACACTCCATTTTTGTTGATATAAAATGGGCTGAACAAAATGTGGGTTTGTTGTGTCATAATAATGGGTATTTTTTCTGTTTGTTGTTCCACAATTAGCAAATGTTGCGTCATCTATGAAAAGCACATGATCTAGAAAAGTTATATCGTGTCTTAATTGTAAAAGTAGCCATTCACAGTAAACTAGTCCCCTTTCAAAGTCCGTTTGTAATAAGCCTTGATGATTTTGAATTTTGTAAGGGTGAAACTTAGGTTTTTTCAAAATCCTATTTACAGCAGTGACTTCTGTCCCGTGTTGTTTCGAAATTTTCCTTGTACGTAGATACGTGCGGATTTTCCACAATGGACTGGACGACTGTACTTCATTATCTTCTGTAATCATAGTTTTACTTTTTTCATGTTCGACGTAATGCACTGAACCCGTTCGAAGACACATTATCAACAAATTTTCAAACATTTTACTATCCGGTGCCCTTCGGTCGGGATATTCCATCACATATGTTCTTGATACTAAAAATGGATTTCTGTTGCTAGCGCCAAGAGCAAATACCATGTCTATGAACTCCTCTTTCGAAAAATTCATTTTATAGCAAAAACAACAATAAACTATTATGGTAAATACAACACGTAACAACTACTAACAAACAAACAGAAGTTAATAATTCACTAGCCGCACTTAATTTATAACAACAAAACGCAATTACAGCAAAGAGAAAATACAGAAAACGACTTTTTATGAACTTTTAAAGTAGAGATTTGACGTTTGGTTGCACAACCATGTTTTTTAACCAAGGCTATCCAACTATTAGATACCCCACATATGGCATGTTATAAACATGAGTATATTCCATTAAAGGGTTATAACTTTGAAAATACTAGAAATAAGTACTATGTTATTGGTACCATTTTGAAGGCAATTTTACAAGGAATATGCTGACTTATAAAAATATTATAGGTTAGATTTTAAAAAAAAACAAGAAAATAACCAATAAAGATCGATAACTTAGACACGACATATTTAAAACCCTGTATATTTTTTCACTTTGTTGAACCTCAAAACAAATAACGTGTTAGTTCATAAATTAGTAACACAAGAGTTACATGGGGCATTCTACCCATTTTCAGACTACAGCTTAAAATGTTAGATGCTGCAGCTGTCAAGGCTTTAACAAAATAATCAATAAAATCAAAACAGTCTGAAGTGCACATATCCTTATATCCTTGCAAAGATAATAATATCTAGAAAGTATAACAATGTATTGAAAATAAAAAATACGACTTTCTTATACGTATGAGTGTTTCAAATTATAGAATTTTAAGAATTTTTTTTATACAAAAATTATTCAAAATCCTATTCTAAGTACTTCTAATCTCTTAATAAATCTCTATAGAATGCATACTTTGCAATATTATCAAAAAAGTGCTACTCGCTAAGAGTAAAAGTGCTACTTCCGGTCCGAATTTTGAAATTTCATATATACAAAAAATATTGCAAATCCAGTTCTAAATACTTTTGTACTCTTGATAAATATATATAGAATGCATAACTTACGACATATTTGCAAAAAATCGCTATTCGATAAGAGTAAAAATGGTACTTCCGCTCTAAATTTTGAATTTTTTTTATACAAAAGATATTGAAAATTATGTTCTAAATACTTTTATATCCGTAACGTACTTGTCTAAAAAGCATGACTTGCGAAATATTCGCAAAAAACTGATTTTCGATAAGAGTAAAAGACCTACTTCCGGTAGGAATTTCGAAAAACTTTTTAAATAAAATTATTCTCAATTTCAATTTTAAGTATATATGAATTCTTTATAAATTTGTTTAAACTTAGTGGATGACGAAATATTGTCAAAATTCGATTTTTTCGCTGAAGTAAACTGCTACTTCCGGTCTACCGATTTTACTGAAAAACTAATCAGATCTCGAGAGGGAGATTATACACGTAAATACAACATTTGGAATTGATATCTACAGCGGTTTGACCGCTATCGTGGTCACACACACACAGAGAGAGAGAGACACACACACAGCCACACACACAGTACGTATAAGAAAGTAAAAAACCTGTATATTTGTAAATAAAATTAGAAAATGCACAGTCGTATACTACATACGTACTGCTATGGTTTTTTCATATGCTATGAAAAATTTAAGATTTATATATATTTTGTTGTCAAATTCATATTTCTCTGGGATGAATATTTTGGTTCAACCGGTATCTCATTTTCTATTATATTATTTTGAAAGTATAATAATGTTTTGGAAGGCTGTGTATATTATTATTAATTTTATTGTTTGTTAATTAAGAGGATAAGATACCGAAAGATTATTTATTTTTGTTTATTAAAAATTTAAAATTGTTTAGATGTACGAATTTTTATATCGATCGGGTTATTGGAAAGGGGATTGTGACCTTCGGTAGGCCTAGCGTTCGATATAGATAGGCATTAAATCTTGGTCTCCGGTATTGTAATGTTGTAAAAGAAATATATTTTTATAATTGAATTTTAATGTTAAATTTGTAAAGGAATTGATTTGATGTCGGAGCTGAGATTTAATCAAGTTTTTTGTGATTTTGTTTTTATGCCATAAATACAAGTTAAGTATATAGTAACAAGTGTAAGAATGCATTCTGATAAAAAAAATGAGGTGTGGCCACCACACGACTTTCTTATACGTATGAGCGTTTCAAATTATAGAATTTTAAGAATTTTTTTATACAAAAATTATTCAAAATCCTATTCTAAGTACTTCTATTCCCTTAATAAATCTCTATAGAATGCATACTTTGCAAGATATTATCAAAAAAGTGCTACTCGCTAAGAGTAAAAGTGCTACTTCCGGTCCGAATTTTGAAATTTCATATATACAAAAAATATTGCAAATCCAGTTCTAAATACTTTTGTACTCTTGATAAATATATATAGAATGCATAACTTACGACATATTTGCAAAAAATCGTTATTCGATAAGAGTAAAAGTGGTACTTCCGGTCTGAATTTTGAAATTTCTTTTATACAAAAGATATTGAAAATTATGTTTTAAATACTTTTATACCCGTAACGTACTTGTCTAAAAAGCATGACTTGCGAAATATTCGCAAAAAACTGATTTTCGATAAGAGTAAAAGACCTACTTCCGGTAGGAATTTCGAAAAACTTTTTAAATAAAATTATTTTCTATTTCAATTTTAAGTATATATGAATTCTTTATAAATTTGTTTAAACTTAGTAGTTGACGAAATATTGTCAAAATTCGATTTTTTCGCTCAAGTAAACTGCTACTTCCGGTCTACCGATTTTACTGAAAAACTAATCAGATCTCAAGAGGGAGATTATACACGTAAATACAAAATTTGGAATTGATATCTACAGCGGTTTGACCGCTATCGTGGTCACACACACACACACAGACACACACACAGACACACAGACAGACAGACACACAGACACACAGACACACAGACAGACAGACAGACAGACAGACACACAGACATTTTTTAAAAACCACTTTTTTGGTATCAGGGGACTTCAAAACGTGGACATCTGCAAAAATCTCGAGGTCGAAAATTTTCATCATCACAATACTTCCTTATACTACGTATAAGAAAGTAAAAAGAGAAAAAATTTGAATATGTAAAAATTATACTTGTTTTCTTCATTTTGTTCTGCACGTGCTTTAAAAGAAATTTTTATATTTATATAGAATCTATTGATTTAAATTGTTATCATTGCATTATTTGATTATTTCAGTTTGATGAATTGTTGCTTAAATTATTTTGTTGTATAAGGTTATTAGTCGTGTTGGTCACAGCAAGTTTTTTAATCCTACTCTGTCAGTAAGAGGGTAAGGTTTTTCTTGTGAATTTGAAATTATATATATATATTTTTTTTTTCTGAGATTACTTAATTATTTAAGTATACATATTTTTTGATTGTTAAAAATTTGAGAAAGAATAATTTGAATAAAAAAAAAATATTTTCTTTATTGGGTAATTAGTTTTTTTTTAAATTTTATTTTTATTTTCTAAGATCATGATTCCTGACGGGAAGATAGTTTAGTATTTCTTTCCTGAGGGAACCTGAGATTAAGAATCCTGTTCTCCGAGCTTGTTTTGGCACAATAATAAAAAAAATTAAATATACTATATCATAGTAGTACGTAAAGTCTCATTGCTACAGCGTTAGCAGTTTTCATACTAAACTCCGCCGACACACTATTACTCCACCCGGTATATGGATCAGTGTTAATAAATAAATTATTATAACACAACATATTACTCCATACAAAGAACAATCAAAGGCAAGGTCAGGTTTACAAAAAAAAGAACATTAGAAACTAATTCAGGTAATTTAGTAATTCTCAATAAATAAAAGAGAAATTGATTTAAATATGATAGATAAACATTTCCCAACTTATCAATGTTAATTGAAAACCTAATGTAGGTGCAAATATGTATTTTGCAAACTTTATTTCAATAATTAACGTTGATTTCTATAATTTTACATGATCTTTAAATACACAGTACGTTTTCATTGTTATTTATTTCACATTAACATTTTGTATAAGGTACTATAAATCAATTATATGTATTGTTTCGAAGCTGCATAAGGGGTTGTCTATATGACCTGACTCCAGCGAATATGGTGATAGATAAAAATACCTGGGCACCTAAATAGTTACATGTAGTCAGTTAGCTTTGTCAAGGGACTCTAAGAATTAGGTTCGTGCTTACTGAATTTTGCAAAAGAATAGCTAGGCGCCTAAGTCATACACATTTCACACAAACTATTAGTAAGTAAATTTTAAAATTATTCTTAAATTATTTGATTTGGAATAAATGTATAATTAACAAATGGCCTAATTCCATATTATTCTGCTTTTTCTTTGTAATATATATATATAAAACGTTTTTATTCGAAAATTAGTTCTACACTTGTAATGACAATCTTACACATTACAAGAAAACATACACTAAATTGAATTGTTGCACTAAATCATAAAATGTACAGTACACGATATTACAAGCTGTATTTGGTGTACAATATGTCGTTCTTTAATTTTGTATCAGTTTCACGGAAAAGTTTACGCCACAAACAACAACAAAAACAACTTCGCCCTCAATGCCGCCAATACATGTAGGTTATATAATTCACATGGCTATCTAAAATAAAGATCACAGGGAAACCGTTAACGCCTGTAACTAACTCAATAAAAAAAAAAAGGAAAAACGAACGGCGTTAATGACAGAATAGGCAATTGCAAAAATACCGCGAAGCACCAATATCACGGGTCCGCGAGTGTGGATTACGATGACATAAAACGTTGAAAACAAATCAACATTTCCATACCGCCAACATTCGGGAACGCAGGCAAAAAATTTATATCCTTTTTACAATAAGTCATCGCGCTATTTATCTGATCGCATTGACAGTATCTCGTCATTTTGACAAATGATGATGTATCTCAGGCAAGATTCACTGTATTGATATCGGAATCTTACTTTTATTACGGCCATGTATAAAACAAATATTTCTAAATGTTCGAATATTTTTCCGAAAATATTTTATCGTCGTATTTATACGAGTGTACAAAGGAAGATGATATTGGAAATATATTCTATAACGATGAAAAGATTATTGATCTTCAGGTAACCTTTAAGACCCAATCTTTTCTGTTTTCTAATTTATTTTCACTAATTTTTGTTATTGGCAATCACTAAGACAATTTTCACAGTAGAAAGTCTTAAAAAAATAATGTACGAAGTGCGTAAATAAAGCAATGGTAAAGTAGCGTCGCAAACATCTGATGCATCGAGTTTAAAGTCCCGAGAATCACTTGTCGATCCGTAACACGTCTTTTCGTGTATCGGAATTTGGAAGTGTGTTCCTAAAAGATATGGTAACATTTGGTGTGCGCTATCAGATTTTCTGACAGATTTGAAAACAGTAAGACGGGCACTTTACAAAACGTCAAAAGGCGTGTGTAGAGATATTGTTTTGTCAAGGAACCACATTATGGATTTGTCTAAGGCATTCAATGAAAATGAACCTTTCAGCGGTAGGCCTTTAACTGTCGTAATGAAATTGTTCACAGAACCTGAGAACCTGAGGGTTTTGGTCATCAATTGATGGTCGGAAAGTTTAGCAATGAGTAGAGTTTGACTCAGATTATAACATGCTGAGTGGCTTGATTTGCAGCCAGTATCATATCAGTATTTCTACTGAAAAGTTCTTGAAAGGTTTCGTGAAATAGTTATTCGTGTGAGACTGAACATGAAGAACACATTCGAGGTGTTCTTGATAATAATAATAATAATAATAATAATAATAATAATAACAACTTTATTCAATCTTCACATATAATGTTTTGAATACGTCAAGTAATAAAAGTAATAAAGTAAAATAAAAAAATTATGGCCATATACACACTAGAATTTGTACATGAAAAACACTTGCAATTTATAAAAAGCACAGTTAATTAGTATGGTTTTAAGTCTATTCATAAAAATAGTCTTTGTTAGGTTTTTTAACTAATAAGGTAAATGATTATATATTTTTACTGTTTGAGTGGATGTACTCCTCTGCACAATACTTTTGGCAGCATGTGGCGGTAACTGTTGTTCCCCTGGTTCCATAACATGATTACATCCCCTATCACTTGATAAATTGCTCTTGATGTAGATCTACCAGACATATACTCATTTTGCTGTGCTGATAAGACATTATATTTGCTTACAAAAACTGTCAGACGCTTGAAGATCATCTTCTCCACAGTTTTGGCATAGTGCGAGAAAATAGACAGCGGTTTATAATTCTTGATATGAGCTCTATATCCCTTCTTGTGAGTTTTAATCGTTCTTTATCAGTGTTACCACCCACTTCTATTTCATTTATAAATAAATGTTCAGATTTCGCATCTGATGTCATTGCTCTAACCAGTTCAACTTTATAGTGTGATATATTAATAAACTCTGCATTAGCTTGTTTCTTTGCATTTCGTATACAAGTATCTCGATTTATTCCTCCATGGTAAGACCGATAATTATCCCTTGAAATTCTTTCATACACCAGATCCTCATACATCTGACGTTTTATGGATGTTTCGTATTTGATTTCATCCGTGACACATTTTACTTTTGTTTTTTTGTGTCTCAGTTTTAATCCTGCATACTTCATCATACTTTGCTTTTATAATTTCAATGAACTCGTTGTAACACATGTCTGCGTTTGCTTTAGACAAAATCGGATTCCAGTTGTGTCTTTTTAACCTGAATATCTCTGTCTTCCTTGAATAAAACTTTTTTCTTTCTGTTTGTAATGTTTAATGTTTCCCGTTAGTGTATGATTAAAAGCAATTAGAAAATTAGAAATTTACCTGATATGGAATATTGAAAAGCACTGAAAATGGAGAGGGGAGATAATGCGGAATTTTAATTTTAATTAAATAAAAAAATGCAAAATTAGTATCATTACTTTATTTACACACCTCGTATTTATTTATTGTCGTCATTAAATTAATTTACGTAGTGTAATATGATTTTAGATCAGTAACGTAACAGTAACGCCCAGTCAATGAAAAGTAAAAATAAATAAAATTAAGTACTTATTTACATAGCGATATGATACAGTATATAGCAAGTTTATTTGAGAAATATGTAATGTGGTATTTAATATCAAATATAGTAGATATTGTGTTCACCCAACAGCGAGCCACACCTTTATTCACGGATATTATCTTATTGTCTTTTTCTCAAATTAACCGTAAATAAATGAAGTATACATACATTCACTTATTTTTTGCTTTTCCTATTTTATTAGGAAAATTTGAATTCATTAAAACTAATATGCCAATGTTTCTTTTCCCTTTTGTTATTTGTTGTAATCTACACCTAATTTAAGGCTATTACGAGACATTTATTGTCCACATACATAGATATCTGCATGATGATTATATAATAAAATTTTATTTCGTGCAATAGTGCCTCTGCTAATGGCTGGTGTGCCATGAGTAAACACTGAACGCGCGAATGGTGGGACTCGATGGGTTCTCTGTAGACGTAACGTGGTCAGTGTGGCAACAGTTTATGAGGTCCTGCCTTGTGTTTGCCGTATTAGCTAACTACAACACAACGGACATCTGCTTAGTACATTTTGAGTAAACACGGCACGCGCAGTATATGTATATGTACAAACTTAAAGTATCCTATATATTGGCAAACGAACAAACAATATTTTAGTACTTTAGTAAACGTAAGACCGAGCTAGCTGCCTCTCGTAAAATCTATTTACTGTCGATTTTCCTTAATAAGTTCCTTTACATTATTATTCGCAAAATACTGGGTATTAAAATATGTCTTTTAACTATAGAACTAATACACTCAACAGCATACAACACAAAATTGGATTTTCAATATTTCTATTCTTGTTAAAGTAGGATCTACGAGGTAACAAGTAGACACGTTTGAGAAAGTTACGTGATAGGCAAAGCCTCCACTTTGGATATAATATACTAACCCAAAAGTATTAAATGCAAACGTTATTTTAATACTATAAATCTTGAAGACGAATTGCGAACGTGTAAATAAATATGTATGCCAATATGACTACCATCAAGAACTGCGAAACCTGTCATTGGTTCGATATACAACGACCGAATATGTGTTCACAAAAGAAATTTCTTTCTTTTTTCTATTATTATTTATACATTCTGTTTCAATTTCAATTGTTTCTAAAGAAACCTTTTTTCACAAGTTCTTGATTTGATTAATAAAATATCAAATTAAAACTTTTTGGTTTTCATATTGGTTGTGATGCATCTTAGAGAAAAGAAAAACGCTAGTTAACTTTAAAAAGTTAATATACTGGCCATATACAATATGAGAGTTGCTTCCAATATCTTTATTTAAAAGTCAGATATAAATATGTATTCTAAAATAAACCGACTTGAAGTTTTGTTACATTAAATAATATAGAAATCACAGATATATATTACGTCTACATATTTTTTGCCAAACAGAAAAACCTTTTACTTTCTAGTATATACCTACTATAAAGAAGTATTATGATAATGAGGATTTTCGACGTCGATATTTTTGTCGATAGCCTCTGATAAGAAAATTATTTTTTTTCGTGCCTGAGGCTGACCACGATTTCGACCAAATGGTTAAAATTACAAAATTAAACTTTTTATTTAAGAATGTAATCTTCCTCTCAAGACCGTTTTGAATCTGTAGATTGTAGTAGTTTAGTGAACAAATCAAAGTTTTCCAATATCTCAACTTCTCAGTTTATGCAAATTTGCGAAGAATACAAAAGCGTTGAAAAGCAGATGTGGACAACATCAATTTATTTTTCGTTTTAGAAAAAAAACCCTCAAGAGAATATATACTTGCAATAAAAACTACCAAAATGTTACTGGCATAACAGATTTTGTATTTACTACTTTATTCAAGGCTTCCAATTTACAAAACGTGGTTACTTAATAATAATAATAATATATACCTGTAGATGGAGTTGACATTGTCAAATAGATATACAATAAAACAGGTCCTAATTCTAGGTTAGTTATAAAAAAATAATGTTGAAATCAGAAAACACAACAGATTAAAATACATATAAGGACAATGATATCCCTTGTGCCACTACATACCAGTTAAAAATTCGTCAAAACTGTAAAGCTCTTGTTAATTAGCTATTCATTTAAATCAGTAGTAAATTTTGCACTGTCTCGTGTTTAAGGTAACCTGGGAGGACATCAAAAGCTTTAATAACTGCATAAGTACGGTCCCACACAGTGTAGCTGTATGATAGGGAAGAGGTAGATCAATAGCTCTTCTCGTTTTCATATTCGACCTAGTAATTTCAGTGTTCGTAGAAAAACGCCAAGTACTATTAATAAAAAATTTCAACAATTCATATAAATATAAACATGGAACCAGATTTTCACTTCTTTGAAATAGTCATGACAAGGACCGGCGCGACAAAAACAACATAGAATGGATAATATTTTTGTAAAATAAAAACGTTATGAGAAAGCGAACTCCGACCCCATACCCTATGCGAGAATGAACGTAAGCGAAATAGAGGTCCTTAATATAAATAGGTTATTATTTCTCAAATGATATACTGCATAAAATGCGCTGCTTAATATACTGCACAAATTATTTATATAATCGCACCAATTCATAGATTTATCAAACAGCATGCCCAAAAATGTTGAATTCGGCGAATGAGGCACTGATTTATGATTATATTTACGTCTAGTGTAGGTTATTTTCATTGCACCATATCATCATTATCTTAATGTCATGAATAATTCCACTTTTCACTGATAATCCCTCATATGTCTCGCATGTCAAAATAACAGATGTGTCATCTGCATATTAATATAATTTACAGTTTTGCGACGATTTATTTAGATCATTTACAAAGACCAGGCACAGGAGAAGACCAATAATAGAACCCATAGAAATGTCTTCTTTAATTTAATATAGTACTTTAGACATTTCTTGATAATTAATGCTTACAGTAACATCAGTAACATATGTGCTCATGCAGTAGCATCTTCGTCAGAAAATTTGATGACACTGATTCTGTAACTATTGACTGTTAGATCAGTAAACGAAAATCAAAAATTGTTTTTGCGTAATAAATCTGCAGGCACTGATATTAGTAAGAATTTGTTACAAAAAATACAAGGGAAATTAGATACGTCTTTACATGCTCATATTTATTGACACTTTGGATTCTGAATACATTACGTCATCACCATCATCGTATTCATCAACATTTTATTCGAATTTTGCTTATCGTCTGGAGGAAACATTTTGGAAATCAGCGTTTACGGTGAGCAAAATTATGGCCCCTAGTGTGTTGCGGAAAATTATAATTTTAATTAAACTATTTGATAGATTTATTTCAACATTTAAAATATATAAATAGGTACTTAAAATTATATGTGTTTTAATATTCACATATCATTGACTTATTAGTTTACTTTCATATTCTAACAACTTTTCAAAATAATTACCATCTATGGTTACGATTCAAGCTTTCATTACCAACTTGTACTTCTTACAGTAACAAATGTCAATGTCTTATCGTGTGTTAAGTATGTGCATACAAATCGGAAACGCTTCAAAATGAACGCACAGTTTCACAGCTATGACACAAGAAACAAGAACACTTTGGTCACCAACTACCACCGCCTCAAGATCACTCAGCAGTTCATAGATTTTTGGGGGCCAAAGCTTTAAAACAGGCTTCCTGAGCAAATAAAGAACCTGGGCATTAAGCGATTTGGAAGAGCTGTCAAGAAATTATTGCTGGAGAACCCATTCTACACAATAGAAGAATATATGTCGTCTGAATTTTGAATATTTGTTTTTGAACCTATATAGACTATTTGTCGATGTTTGTTGTTTTGCTCTCTTTTTTGAACGAGTAGGTGATTTTGGACTGTTTTGTCTTTTGTATTATACAAATACTTGTTTATTATTCTTACATATTTACTTTATTTGTTTGCTTGTTTATTTGTTTATGAATATTCATGTTTGTCTGCCTGGACATAAATTTAACACACACACACACACACACACACACACACACACATATATATATATATATATATATATATATATATATATATATATATATATATATATATATATATATGTATATACGATGTATGACGTGTCTTGCATTAAGAGATAAATAAATATACCACTACTACTACTACTACTACTTTTTCAAGTTTTCATGTATTCCATTTTCCCTCTCTCAGTATTGTTTCTATTTAAATTTTCATTGAATTGCATTGGTAATATTTTATGTATTTGCGTAGTCTTCTTTAACACATGAAATTTGTTTTATTTTAATTAATATATGTCAAATTCTAAGTAGTGATTTTAATTATTTTCCTTTACGCTGACTGACTGAAAATCACATAAAAAATAACCTGTATAAACTAGGTAAAGAATTTAATTTTTCTCGACTCGTATATCGACATAAAAAGACACTAACATGAAACAAACTGATATTGGTCAAATATAGAACAGAGTAGATAAACAACTTATTTCAAATAAAACTGCAAGTAGTACCATTTTGCAACATACATAAATATTGCTGACTTGTAAAATCATAGAAAAAAACATAAGAAAAACGTATTATATTCCCACATATAAAACATTTCAGTACATGTACATAACAAATTAACTTTACAAATGGCCCCACGTTGGGCGCCACTTGCAGTGTTATTTATGATTTAAATAAAACTGATTTAGATTTATGATACCTATATGTATAATTTTAACACGGTCTTTTACAAATATCTATGATTGTTCAATTGACATCCATTAAGTTCTTTATGTTTATTTTTTTATGTTGCTTAACTTCTACAATATATTATCATAAATACTTTAAAATTATATGTTTTAATATTCACATATCATTGACTTATTAGTTTATGTTCATATTCAAATAACTCTCCAAAATAACAACCCTGTGGTTAAGATTCAAGTTTTCATTGCCAACTTGTACTTCTTAAAATTTGTTTGTATTCGACTTTTTTCTTAAATATCCGTCCCTCCATTGTTTGTCTTTAAATTTGCATCGGATTACATTGGTAATGTTTTATGTATTTTTAGAGTGTTCTTTATAACATCATATTTCTTTTCTTTTTAATTAATATATTTATATTTTATATTAATATGTAAGTAGTGATTTCAATTACATATGTCCCTTTATACCGAACTGACTGAACATAACACTTAAAAAAAACCTATGAACCTAGGTATATAAACTAACTAAAGAATTTAATTTTTCTAATTGATATATCATGATAAAAATAGGTACACTAATATGAAACAAACTGATATTTGTCAAATGTTGAATACACCAGATAAAACACTTATTTCATGTACTACCATTTTACTACAGATATAAATATTGCTCTCATAAATTCTTAGAAAGAACAGAAAAAACATATTATATTCGCACATGCAAAAACTTTCAATACATGTACTACATACTGTATTTACAGTTAAATACTTTGTAAAGCGTGTGGTATTTGACATTTCTCCCAACTGAATCTTATTCAATATTTAAAATTGAACACCTTTACTAATTTGAACAAATTGTCTATACTTAATAATAAGAAAGCTACTTATGATAGCCTACACAATATGCGACAACTGTATGTGATAAATTACAACTCAACTCAACTTGTAACCTAGCTGGCTTACTTTTATTATACACAGTGCCATTTGCTTATATAACACCAAGGGCAACCTCGCCGGTTACAGAATTGGTCTTCTGAATGTCGTCCAGACACCAAAAATACGCACTCCTGGCTGCCTATATGTTCAGGCTTCAATGTTATGATCTGGTAAAAGTACGGCCGTTGACCTTAATGTCAACTTGTTCGGGCGGTTTAAAATAAATCAAAGTTATGGTGGTTTTAGAGTGGTGCCTTGGGACAAAAGACCTATTGCTCACAGCTGACTCAGCGGAGAAAAATAACGTGAGTACTTCTTATTGTTTTAATATGATTCGTTACTCTTGAATATACTACTTTCTCTATCTCACTAGCAAACGGTAAAGGTAAGCAAAAAACACACGGTTAGAAATTCATTTGAAAAGTACATAATAATTAACTTTTATTTCTGTTAACACATTATAAAATCATATCAAACGAATAAACAATTCAGCAATTAAATTATGGTCACAATTGATACACTTTATGGTTTAATATTAATTATATATTTACAAAATCTATGTACATAAATAGAATACAAATTAAATACGCGTCAACGACCTCTATATGTCGCGTATAAAATCAAGCAAGAACGTTTGTACGTTCCTAGTCCCTGAATTAACAATTACAATCCCAGAATATTCCGTTAAAGAAAAACATAAATAAAATGGTGTTTGAAATAAAATACGGATGATCAGGTTTGCTTAAATTATATTACGACTAAGTTTTTGTACGTTACCCTGCTCGCAGAAGAACCTTATATATATTTCGTCGCGGAGAACAATTTCAATCGGTGCGGACTTTCGCGCGTCTATTCGGAGAATTATTATTATATCTTTGTTTATGCTACAAAGCGCGGACAATGTATTGAATTTATACGCGCGTTACAAACAAAATTTGAAATCTAACGTTTCTGAAAATGAAATACATATATTAAATACAGAGATATATACATAGTCATGACATTTATAGTCTGACTCGGACGGGAATTATAGGTAGTAGCGGTAAAAATGTCTATTCCTTCACGACCCCTGGTCTGAATGAAACAAACACTTTCGGACGGATTTTAGCGGATTTTGAAACGATTACTCCACGGCGCATGAGACCTGAATGTAATACGTTTCTAGGATAAACACCTATCTTTCCCACGCCATCAAGGCTGAGTAAAGAAAGGTAAAGGCAGCAGAAGGATAGGAAAATAAAATGGAAGAGACACACTTGTTGGTGTCTTTATATATCCGTAAACCCCCCTATTTCTGTAGGAAAAACTCGTTTTAAAATATACAATTTGCGCGCGACTACGAGCATGACGTATACATCCTTATATTGAAAAATAACAAATAACTTGAATGATCGTTGCACATGAATACATATACAGGTCCGTCCAAAACATTTTATACAATATTTGAGCAAAATAACTTACATTCTATTAATTTAATATTGTTAAATAAATTAATAATGGACTAAAAATGTTAATTTGAGCAATTAACGAGGAACTTCGTTACAGCCCCCTCCTTAAAAGTAAACAACGAACCCTAACAACTAAATATCAAAAGTACAGAAACGGAAAATTAAAATTTAAACAATTAATTCTTGAAAGTCTATCATCTTAAAATTAAAAAACTAAAACTCGTCAGTTTATCATCACTCACGATGTCTATGACGCACGCACTATCACTGCTTGTTCTGTCTTTTCAGATTCGCGTGGTGGATCTCAGCTTCCCTGCGAGTCATCACGACGCTCACTCCGTCGACCCGCACATGGACTCGCTTGTTCCCATGTCGCCTCTTACGGACTCCTTTCCCCAGCGAACCTTCCTTCCTCACCCAGGCCCCAGGATTTGCCAGACGAGGTTTAACGGTCGGCGGCGGAATCGTCGGCAGCGGCGGAGGGTCTGAGCAAAGGAACGGCATGTCCAAGGAAAAATGAGGCAGAAAAGGAATAACTGGTAGATTTGAGGTACCATGTGCGGGAGGTGGCGAAGGAATTGAGATTGTCGGAGGGGAGGCATTGACAAAGGGTGCTTTCTTCGCTTCAGGCGTTGCTGGCAACGGTGACAATAAGTCGGGCACTGGAGAAGCACCGAAAAGTTGTAGAAGCCTGAAACCCAGATAGGCTTCCGCGTCGGGACTGTGTAACGTGGGTCCCACATCGACTGTTGTCTCATCGGAGGGCGGCACGGAGACTACTGGCTTGGGAGGTGTCCTGCAACAATATGTCTGATATTTCTCCTCCATGAGGGCAACGGTCGCTGGTGACACCAGATAGCGAGGCGTTATTGGTCGTTCGGGCGTCTTCAACCCAGGCGGTGTACCCCACAACGCTCGATATCGATCATCCATGGCGGATGGCGGCGGAGATACCAAGGGACGGGGAGCGGTCATCTTGCCTGGTTGCTTGGAAGTGCCCATTGCGTCGACTGTGTATACTGGATGGTACGTACGAATTTATATATCCTCCTGGCCTTCCCCCACTACTTCCAGCGGATTTGGAGGTGGAAGATCGGTTTGGAGTTCGTCTGCGGACGGAATCTTTACATCTTTCACATGGACTTTCACGGGTTTTCGTCTGTTTGGTACCTGTAACATAAGAATAGACGGAGACAGGATCTGGATAACTTTAGAGGGACCTTCAAATTTCGGAGCAAGTTTAGCGGTAAATTTCTTAGAGGCGTCGGATAAATTATGGGTCTGGTGATACACCCATTGTCCAATTTGAGGGCGGTAAGGACGATGTCTCAGATTGTAGGGCCTACTTTGCCTCTGGAACGCTTGAGCCAACTTTATCCTGACAATCTTGAAAAAGTCGTCCAATTTCGACAGTTCTTGAGCCAATTCTTCTGTGTTCGGTCGAGCAGGATCCATTAATTGCCCATCAGCGGTTCTCCGCAGAGAGCTCGGCGGCATGAGTTCTCTACCAAAGTTAAGAAAGGCAGGTGTGAATCCTGTAGACTCATGTTTAGCGGTGTTGATGGCGAAAACGAACTGAGGTAGGTATTGGTCCCATTCTCTATGATCTTTATTGATGTATTGTGCAATCATAGGTCCTAATACCCTATTTGTCCTTTCCACAGGATTCGATTGCGGAGCATACGGAGCATTAAACCTTATCTTGACACCTAATCCATTAAAATAACTGGTGAAACTGTGACTGGCAAATTGCGGACCATTGTCAGCCAACAGGATCTTCGGACAACCAAAACGATAGATTACCTTTTCCTTCAGTGCCTGGATGATGGTTCGTGATGTGGCAGAGCGTAGCGGCTGGCACTCTACCCACTTCGTGAATCGATCATGTATTACCAATAATGAAGTATATCCTCTCTTGGAACGCGGAAAAGGTCCGAGGAGGTCCACACTCACTTGTTCCCATGGACAATCAACGGGTGAGAATAACATCTGGCCTAGAGGTTTTCCCTGATTAAATTTATAATGTTTACAGGATCGACATCGATTGACGTAGCGGCGGACATCTCTGAACATCCCTGGCCAATAATATAACGAAGCGGCTCTCGCTATACTTTTGGCGACCCCAAGATGTCCAGCTTCAGGAGCGTCATGGATTTCCTTCAGGACGTCGTTTCTGTCAGGCGTAGCTACACACAATTTCCATGCGCGCACTCCCTCGGTATGTTGTGTATCAGGTATGTGTCTGTACAAATTACCATTCTCCAATCGGTATTCTTGAAATTTTTCAGGATCTGACTGAACGTCCGCAGCCTTCTTGTTATACCAAGAACAAGACGTTTCTTCTAACAAGGCACAGGTATCTTCATCGGTTTCGTGTTTGAAAGGAAGCGGTGCTCGGGACAGAGAATCGGCTAAGTTATTCATCGCTCCTTTACGGTATTGAATGACAAAATCATACTGTTGTAAATCAACAGCCCATCGACTGAGTCGTCCTGACGGATTCTTCAAGTCGTTCAGGAATCTTAAACATTGATGATCGGAAATAACGGTGAATTGGTAAAATTCTAAATAGTACTTAAATTTTTTGATACCCCAAACGACGGCAAGAGCTTCTTTCTGGGTCGTCGAATAATTTAATTCTGCCTTACTTAAAGTCCTACTGGCATAGGCAATCACTCTTTCGGCACCCTCTATTATTTGTATTAAAACGACTCCTACACCTTTCTCACTGGCGTCGGTATGCAATTGGAATGGTTTGGAGAAGTCCGGACACGCGAGAACTGGGCTCTCTGTTAATGCTTTCTTTACGGCGGCGAATGCGGCGTCTTGTTCCGTCGTCCATTCCCAGCGCACATCTTTTTTAATTAATTTTATAAGCGGAACGGTAAGTTGTGCGAAATTCGGTACGAACCGACGGTACCATGACGTTTGTCCCAGAAAACCACGTATTTCTTTCTTGTTTCGCGGCGGCGGTACATTTAATATAGCAGCGATCTTGTCCGGGTCTGTACGGATTCCGTCCGGTGTTACAACATGACCTAAATATTTTATGTCTTGTTTGGCAAAAGTACATTTGTCTGGTTGTAGTTGAAGGCCTGCTTCCCGTAAACGCGCGAAAACATTACTTAAATTTTTCAAATGCTCCTCAAAAGTCTTGCCTAAAATAATGATATCGTCCAAATATACAAATGCGTACTCTGCCATTTCGGGACCTATCACCGAATCTAATAGGCGTTGGAACGTTGCTCCCGCACTATGCAATCCATACGGTAATGATACAAAATGAAATAGGCCCTTTCCCGGAATTGTAAAAGCTGTCACGGGTCTGCTATCCTTTTCTAATTCCACTTGCCAGTACCCACTTTTAAGATCAAGCGTCGAAAAATATTTACTGTCGCGGAGTTTATCAAGAATATTTGAAATATACGGCAAAGGATATGAATCTTTAATCGATACAGAATTAATTTTTCGGAAATCGACGCAAAACCGAACGCCACCGTTCTTTTTCGTGACCACGACGATTGGAGAACTCCACGGACTGTTACTGGGTTCTATTATACCGTCTTGTAGCATCTTGTCCACTTCGGCGTCGATTAGTGCTTGCTTCTTCGGGTTGCATGGATAATAACGTTGTTTTATTGGGGCGGTATTCGGTTGCAAACGGATTGTGTGACGTATTAGATTCGTCCGACCAGGCACGGTAGTAAATTTACTTAATTCTTGATCAAGGAATTTTTTTAAGGCGGTCTCGTGGCGGTCCTGTACTCCGGAGATCCCACAGCTCGCGGCAAAGACTGCATTGTCTCCCTTAAAGTACAGTTTCCTTTCGGAAAAATCGAGAACAGCCCCAATTTCCTTGAGAAAATTAATTCCGAAGATGACTGAGCACGGACTCTTCGGCATAATTATAAAATTTACGTCTGTAGTTCGGCTACCCATGCGGACCGGTAACAAAACTGAGCCAGGCGATTCTACAACGTCTCCATTTGCGAGGCGGACTTTAGATTTTCTATTTAAGACGCGTTGTGTATTGTTTTCCAACAACCGGGCAACTAGCGATTCGGACAAAAACGATGAAGTCGCTCCGCTGTCCACGAGGGCTCGTAAATTCTGGTTATGTATGTGTACGCGGATCCAGACGCGATTGTCTGGCACTGTCGAGTCTTTGATACCTGTGTTTGCGGATTCAGGCGGCTTTACTGCTTGAGGACGGTCTTTGCCTGCAGACCGCCCTTCTCGGCGTTTCCCTGGCATCGGCAGTCAACGGAACGCACATTTAACTTGCCACACCGTGAACAAAACATTTTAAATGGGTTACGGCAATAACCACGCGTATGCCCCTCTCTGCCACAGCGCCAACAACGGTTTTCCGGGTGTGATAATTTTTGTGACGGCGACGGCGGTACAGGAAATTGGCGAGGCTTATTATCCTGGGCGGCATATGACAAATGATGCGAACGCGAAGTACTCGGTTTATCGCTGGGCGGGCGTTCCGGTGCTGATAGCGTACTTTCTTTCTTACAAAAGCGCGCCTGCTCTTCCAGCAGTAATTCGTAGTCGGCAGCGAGTTTAGATAATTGTCGGAGGGATTGTATCGCGTCCCTACGTATATACATCCTGTAACTAGGTGACATGTTACCGTATACACGTTCCAATTTATCACCTTCGGACATATCTTGGCCGCGTCTCATCAACGTCAATATGGCGGTTAAATAATCTTTAAAAGATTCTTTTGGTTTTTGCAACCGAGCGCGTATTTCTTCTTCGATTGAAAAATTATACCGAGGCGGAAGATATTGAAGTTTGAAATCCTCTAAGAACTCGTCCCATGTACCCCATAAAGTTTTATTATTCCGGAGCCAAAGCAGTGCTTTGTCTCTAAAAAGCTCAGGCAATGCATGTAGCATATGTTCGTCTTTAATCCCATAGCATACTTGGAGTTCGTTGACTCTTTCCAGGAAAAATACAGCGTCCGAGCTGCCATTAAAATGAATCCCCCATTTCCTTATTTGAGCACAGATTTCCGCGGAAGAAATCTGAACGTTAGTGTCCCTTTGCGGTGGAGCGTTTCCCTTATTCGTTGAACCCGTTTTATCCTCTTTCAGAAAGGTACTAATGCGTTTACGTACGTCCTCGACATTACCGGTAGCGTCTAACCCTAAAGATTCTGCTGCGGCATTTAAATCCTCTTTTTTCAAAGTATATATCCACCCAAGAGGGTTTGGATTTTTGCCTTTGTCCTGATCGGTCATTTTATAATTTATACAGTACAAAATAAAAATAAAATAATAATAAAATGAAAATGTATTGTAGTTGCAATTTTATTCTCCTATCCTTTTACTTCCTCACAATTAATAAAGAATATGTATGTTTTACTATCCTTTAATAAAAACTTATCTCTATGTATGTACGTAAAAATGTGTATCAATTTTCCTATCTTACTATTTACAAAAAATAATTATACATGTATATCTAGCGGAAAACTGTGAAATTATTCAAACAGTTTTATTAAACGCGGCGGAATTTAATTTTTTAAATCTCTTAAAACACGGCCAAACGTTCTGGGCGCCATCTGTAACCTAGCTGGCTTACTTTTATTATACACAGTGCCATTTGCTTATATAACACCAAGGGCAACCTCGCCGGTTACAGAATTGGTCTTCTGAATGTCGTCCAGACACCAAAAATACGCACTCCTGGCTGCCTATATGTTCAGGCTTCAATGTTATGATCTGGTAAAAGTACGGCCGTTGACCTTAATGTCAACTTGTTCGGGCGGTTTAAAATAAATCAAAGTTATGGTGGTTTTAGAGTGGTGCCTTGGGACAAAAGACCTATTGCTCACAGCTGACTCAGCGGAGAAAAATAACGTGAGTACTTCTTATTGTTTTAATATGATTCGTTACTCTTGAATATACTACTTTCTCTATCTCACTAGCAAACGGTAAAGGTAAGCAAAAAACACACGGTTAGAAATTCATTTGAAAAGTACATAATAATTAACTTTTATTTCTGTTAACACATTATAAAATCATATCAAACGAATAAACAATTCAGCAATTAAATTATGGTCACAATTGATACACTTTATGGTTTAATATTAATTATATATTTACAAAATCTATGTACATAAATAGAATACAAATTAAATACGCGTCAACGACCTCTATATGTCGCGTATAAAATCAAGCAAGAACGTTTGTACGTTCCTAGTCCCTGAATTAACAATTACAATCCCAGAATATTCCGTTAAAGAAAAACATAAATAAAATGGTGTTTGAAATAAAATACGGATGATCAGGTTTGCTTAAATTATATTACGACTAAGTTTTTGTACGTTACCCTGCTCGCAGAAGAACCTTATATATATTTCGTCGCGGAGAACAATTTCAATCGGTGCGGACTTTCGCGCGTCTATTCGGAGAATTATTATTATATCTTTGTTTATGCTACAAAGCGCGGACAATGTATTGAATTTATACGCGCGTTACAAACAAAATTTGAAATCTAACGTTTCTGAAAATGAAATACATATATTAAATACAGAGATATATACATAGTCATGACATTTATAGTCTGACTCGGACGGGAATTATAGGTAGTAGCGGTAAAAATGTCTATTCCTTCACGACCCCTGGTCTGAATGAAACAAACACTTTCGGACGGATTTTAGCGGATTTTGAAACGATTACTCCACGGCGCATGAGACCTGAATGTAATACGTTTCTAGGATAAACACCTATCTTTCCCACGCCATCAAGGCTGAGTAAAGAAAGGTAAAGGCAGCAGAAGGATAGGAAAATAAAATGGAAGAGACACACTTGTTGGTGTCTTTATATATCCGTAAACCCCCCTATTTCTGTAGGAAAAACTCGTTTTAAAATATACAATTTGCGCGCGACTACGAGCATGACGTATACATCCTTATATTGAAAAATAACAAATAACTTGAATGATCGTTGCACATGAATACATATACAGGTCCGTCCAAAACATTTTATACAATATTTGAGCAAAATAACTTACATTCTATTAATTTAATATTGTTAAATAAATTAATAATGGACTAAAAATGTTAATTTGAGCAATTAACGAGGAACTTCGTTACAAACTTCCTCCTTTTTCAATTATGTACCCTACTTTCAATTCTACAGCTAAGCGTATTGACAAAAATATAAGTAATCCAAATGAAGTTTTAATGGTATTCTAAGAAACGATTATTTTAAATGTATGTATAATTCCTTTAATTTATATTATTAGCAAATGACTATTTGCACTTTCATTTATATACAATCTGATGTTCAATTAATCTTATACAAAACAAATATTAAATTAATGTGATTTAAATTACTCTAGATTTTCTTCTTAACACTTGGCGATACACCCGTAAACCTAGTTCTCAATGGCATACTTTTCATTTTATACTCTTTATATTTGCTTTTAAGAGAATACATTTGGCTTTTAAATTCAACGTATTGAATTACCATATAATTAAGGGAATTATGGTACAGTAGTTAAGAATACAGGTACAACTATTATATAAGTTAGCTAGTAATCATATTAAAATACAAAAAATCAATAATAAATTCGTATAGACACATACAATGCCAAGAAGAGTGTCCCATCGATCTCATCATAGAATAAATTTATAAATGCGGAACGCTTGTTGTGTTTGATATAGAGTTATAATTTCGCATTGAAACACATTCTGACAAATATAATTCAGTTTTTTTTGTATTCGCTGTCTTCTCCATTCTTTCCTCTAAGAGTAAAGTGTAATTTTATTAGTTAATAGGTATTTTTTGTCTTGAAAATTTTTTTAATTTCAATTAAATAAGTAACTTAAAAACTTAAATTAAAAAAAAAATTAACATCGATTTTTCAGTGACACCAAACCCCGATATCTTGCACTGAACTTTTTGAAGAACATCAATGCGGAAATGCTCGCTAAACAACTTGCAGAACCGTTGGACAAGTTTGTCGGATAGTAAATATAAGATGTAACGATGATTGCTACTTCATTAACAGATATGCTAGAAGCGATCAACTGCGATACATTCCGATAAGCCAGTGCCCCAAATACTAATCTTTTTATTTATTTTATTTCATTAGCTAATAATAATAAAGTTTATTTGCACATAAAACATTTCCAAATAAGTAAAATGTATATAAATTATGTAGAAAGAATATTTCAAGCTTTACTACCCAACTTTGCCCAACCGATTGTGACTTTATGAGAAAATATATTTTGAAGCGGTTTTCTTCCTAAAATAGCCACTAATTAAGAGCACTTTTTAAATTTGTTGTATTATATAAAGTGTTCCATTACTTTGTGGCAGACCTTTGTTATACCTCTTTAAATAGAACACCCGTATATTACTACATTTTTTAGTCAAAAAGTAATAAGATATTAAAGGCTCAAAATTTAATGTGTTCGACTGATTACCATTTTCTAGAAAAATCAATGTTTTTATAAAACTGTATTTCTCGAAAACGACATATTAGATTGACACAATATTTGGTAGTGGTGTTTATAATAAAAGGTCCTAATAAAAGCATCTTTTTTTAATTGATAATTGCATATGTAGAAACGAATGGACCAGCCTGTATATCACTTCATTTTGGAATTGTTTCCTAAACTTTACACTAAAAACACATAAGACGATATTACTTTAGTGACCATTGATGAGCTTGACTTTCTTATGGCAACAACAGAATATCAGGATATTAGCCAAACCAGCATTGTAAGGCCCTTAAAATAGAATAATAATCATCAGTAGTAAATACATTTAAATATTAAGTTACACACCCATCATTTTAAAGCTAAAAGAGTGTTTTTCCGCTAGGTAAAAATACAGGCTCTTCCATTTAAAAAACTTGACTTTTAGACAAAAATATGTCATGTAATTTTAATCCAGTTTTCTGCACATGCAATAAGTAATTGAAAAAACATGAATATGTATTAGGACTTTTATTATAAAAAAAAACAATACCAAACATGATGTCTATCTAATACGTCGTTTTCGAGAAATATAATTTTATAAAAACATTGAATTTTTCAGAAAAATAGTAATAAGACGAAAACTTTAAATTTTAGGCCTTTACTATCTTAATTAAAAAACTAAAACTATGGTCAGCCACCAAGTTATGGAAGACTCTGTATAATACAAAATAAATTTAAGGGTGCCCCTAATGAGTGCCTATCTTATAAAGATAACCGTTAAGTATATATTTTCTCATAAAAACATAATTGGTTAGCTAAAGTTGGGTAATAAAGTTTGATATATTCTTTCTACATAATTTATATATATATATATATATTTTACTTCTTTGGAGAAAACTTTATTATGAGCAGCTAATGAAATGAATAAAAAGATTAGTATTTGGGGCACTCGCGTATCAAAATGCATCGCATTCGAAAAAAGTAGTTGTTTGGGTCAAATCAATAAACATTATAAAAAAATTTACAAGAGAAGCTGTTTTTTATGAAACATATTACATATATACCGGATGTCCCAGCGCAGCGGTAAAGTCCATTATCGGTATCTAATAATGTAGATAGCGAATAATTTTTAATACAAAAATTGTATACAATCATAAGCTCTACAATTTAAAAATATTTTTATTTATACAGAGTGTTCGACAACGACGAACCAACACAAACTTATGTTTTTTTAAATGGAATGCTATGATTTTTTTTACATTTTATGATAGCCCTTAGAGGATTGATTAAACTGACGTCAACTTGTATTTGCCGATTTTCAACTGTTTCTGAGATATGGCGATTTTTCGTTAAAAATTATGCAACATTTGAAAAGTTGCTATGAAATAACGACTGATGAAATACTTTTTATGGGCTCAATTAGTAGAGATACCTTTTCAGTACGTGAAAGTAATTTTTATTTTGACATATTTATGCATGCTCTTTAGAATTACATGCCATTCGCAAAAGTTAAAAATTCTGAAAAAAATTAAATGGAACATCCTGTATATTAATATGCCATTGAAAAATACTTAAAATTTACTATTTAAAAGTATCACTTTCTTACGCCTGTAGGCGATATTGCAAAAGTTATAGGGCGTTATATCTTTATTGTTTCTTAATTCCTCTAAAATAATATCAGATGATGAGTGAAGGATATATGTAGATATATCCATATACATATTTCCTATAATAAATCTTAAGAGATTAAAATTAAGTGTAGATAAATTCTTACCAGATGTTTTCAATTTCTTGTCTTTTATCATCTTCAATTGATTTACATAATCGTAGAAAATTCTTATACTATCTACTAATTTGTCTTTGGCAGCAATAGGTTTTTTGTTGGGGTGCTATTTTTTCCTATACAGGGTGTCCAGAAACTCTCCTGACAAACGAAGACCGGAAATTCCTCAGATAATTTTAAGACAATTTAACCCAATTCACCCTAGTCCGAAAATACTTCCTAAGGGAGCTAGAGCTCTTTGAAGATGGCGCCTTGTAATTATTTTTTTTTAATATCTCCCGAACGCTTCTATTTAGAAAAACAAAAACTGGTATGCTTATTTATCCTCCAGAGATGAATCGATTCCATCAATTGCGAATTTCTAGTACCGGTCATAGGCGTCCGTTTTGGGTAGGTAAACGGTTATTTTAACGCATAACTTTTTTGTCTTTAACTTTTAAGCATTTGCGACACTAGATTATTAAATTTTCAGGTATTCTAGTACTAAAAGGTACTCTTACTTTAAGTCGGTAGGATACACCGTTTTCTAGAAAAATCGATTTGAAAATTTTTCGTTTTTTCGTCATTAAAATTCAATTTATTATTTTTTGCACTAGTTCGCTCTGAACTGCCAACAGAAATAAAACCTACGTTTTTAATTGTCAAATTGTTGTCAGTTCGCGAAGTTTATCTTTTAATTGTTTACTTTGTAGCATTCAAACACAACGATTTCAATTTTAAAAAAAATGGTTTTTACTAATGAAGAATGTTATATTGTGAGTTATAATTCAGGACTCTACCCGAGGTAGAAGGACATGAGCTCGGGTAGAGTCCTGAATTATAACTCACAACACAGTTTCCATTACAAACGTAATACCATTTTGGAATTGAAAAATAGAGTAAGTAGGTTAAGCCACGAAAGATTTCGCAGAAAAAACTATGATTTGATTACGGATATTCTCCAAAAGAATGGTTATCCTAAGAATTTTATAAATAACATGTTATACAGTAATAATGATGGATTTTCAAAAGCTCTTGCTGTTATGGGTGGGGAAGTGAATGATAATGACAAGCTTCAGTGTATAAAAAATGTAAATAAGAGATATTTTAGTTTGCCATACGTAAGCGGTTTGACCCCTAGTTTGACAAAAATCTTGAAAAATAACGACACCCAACTAATCACTTACAACTCCAAAACCATTGCGAATCTGTTTACAATGTTGAAGGATCCCGTCCCATTACTATATAGATCTAATGTTGTATATGAAATAAGTTGCATACAATGTGAAGGAATTTATGTGGGACAAACAAAACAATACCTGTCCAGACGGGTACAAAATCATAAACAGGATTGTTTTGATAAGAATGAGAATAAAAGAGAACCAACAGCTTTATCAAGGCATCATTTTGAGTTTGGTCATGTGTTTGATTTTGCAAAGCCCAGAATCTTAGATAGAGAAAATAGTCTCACTAAGAGATGAGATAGAGAAAATAATCTCACTAAATAATCTCACTAATGAATAACACCATTTTTTTTTGTTAAAAAAAAATGGTGTAATTCATTTACTTCCCTTATGGCCGCTAATCCCAGGAAAAAAAAATTTTGAATTATATATATAGGTAAAGTATTAGTAAAACAGAAATGATTGCAGCAATTTCAGCAATATATATTCTGCTCTAATTCCCCAAATTACAGAAAGAATTAGAACCAAGATGAAATAGGAATTTTTCTTAAGGATATATCTATAAGATACGCGGGGTCCGAACCTGTTTCATGTTATTGTAGAGCCGTGTCATACGTTTCTGGTTTTCTCATAGAAAAATATCGGTGGAGTGATTTCTTTATCCTTTTCTTTTTCACCTAAATAATAACAACATAATTTCTAAAGACATTTACATTTTATTTGAAGACGAATAAACACACAGAATATTTGATTCCATACTTTGGGAAATTTTAAATTAAAATGTAATATACAACCTATTTATTTTTATACACTAATTTTAAAATGTACGTGTCCTTCTTTTATTTCTAAAACAAGTTTTTAATGTGTTAAATGTCAGTATTGTTTTCTCATGATGTACAAGTAGTTATGTTAGTGTAAGTATCATTTTGACACATTGTACTTAATTATCCTGAATTTCTCCTAAAAAAAAATTTTTTTTTGTGTGTTTTTAATAAACAGGTCTGATGAAGACTGAGATATTCAGTCGAAACGTCACGTTAGGTAGAAGTGTGTTTTTATCCAATTTACCTCTACCCGTAATTCTACCTTGAGTAGTAAGAAGTTTTTTTTTACTATATATATACAGCGTGTCCAGAAACTCTCCTGACAAACGAAGACCGAAGATTCCTCAGATAATTTTAAGACAATTTAACCCAATTCACCCTAGTCCGAAAATGCTTCCTAAGGTCATAGGCGTCCGTTTTGGGTAGGTAAACGTTTATTTTAACGCATAACTTTTTTGTCTTTAACTTTTAAGCATTTGTGACACTAGATTATTAAATTTTCTGATATTCTAGTACTAAAAGGTACTCTTACTTTAAGTCGGTAAGATACACCGTTTTCTAGAAAAATCGATTGGAAAATTTTTCGTTTCTTCGTTATTAAAATTCAATTTATTATTTTTTGCACTAGTTCGCTCTGAACTGCCAACAGAAATAAAACCTACGTTTTTAATTGTCAAATTGTTGTCAGGTCGCGAAGTTGAAATGACGAAAGATGAAATGACGAAAAAACGAAGAATTTTCAAATCGATTTTTCTAGAAAACGGTGTATCCTACCGACTTAAAGTAAGAGTACGTTTTAGTACTAGAATACCTGAAAATTTAATAATCTAGCGTCACAAATGCTTAAAAGTTAAAGACAAAAAAGTTATGCGTTAAAATAACCGTTTACCTACCCAAAACGGACGCCTATGACTGGTACTAGAAATTCGCAATTGATGGAATCGATTCATCTCTGGAGGATAAATAAGCATACCAGTTTTTCTTTTTCTAAGTACAAGCGTTCGGGAGATATAAAAAAAAACTAATTACAAGGCGCCATCTTCAAAGAGCTCTAGCTCCCTTAGGAAGCATTTTCGGACTAGGCTGAATTGGGTTAAATTGTCTTAAAATTATCTGAGCGTTTCTGGACACCCTGTATATATATATATATATATGTTCTCTTTCAGGTTTCCGCGGGTAGTAGTATGTGTTGTCACTGGATTCCGGGTTTTCTTCCGCGTTTCCACTGCTTGGTCTTTGGAAAGACCGATGCTGGTTTCTTGACGACGTTTCGGCAAAATCACACTTGCCATCTTCAGGTCTGCGATAACTGTCTGCTTCTGCTTCGTAAACTGAGTTTACGAATAACAAGAAGCAGAAGCAGACAGTTATCGCAGACCTGAAGATGCCAAGTGTGATTTTGCCGAAACGTCGTCAAGAAACCAGCATCGGTCTTTCCAAAGACCAAGCAGTGGAAACGCGGAAGAAAACTCGGAATCCAGTGACAACATATATATATATCTTTCAAATCACGTGGTGTTCTTCTGTAGATTGTCTCATATTATTAATAGGATTAATTACACTGTATTCAATACCAACAATATCATATATTATATAAATTTGCGAACCTAGCAAAAGCAAATGTAGAAAATGTACAGAGTGCATTAATATGTTTATATGTGATTCATATCCTATAAATTCATTTAAGTGAAAACTATTTATATGCATGCATATTATAAATAAGATTATATTTGTGAAATAATTTTTAGTTTCCTTTTTGTCACATGTTTTTAATTTAGCTCCATGTTTGTGTATTGAGAGAATAAAAAAATGTATTCTTACGAACAACATCTCGTCTAGCCAGACGATCGCTCAAACAACCACGCTGACCAATCGAAAAAACCGAGATGGGTGTGTAGAAGCGACAAAGACGTTAAAAGGGTTCTTAACATCTTTTTCGCCTCTAGTTGATAGTTGCTCTCTGCCTATATCTAACAATTTCTTTGATTTTAGTTTTTAATTTTACCAATGGCAGTGTTCTTATGTAACTCCGTAAATTGGCTGCGTAATATTAATTTTACTTATATTTTTTATTTGGTGTTGGAGTAGAGGATTGATTGCATAATTCTATTAATTGTTCTATGTCTAATATGAGAGTTTCTTTTTCAGATAGGGTTGTCGTTAGAGTTTTATATTTAGTATTATATATTATTTTTAGAAACTTTTTCTCTTAGTTCTTGCAGCTTTAAGAGGTGTGGTACTTACTTAAAAAGTATCTGATGAAGGATCAAAATAAATACCAAAATCACGCTAAGCTGATATAAATTTTTTTATTTCAAAATCCGCAAAACCATAATTTTGTCCTCCAGTCAGTAATAATTTTTTTTTAAATAAATTAACAATAGTGACATACATAATATAAATTATTATAGAAATTATATTCAAAAATATGTATAATATATGTCGTCTAACGAAACGGCTGTATTGACAATACTAAAAAGGGTCTTTAAAAGCATCAGTAACTGGTTGTAAGTTATTGTTTTTCTGCAGTACTTTGAGAAATTTCAGCTTCTTCTGATTAAACAAAGCAGAAGTGGTGTCACAACCACGAATCGCTTGCAGGAACAATATATGGTCTGCTAGGGTTTTGTCAGCGGTAAGATAAACATTGTAGAGGGTTTGAGACAATTTGTCACAATCTCATATATTCATTTAACGGGGCCAACATAAGAGCTATTGTGATAATTAGGATATCAGTGTCCTCCACAGCTTGCTGTACAAGGTGACAAAGTTGGCCTTTACTCATCTGTGAAGGAGTCAAATTGGATGGAAAGAGGGCTTTTAAACTGAACAGGGTAGTTATAAAAATGTGATTCCCTTATTTTGTCCCAATTTAATCACTGTTCCACTCTCTTTGGCTCGTGTATTGATAGAGCTACGGATGCTAGAATCCAACGTGTCCAGAATTTGTGTATTCGGTACATCACAGGCTTGAGGAAGTTCGAGCATGTTTCTGGTCAGGTTGAGTCCCTCAGGTGGTTACACATGTACAACAGGCGAATTATGCACTCAGGGGTACTATATCACAGCATACTGTTGACTGGAAAAACATACATAGTCGTGATTTACGCCATTTTACATATACTATTGCACCTCCTGCCCATAGAACTGCGATGTACGAGGAGGGATTCACTTTCAACATTTATAAACTTTACGACTCATTGCCGAATGATATGAAAAATATAAGTTCTCCACGTTTCAGAAGGCGAGTGATCAGTGATCTGTTTGCTTTGGTAGGGTCTCTTGTGCATGTGCAGATGGGCTAGTATTAATTATTTATTTGAATTTGTCTTTATTCTTTTACATTTAAATTTATATTTTTATTATTCATATTACTTGCTTTGCTTAGTTCGGATTCAGTACCCCATAAAATATGTAGAATAGAATAAATCAAAACTACCCCACAACTTTCTCGCTAGGTACCCTTTTGAGCACAAGTTGACTGGATTAAGTTAGTCTTTAACAACGCCAAAACTACGTTCGTATATTTTTATACTAAACCAAATGTTGTGGATAATATTGAAATAAAAGGTGATACTTTTTAGATGATATCATGAATCATGTTCGGTTTGGGTTACAGAGATTCTTGTAAATAACTTTTTGGGGCACTGCTGTACTTCCTTTCTATGATATTGTAGCGAAACAAATGCACAAAGAAAGGCAGACTTCCGAGCTACAATAAAAAGAGGTTGTCTGGAGTTTCTCCCAGTGTATTTCTAGGCCTATCGAGAAGACCGTTGGACGATTGCTCGAATGTCTCTGGAATTTTGTGTGCGTACATAATACAGTCGGCGCGTCGGGATAAGGAATTTCTTAAGTAGTCGTGAATAAGGTGCAACCTAAGAGAAGAACGCTCCGATGCTGGAATTGGAAATGGAAATGGAAATGGGCCATGTGCATAGTAAATGCGGGAAGGAGCCCAAGAAAACCATAGCGTAGCAGCGAAAACTGAAACGGGTCGATGAGAAGAGACAATCGTCGACCCAGTATCGTAGAGCCTCAAAATCAATAGCGCGAATTGCATCTCTGCAACACCAAAACGCTGATGCTGTTGCAAGGAGACCACGTCCAGAAGACTGCAGGCATAGTAGCCGACTAGAAGAAAAATCGGCCAGCACATTCATAACTACCGTGGTTAACGATCAGTGGCAACCTGACAATTTGCGGATCGATCAAGAAGCTGATGAAGACCTTGGTACATTGATGGTTTGGAAAGGTACTGGTCGCGGACCGGCTTGTCAAGAAGTAGCTCCTCGTTCACAGGGACTGGAATCCTACTGGGCTCAATGGGACTCTCTGAAGGTGGAGGATAGCCTACTCAAGCGTGTTGTGGAGAACCCAAATGGAGAAGACTACGTCAGCGGACCCAGGCGAAGGTTGGAGGATGCCGACGAGCGAGTACGCCAACACACTCAGAATGCCAGCGACAGGACGAAGGATCGTTACGACGTGCAAGCCGAGAGAGGTGGTTACCGAGAAGGGGACATTGTTGGTTATATAATCCTCAACGTCGCCGAGGCCTGTCCCCAAAGCTCCAACAATACTGGGAGGGACCATGCGAAATACTAGAGCGAATAGATGACGTGGTCGCATAAGACTAACACCCCATAGTGAGCCAGGGGTGGTGCGTTTCAACCAATTGGCCCCATACTATGGACGTGACAGCGGTGAAATGGCGGATGTCCGACAAATTACCGGAAAACCTAGAGAGCCAACTTATGGGAATGCCTTGTCGATTTATGAGGACGAGCACTCGAGCGAAATATAAGGCTGGCAATTCCGAAGCTGGGCTGCGGATTAGACCGTCTGGAATGGAGAATCGCAAGAAACATGCTGGAGGTGGTGTTTCGGCATACTGGTATGGAAATGGTCGTGTGCGGCTGTCGGCCCAATCTGCCCGTTGTGCCGCCTGGGACGGTGGATTGCCATTTCCACAAGACGGCTGGGTGCACCCGTGGGTCCCGGATTTCGTCATCCGTCGGCAACGAGAACATGGAATAGCGTGTTTCGGGACGAAACGCAGTTTTCAAGAAGGGGCAATGTAACGAAACAAGTGCACAAAGAAAGGCAGACTTCCGAGCGACAATAAAAAGAGGTTGTAAATCATCTCGACGTGACATAATGTCTGGAGTTTCTCCCAGTGTATTTCTAGGCCTATCGAGAAGACCGCTGGACGATTGCTCGAATGTTTCTGGAATTTTGTGTGCGTATATAATACAGCCGGGCCGTCGGGATAAGGAATTCCTTAAGTAGTCGACGCGCGGAACAGACCAAAGTAAAGATAAATTCCGGAATAAGAAAGTCCTTAAGTACTCGTCGCGCGGAACAGACTAAAGTAAAAATAAATATAAGAAATAAATAAATAGTTCCTTGCGTGGTACGGTGTTATATAAATAGAAGTGATATAAATACGGTAGTGTTACATAAATATTAGTAATAGAAATAAATACCTGTGTTAATTTAAATCGTAGTAGTTTAAGTGTGATACATTAGTTTTATATTTTTATATTGTAATTAATTTTACATTTGTGATTATACAGACTGTTTTAAATAAATAAATTGCACGACTTGTTTATTGCGAACCCGAAAACGCAACAATATTTATATAGTGGCCGTGCTGTGCTTCGTTTTTAAGAATAAAAGAAATTTGCAAGCGGCAACATAACTCACTGTCAAAATGCACGTAACAATAATTACTTGCTGGGCATTCAAAACACTTTTTTCATAAGGGTACTTACCTCATAGGTTGTAAGCTATATAAATACTATTGAATTCTATTAGAGGTGTCTTTATTTTTGTTGGTTTCTCCTTGGGATCTCGTGCTAATATTTAGATGACTTTTTAAAATTCTTGTATGGTTGTATCACTGTTTGTGACGTATATCTAGCCATATACATGTGTATTTGGCAACACGGTATACAGATTGAAATAAAGATTCTTCTTCTTATTATTATAAAGATCCAATATATCACGCCCAATTTACTATTTCAGCAAGGGCATATTGGGAGAATTCGTTTATAAAACAATAATCCTCACATACAAAACAAAATTACATTATCGACGGTACCATATACAATACATTTTTGGGGAAAAGTGTTCTATTTCCGCTATAAAAATGATATATCGTTCCGCGATAGCATTACATCTATCGATATAAAACGCCATGTTACATGGCATTTCATAGCAAAGCTTTTACAAGTACGATGACTATTCTGCAATCCGGTAAACTGCTAAACTCCTAATAAATGTACATATGTATACAATTCGAATGAATGCAATCGTCTAGAATAAATTTCTATAACTAAATGACCAATGACACACGATGCAATAAATATAAATTCGTATTGCTATGAACTAATTAATTAACATATTTTAAATCTCTGTAATGTTCACAAATAACATAGATTTTGACACGTGTAGTGTAGTATTGTCGTATTGTAGACTATTGTGCATACGGCAAGCATATCGCGTATGCATACGATAACTGTACAGAACCAGTGATTTGCATTTATGTATCTGACAACCGCCTTTAGTATTAAAGCTATTGTCACAAAATAATCGCGATATTCACACAATCTCGTCGTTTAATTGTAAAATTATTATTATTAAGGATAATCACGTACTCAATAACGAACCCCTCATGTAGATTGAGCCATCATTAACAAGTGTCTGATGTCTTTTAACTTCATAGACAGTTACAATTAACATTATTATCATCATTCTAATTATAGACACTCTTTCTTGGAATTTCTGAGCAATTTATGTGTACATATATACATAATAAAATTATATTTATTGTGCCAAAGCAAATTATGAATTACGTTTTATATAGAAATGACTGGTTTCAAGATCGCAAATGTAATCAAACGAATAACGAAAATAAACATTAAGAAAATATGAATAGCTTAAATGTTTGTATTTTTAGGGATTTATTCACTGACTAGCGGGTTTAGTATATTTTCAACAAAAATCAATGATTTTCTGAATTTATGCTTTACTCCATGTCTTATACAAGGTAGCTTTTTTAAGTTCGCCGAATTGAGGGATTGGATGGTAGAGGGAGTGCTGCTTGGTATTCAGTGGCTCATTATTAGTATAAATATAAAGTTTTGACACAATCTCGTCAGTAGCCTTTAAATTATAGTCGGCCAAGCAACTTAATCGGGAAGAAAGTGTGAAATATGGAGAAAATCGATTATTCCGCCATTATAGATTTCCTTACAAAACAAGTCATTAAAGACAAAAAATGGGGGAAATTGACGAAAGGCCTCCTGCTTCGGAACGACACCTGTCTCATGTACAAGAGTAGTGTAGCGCTAGCTGGCCTCCATAAAATGGGCTTCGATATTTTGATCGGAAAGATCACTTGTTCGTGTTACTCCAACTTTTTGTAATAATGTATCTACAATGAAAGAAGATTATAAAATATGTACCAAAATCAGCATATCAAATGTTGTTATAACTTGTAAAAGTATATAGTTTATTACAGTATGATTTATATGATTTGTTAACTAAATAGTATTTTAGTTTTATAAGAAGAATAAACATATACATATACAGGGCGAGTCATTAGTAGCCGCTTCTTCGATTGCTCTTTTGTGTTTTAAATAAAAGAAAAAACAATTAGTGGAAGATCCATGGTTGCTTGTGGCGCATATTGTAAAAATACTTTAAGCTCTGGCGCACTTCCGGTTTCACCGGAAATGCACGGAACTTAATTTTTTTAAATGACACCCTATATATTTTTGGATTTTCTTGTACTGCTTTAAATTGTCTGTTCGACTGTTTTTTCTTTTTCAAAATTGAGCAAATAGTTTTTGAGTTATTAATTTTTATTGAAAATATTTGACCAAAACACGTGTTCAGAAAAACATCATTTTCACATTGTTTTTAAAAGCAAAAACATTAAGTTTGGTGGTGCTTGTAGCCAAGGAAATTCTACATCATTTGGTAAAGTTGCACTCGACAATACCTCAATAAACTTTGTTTTTTCAAAGCCTACTTTCTGAAATTTTCATGTACCAAAAACTTATTTTTTTTAAATGGAACACCCAGTATTTTATTCAGTCATTTTGTTCCTTTCTTTATTCTCTTTCATTTTTGTTAACAATATCCTATACCTATCTTTTGTAATTTTTGAGATAATCACTATAGGAGCAATTAGCGGTCAATTAAAGAACTACGGGCGCTGTTCTATGCACCCAAATATTCGTCCAATAAAGGCTGGAATGCGGCTGACTGCCTGAGTCAACTGTTGAGGAAAGTCGGTATACATTTATTTCAAACTTATAAAAGCATCGCTATTAGTTATCATCCAAATGAACATGAGGAGTTAATAGATATGATTGACGTTTTGGGTGAATCTGAAAGAAACTCTTTGCTAGCATCCAGACTTTTTGCACAGCGATCCCTTATAGAAGTCAACCGAAGCCAGAAACCTTCGAAAATATAAAGTGGAAGGTTTGAGTGAAAGAAAGCATTGAATATGAAAGAAAGAGCGGAAAAAGCAATAACTGGTGAGGATAAGACGTTTATAGTACTTGCGAGTGTAGTCGAACACCTCCCATACTAGTACTACGAAAATTAGTCGTCAGATAGATGTAAGTCAAATTAGAGAATCCAGAATAATTAGGAAATATGAAATTCACCCGTAGCATATTTATACACAGGGTTAGATGAAAGAAATTTTCAGAATCGCTTACATTTTTGTCAATTGGCAGTAGATAAATTATCCTGGCTTTCTCAATTTTTTGTTGTTTACCAACGAAGCCACCTTCCATTAAAGTGAATACGTTCATCGTCACAATTTCCGTTATTATAACACATTAAATCTTCCACTTTATCACGCCTGTAAACTTTCAAAATCGTTGGTCATTAAAACTGTGGGGAGGAATAGTGGGTAGTTACATAATTGGACCTTATTTCTTTGATGAAAATGTTAATGGAGAAGAGTATCTTCGCTATATACGGACGGATTTTCAAAACTTTTTGAAGACATCTTCAAATATGTCAGTAAACATAACCTTTATTTTATTTCGATGTTAACCAACAGTGTCAAAAATGAAATATTGAAACTGGACATTGCCGGAATTAAAAAAATTAAATGCGATGCTCTTCATTCTATAAAATTATTACTTTTGGGATAATTGCATATTACATTTACTTTGTTTGACAGTTGACTAAGGAAGTTGGGCGCCATCCCTGTCTTCCATTGGTTGAACGAATATTTTGGTGCATAGAACAACAGCGCTCGTAGTTCTTTAATTGACCGCTAATAGCTCCTATAGTGATTATCTCAAAAATTACAAAAGATAGGTATAGGACATTGTCAACAAAAATGAAAGAGGATAAAAAAGGGAACAAAATGCCTCAATAAAATACTGGATGTTCCATTTAAAAAAAATTAGTTTTTGGTATGTGAAAATTTCAGAAAGTAGGCTTTGAAAAAACAAAGTTTTTTGAGGTATTGTCGAGTGCAACTTTACCAAATGATGCAGAATTTTCTTGGCTACAAGCACCACCAAAGTTAATGTTTTTGGTTTTAAAGACAATGTATAAACGATTTTTTTCTGAACAAGTGTTTTGGTAAAATATTTTCAAAAAAAATTAATAACTCAAAAACTATTGGCTCAATTTTGAAAATGAAAAAACAGTTGAACAGACAATTTAAATCAGTACAAGAAAATCCAAAAATATATTGGGTGAGTCATTTAAAAAAATTAAGGTCCGTGCACTTCCGGTAAAACCGGAAGTGCGCAAGAGCTTAAAGTATTTTTACAATATGCGTCACAAGCAACCATGGATCTTCCACTGATTGTTTTTTCTTTTGTTTAAAACACAAAAGAGCAATCGAAGAAGCGGCTACAAATGACTCATCCTGTATATGAAATTATTAATTTGTTGTTACATAACAAAATGAAATACAAATTTAAGAAAAGACAAAAGTAATATAAGATGCAATTAATATGGCCATTCTTACGAAACTTAAACTTACGAGAATCTTTTTTCAAATTTGTTTCTGGTGCTGGTACTACTTCTATTGCAGTATCTGGGTTCCAGAATGATGTAGATGTTTCATATTTATATTTACCGGAATCACAACTTGTACTTTGTGCAACCTCCGATTCTACTATCTGACCTACCAAAAAGACATTAATTTCCTTCTCATTAATATATTTTTTATATCTACATTTCTCAATTGTACTTGATGTCGATGGTATGCCAATACAATAATTATGATAACTGGTTGCTGTAGATGGTGAAGTAATACAATAATCATGATCAGTATTTTGTGTCACATTTCATTATCTGAAAGCATGTCTTCATCTGAAACGAGAATATTCATGAAATAACTTGGGTTATTACTTGTATTTTTAAACTTTACCTGTAGATATACTTGGTATGTGGAGACTTGGAACAGCTGTTTTTACTAATCTCATATTAGTAGCAATATCACTTGTTCTAAAATGGGCGTGGCATACTCTATATTTGTCATATACTACTTGTGGAGTTAATTTCGCAATTGCTAAGTTTTGGCATACGCCAATCCACTTTTTGAATGTGGCCAATCTTTTTGTTGGCAAAGGAAACCAATATTGCGGTTGAGTTACATTGTTACAACCGAACACGGCACACTTTCTAGACCGACCCATAACTACAACTTGCGATTAGTATTTACTACTACGGCTAATACTATTACCACAACTGTTATCTCGATATGTCTTTATAACCTACAAAACTAACAAATTGCAAATTATATTAATGATAATGTAGATGTACTTCCTTAACGTACAGCGCGAAGCTCCTCTTACGGTTTGGCCGCTAACTAATTATAATCTGTCTTTTTCTCACAAAACCTGGACACTTTGTTCCATTTAAGTTTCTAACCCGTGGACACAACCTGAGTACCTTATGATCCCAGGAAAGATAAATCTACCTTATTCTTTGGCCACACTGTACTGATGACGACCCAGGAACACATATCTACAGTTGCCCTACAGCAGAATTTATCCACCATTCCTCCGTTTCTTGTTTTGTATGTATCCATAATCATTTCTTTCTATATTATATATTATTATTATTATACATACAGTGTGGAAATAAAGTAACAGTTAACAGTTAACATTCAATTTAAAAAAAAATCTCGAAGGCTTATAGTGATTTTAACTAAGGGAATATTTTCATCGCATTTCCAGTTTCTTACGTCATTTGTTTTTCATGTTTTTTTTTAATAACAATCTATATTTTTTTTAATTGATTTCGAAGTACTTTCAATTCCCTATCCAAGGGTACAAAAGTTTTTATCTGTTACATTTGAAAAAAAAATTAAATTCAAATATTAAAAATTCACTATATTGGCAATATGAATTTAGTTAACGGTGCATAAAACAAAAAACATTAGTTGCGGCTATCAGAATAAATTAATTTGTCAGTCTAACAATAAAATAAGTGTTATTCCCTGTTCTAAATTAGAATAATTTACCTTTTGCAAACTATTTATTAAAAATATGGTACTACTGAGCAATATCCTCAGAATGTTAACGTTTGGGCAAGAATTATTGGTGACAGAATTCTATGTCCATTCTTTTTTGCTAACAATTTAAATGAAATTATTTGAAATTTCTACAGTTCGAATTGATACCTGCATTAGCTGCTTTATTTCCTAATGCGAACAGGCAGGACCTGCCAAATAACAGTATATGGTTACAATATGATAGTGCTCCGCCTCATTACGCAATTAATGTGCGACGCTACTTGGACTCAGTTCTCCCAAGAAGATGGATAGGAAGAAGAGATCCGATGGAATGATCGGCAAGGTCTTCAGATCGAACGCTATTAGATTTCTTTCTTTAGGGGTACTTAAAAGTAAAATGTATAAAAGTCGACCTAATAATTTAGAAGATCTCACAGAATTTGATATTAAACTGAATTAATATCAGCTCAAACTTTTCAGAATGTCTGGGTATTATCAGATGGTACAGGGTCATCATTTTGAACACTTAGTGTAAATGTAATTTAAAAAGTGTTATTTCCAGGCCAATTTTTGTATTTCATATTATCGTTAGAGTTTTCTTTTCTGGTTAATCAATTTAGTTTTAATGTAATTATTAACTATGTATGGAGTAGATAGTAAATTTTTATAATTTCATAATAAAAACGAATGTGTCGTAAATCTTTCCATAAAATTTATGTGACTAGATTTGTGGAAAGAATTTTTAATATTTCAATTTTAAGACTATTTTTCTCAATTTTTCTTTCAAATGTAGTACATTAAAAGCTTTATATTGTTGGATAGGGAATTGAAAGTTCTATGGAAATCAATTTTATAAATTATAAGTTGTCAGTCGGTGACGTCATAACATAAAAAAAGTGACGTAAGAAACTGAAAATACGATGAAAACATTCCCCTTAAAATCGCTATAACCCTCAGAGATTCTTTTCAAAAAATAATATTAACGCATGTAATGCCTTTATCCGTTACTTTATTTCCACACTATACAGCACGTGTCAATTTTCATTAGCCATAGGCGATTAATTCATGCAATACGTGACAACATCGCACCCCACCTTTCCTCTTCAATGCGAGCGCAAGACCGATACAAGCTCAAGTTAGCAGTAGCTGTTGGTCTATTGACTAGGGTGTTTGTACTGCGCTCAGAAATAATATTTACGCATTGCAAGGATTTTTCTGTAAATGCAGAGAATTATTAAGCTGCGTTCACGCTGCATGTCACAAACAAAAGCGTAATTCTAATAAAATTAAAAATAAGGTAAATAAAAAAGGATTCTGAAAATAATAATAAACTACTAGATCGCAACGTGTTCGCAGCTAAACATTTAATGTAGAAGTGGGAAGATCGGCGAAAGTCGATTGGTGACGGATAGTAGGGGTGACACACGTTGCCACATATTATTTGTATACGTATAAATCGCATGTAAACATTGAATCCATATACCTAATGAAAATTGACACATACGGTATATATACATATACAAAAAGAATTACGGGTATTCGGTCTGTTTTTAAAAAAAAAAAGCTATTTGTCCAACGACTCTTTCTAAAAAAAAGAGACCGAATACCCCTAATTCTTTTTGTATTATTGAGTACGGTCGTATTTCAATTATTATATAGATATATACCGATAGAACCACCGGCCATCTGCCTATAGGGAATTGTATGCAGTACACATTTATATGTACATATATGTATCTAGTCCTACCGTTTATCAGAAGCGTTGTCTATGCCGACGCTAGGGATCGACAGTCAACCGCGTCAGTCGTGTCTTGACTGCGGTGGAGTATACTCATAGTTGGTCGAACTTGCAAAAATACGCAAATTCTTGCTGTCTGCATCTTTAGGGTTTAGAATTATTTAGAGCTCAGTGTTTTTTTCTGTTTTTTTACAGATATTCATTTACGTATTTACTATGCCGTTAGTTTATAGTAAAGAAGAAAAAATAAATATTATTAAATGGTATTACTCATCTCAAGGAGGTACGCAAGAAGTGATTGGTCGTTTTGTTTTTTCGTTTCCTGATCGTCCAGTTCCCTGCCGTCGGACGATACTAGATATCATACATCGTTTTGAAAAGTCGGGCTGCATTAATGGATGTTCGAAATGCTATCAGAGTAATTTCCATCCTATTTCGGAGGAAAGAATAGAGAAGGAAGTCAGTGTATGCGCCTTTGTAGAATCAAGTGAGCCCTGCTCTAGCCGCCAAATTTCTGAACAATTAGGTATTCCAAAAACCACAGTTAGGCGTATATTACACAAAAAGAAATATAAGTGTTATAAGGTTAGAAAAAATCAAGAAATATTCCCAGATGACCAGTTTAGACGTCTCGAATTTTGTGAGGCTATTAGAGAAAAATGTGATAATGATGATAATTTTACACGAAATATTTTGTTCACTGACGAATCAACATTTTCCCTTCACAAACGCCATAATCCATCTGCCGTTCGCTACTGGTCTCAGAAAAACAAACATTTGAGCAGGGATGTCACCACTCAATATCCACAGAAATTAAATGTCTGGGCAGGAATCTTAGGGGATCACATCATAGGGCCATTTTTCCTAAACGGAACATTAAATGCGCAGTCATATTTACAATTACTGCAAAATCATATTGTTCCTGCAGTGCGTGACCTTGCTGTAAACTTTAATGATATTTGGTTTCAGCAAGATGGCTGCCCAGCTCATAATGCCAGAATAGTACAAGAATGTCTTTCATTGCATTTTCCACATACCATTAGCACTAGAGGTAATATTTCTTGGCCGCCTAGATCCCCTGACTTAACGCCATGTGATTTTTTCCTTTGGGGATATTTGAATGAAACCATTTATGTACACCAGAATGAAAGACCCCGCACATTAGATGATTTACGAATGCGAATTACACAACTCTGTAATAGTATTTCACCTGTAACTCTCTCTAATGTACGTAGAGAATTTTACAACAGACTGGGCTACTGTGAGGCAAACAATGGAGGCTTGTTTGAAAGAGATATTGATTAGCCTCTAGAATTCTATTTTATTTTCTCTAGAATTTTTTTTGTTTGACATCAATTATTACTTTTTGAACGTTTTTTAATTTCTCCATGTTGGTTCCTTTTTAGAATTATTTTTCTTATTTTCTCTTGGTTTAGTAATTTGCAATTTAATTTTATTTAACTAGGTACATTCAGAATCACTAGTTACTACTTCTTTGGAATCTCAAACCTTCGTTTTCATTACAAATCTACTACTAATATTTCTACAACACGAAACATTATGCCGATGATTGATTCTTACAAATATCTACGAAATGAAATGGCAATATCTGTGTCATATTTAAAGATTAAATATGCTTTATCGACGGATGTGTATTTATTTCTTTTTACGCCACAAATTATTATTGCCGGTACGTAGATATATACGTAGGCGTATATAAATGTGTACTGCATACAATTCCCTACAGGCAGATGGCCGGTGGTTCTATCTGTATATGAAAAAATATAACTTTCTACCAGTATGGCAGGCTTAGGGTTTAAAAAAATTATCAAGAAAACTGTATCTTCAGCTCATTACTAGGGCGCGGTCACGAACGGTTGATGACTCATCGCCCATGGACGCACTATTGAAATATTGTATTTTTAAAGAGGTTTTAGTTTTACTTATATAATTGGATAACAAGTGGCTGGTGATCTATAAAATACAAAATACCTTATTACTTGTTCATTTTCTCTTCTGTAAGACTTGTTCTCTTTGAATTAAGTACATCCTTGTAGATTGAAGACGTCCTTTCTACATCGCAACTGGTTATAGGTGCGTACTGGAAATATTCTTTTATTTCAGCGTATTTAGCATACACAATTGCCGCAATGTTATTAAATCTGGATTTCTATTAAAAACTGCGTCTAACTTTTGCCGAAGGCCACATCCGAAGTCACTTGGAAAACTTTTGAAATTATTAATAGCTCACATCTAATGTGGTTAATCCATCGTTTAATTTGAGATTTCGATTTTCAAAATAAGTGATTAGTTTAGGCAAATTTCCAAGGTGTTCCTAAAGGAATAACAACTGATTTTTACTTTCTTATACGTAGTATAAGGAAGTATTGTGATGATAAAAATTTTCGACCTCGAGATTTTTGCAGATGTCCACGTTTTGAAGTCCCCTGATACCGAAAAGTGGTTTTTAAAAAATGTCTGTGTCTGTGTGTGACCACGATAGCGGTCAAACCGCTGTATATATAAATTCCAAATTTTGTATTTACGTGTATAATCTCCCTCTTGAGATCTGATTAGTTTTCTAGTAAAATCGGTAGACCGGAAGTAGCAGTTTACTTCAGTGAAAAATTCGAATTTTGCCAATATTTCGTCAACTACTAAGTTTTAAAAAAATTTTAAAGAATTCATATGTACTTAGAATTAAAATTGAGAACAATTTTATTTAAAAAGTTTTTCGAAATTCCTACCGGAAGTAGGTCTTTTACTCCTATCGAAAACCAGTTTTTTGCGAATTTTTCGCAAATCATGCTTTTTAGACAGGTACGTTACGGGTTTAAAAGTATTTAAAATATAATTTTCAATATCTTTTGTATAAAAAAAATTTCAAAATTCAGACCGGAAATACCACTTTTGCTCTTATCGAAAAGTGATTTTTTGCAAATATGTCGTAAGTTATGCATTCTATAGATATTTATCAAGAGTACAAAAGTATTTAGTTCTAGATTTGCAATATTTTTTGTATATATGAAATTTCAAAATTCGGACCGGAAGTAACACTTTTACTCTTAGGGAGTAGCACTTTTTTTCGAATATCTTGCAAAGTATGTATTCTATAGCGATTTATTAAGAGAATAGAAGTACTTAGAATAGGATTTTGAATAATTTTTGTGTAAAAATTTCTTAAAATTGTATAGTTTGAAACGCTCATACGTATAAGAAAGTCGTGTGGTGGCCACACCTCATATTTTAAATTTGGGATTTGTGTTAGTTCCTTGCACTCAGAAATACTTGGAGCATCGTCATTTAAACATGTAAAGAAATTTTGTAAACTATCGAAATTCTCTGCATAAAAGCTATTTCTGTGTATGTTTTAGCAAAGCTATGTGACGAACGTGCGATATTTTGGCATTCTGTAACGATATTTTACAGACTTTGTAATAAATTTCGGAATCACTGACAATTCATTTTCATATCAGAAAAAGTAACATAAGCAACGTTCTAGATCTAAATAAATGATAACTAAAAATTTACGCGTATGTTATTGAAACTAAACGAAATCCAATCCACACTTACGTCTAGATAATTGGGAGAAGTCGATTCAATAAACCTATATTAAACAGACTATTACAAAAATTACGAAGTACGTAATTAACAGTCAAAACAATGAAAAAAGGAAACTAACTCAGTATGAATGAAAATTGTATTTCTCTTGCGAAATATAAGGTAAAAATAATAAACTTTAAAAACCCCTCACGCTCCTAACTACGCCGATGAAAAAAGGATTTTACTAATAAATTCCTTACTTTATGGGCATTTTTTGCTCTCATTCTCGGGCACTTCTCGGGCGTAAACAGATGCTGCAGTTCACCATATGAATTAGTGCTTTCATTTATTTGAATATGTAATAATATAATGAAAAAAATATATATAAATACATTCCTAGTAATGCTTCCATTATAAAGATTTCGCCTCGATGAGTTTCGAACGCACAGTCTGAGTTTGCCAGACTCGTGCTTTGCCACTGAGCTAATGAGGGGATGGACACGTAAATCTTTTATACGTCTTGAATAAAAAAAAGAAATATAAGTCTATTTCTATAATTAATATTGTCAGTGTTAAGACTTTAATTTAGAATAATTCTTGCGTATTAAGAAAAAACGTTCTAATTGATGTAATGATAGTCTTCTTTACTCACCTGATGTTTTGTATTTTTTGGTTCAATATAAATATTTCAAGTCTCATTAATAATTGAAGAAACATCGATATTTCGCTCATAAACGACGATATTTTCTTAATATTAAACATCAATACTAGAGATAATAAAGCTTTTACAAACGATTTTGGATCCCTTAATGCAAGGCTTTCCGATGTAACAACGGAAAACAGTGAACATGCCCGAAAGAGTTCAAGGATTTAATCTTCTATCTCGTAAAAACATAAAAACTTCTAAATGAAAAATCTTAATTAAAAGAAATAAATAAAATCTATAATATATGTACGTATGTGCACAGAGTTAAGTACAGTAAAACATTTATTGCCTGTTATTAAATTTCGGCCACAAGTATGGTCTGGTTTTCTCACTCGGTTATAACATTATTAACTTTGTTAATACATTTAGTGTGATAAATGTAAGCAAGAGCATTGTTATCGCAGTCTGCAGTCAGCACTAATTTCAAATAAACCCACCTAAACGGCACAATTTAACAATATTCTATGCCACGTTATGTTTACTATCAAACTCGGAGGCTGAATTCTACAGTTATAATCAATAAAAATGTCAGAAGAATAAATGTTTACACATACTTAACCCGATATGAACCCGGTTATTTTTATGTTTATTGAAGGATCTGAGAATAACATAGTAAAGGCAAAAAAAAGGAAATCTCCAAAAGAGTCTACCTTTATAATAGAAATTACAATGTTTTTTGGAGGTGCCACTTTTTCTTGAAAATTAAGTTGTTAATTTTTTGGTATAAACTCCAACATTCGCACATGTTACGGCATTTTAAACACCCTCTCACAATGATTTTATCTGATGTTGGTCAGGCTTGTATTTGATTTTTAAATCTTTTTTCTAAAATGTATTATATGTACTTGTTACGTTTTTTTTTATGATGTTGGCTTAATAATATTTACAATTTTAATGTTTATATATATATATATATATATATATATATATATATATATTCAACATATACATACATATATAGGGTACACGCGAAATATTGATTTTTAATAAAGAATCCCAACTGCTTGCATGTTTCTGTAGGATTGATTTTGAACAGTTAACAATATCTTTCTACATATATATGAAAAAGACCTAATTTGCATCGAATTTATTATTATCCTAACGATCTCCCATAATAGATATTTCTGATACAATTATTCTGTACCATCGCGTACTAAACGGGAACGCAATAATTTTAAAGACGTTCATGTTTTCCTCACGTAAAACAAACTTCGGACAGATATAAATTTCATATAAATAAAATTAATTCCTTCGATTTTCTTCCATTACTGAAGAGCAAAGTCGCAAATAATAATATTAAAGTGTAGTAAAATTGGCGCACAAGCTACATGTGGCAAGGTTCTTCGTTAAATTTTGAGTGTAGATCCTAATACGAAAATGGTGAACCATGCTCCAAACCTCTGCACAAGGTCCCCAGATTTCTGTCTATAAGTCTTTAAATAAGCGTTATTATTCGATATCTGTTATTAATTACCAGCCAGTAAGCAGAATTCATCTACAGACACTGTGTATCTGCCAAATGGAATAAATTCGAAAATAAATAAATGGGCGCGTGTTCGAAAAAACGCTCGGACGCGTTGATTGGTATTTTTAGTTGTGCAATTTTATTTTAACAGTGGCCAAAACCAACTTTTTTTATTTTAAATGCAACACCCTGTATATTATTCACGGAAAATTATTTGATTACAAAAATTCTCTACAACACACTAAAAAAACTAATAAGTAATCTGTTTATTTCTTGATAATGAAAAAAAGCAAAAGAAAAACTATTAAGGTCAATGTAGGAGATGTTCAATATGCTCGCCGAAAACGTCTTAGCGACATCCTAATCATGGGCGCGTGTTCTAAAAAACTCTCGAACGCGTCGATTGGTATTTTTAGTTGTGCAATTTTATTTTAACAGTGGCCAATACCAACTTTTTTATTTAAATGCAACACCCTGTATATTATTCTTGGAAAATTATTTGATTACAAAATTTCTCTACAACACACTCCGCAACTAATAAGTAATCTGTTTATTTCTTGATAATGAAAAAAAAAACAAAAGAAAAACGATTAAGGTCAATGTAGGAGATGTTCAATATGCTCGCCGAAAACGTCTTCGCGACATCCTAATCATGATTGAAATTTCTTCTAACGTTACTCAACATCTCAGGCGTGATCTACTCGCAAGCGTTATTTGTCATCTTAAATCAGCTAAGCCGAGAGGTTTAGTTTTGTATACAATGAGTTTGACATATCCCCATAAGAAGTTTAGTGACGTCGGATTAGGGGAACGCGCTGGATTCAATCGATCCTCGCCTCCCTATCCATTGACTTGGAAATATTCGGCTGAGGTACTGCCGGACATTGATTTGGTAATGGGGTGGTGCTCCATCTTGCTGAAACCATATCATATTCGCTGGAACTTGTAGGATTGCTGGATCAGAATATAAGTTTGTCAAAGTTGGCACGACATTACTTTGGAGTGGTGCTAAATAATTATCACCATTCAAATTTTCATCAATGAAAAAGGGACCATGATATGATCTCCAACAATTCCTGCCCAAACATTAACCTTTACATGGTATTGCGTATGTTCTTCTCTTATTCAGGAAGGATTTTCCCTCGACCAATAGTGACAATTTTGACGATTAACATGACCGTGAAGTGTAAAGGTACACTTATCAGAAAACAAAACATGTTCTAATTGGATCACAATGTTATTTAACATTGTCATCATTTGTTCACAAAAATACGTGCTCCTATCAAAATCGTCTTCCATGAGCGCCTGAGTTGGTATCATTTTATAGGTATGCATTTTATTTTCTTTTAATATTGTCATATTTAAGAGTATAATATTCCATTTGTTATCATCTCTTATTGAATTGGTAGCTGCCTTTTTTACCTGTCTTACATGTCTATAATATGCTCGCGAAACTGCTTTTCTATTTTACTAATTGTCCCTTGTGATATGGGCGGCAAATTTGGAATACCATGATATAAGCGAGCAACTTCCATTTGTGTCCGTGTGTTATCTCCATAACCAATCAGCTGTAGAATTGTTATTTTGTGCATATCTGTCAAATGAACTATTTTTCTGATATGCATTTAACGAAATTCAAACAACTATAACACTGACAATTAAACTGTCATGTAGGCAGACAACAATTTGCTAAGGCCAGGCGTTTTAAACAAAAGTATTTACAGTTTTTGTTTCTTTCATATCGGTAAAAAGGAATGTTTTTTTAAAAAAACTCATCTCTAATAGATAAATTAGTCAATAGAATGAATAAATCAATTACATTAAAATCAGCATTTCCCCTATCTCAGGACTTGAAATTAAAACAATGGGTTGAAATTCCATATTTAGATAGTATAAGAATGAAAATTAGCAATGTTTTAAAGAAGCTGGATTTTAAAATAGCCTTCTATAATAATAACACTTTAAAAAGTCAAATAACGAAGAATAAAACAGCGAATCCTAAACTAAACAAATCAGGAATTTATAGAATTAATTGTAGTGATTGTAGTAAATTTTATATAGGTCAAACGGGGCGAAATTTCAAATTAAGGTTCTCAAAACATATGCGAGCCGTTAATTTAAATTATAAAAATTCAAGTGTAGCTAACCATGGTTTAGACACGGGACATCATTTTTCAATAGACAATTTAGAAGTACTGTGTAGTTTAAATAAAAGTAAAAAAATGAATGTTCTAGAAGGTTATTTTATAAAAGAAAATTTACTTTTACAACTAGGCAATGTTCATAATGAACGAACCGACCTCATAAATTCACCGTTAATAAACCCTAGCATTGTAAAAACGGTCTTTCCAGATAAGTCATGACTAAAGGGCGGAATATATGCAAAGTGCATATATTTGCATATTTTAACAAATTTCACAAAAAATTGCATATTTCGGCAAAAATAAAATTTGTGTGCATATTTTTATGTTTTTCGTTTTATGAAAAGATTAAGTGCGACCCTGTTTAGGAATTTCCAAGTAATCAGCTTACCTAATGGAGAGCAGATGTGGTCTATTCTTTTATATTTATATTGTATAGTTTAGTTTGTCGATAGATTCCAGTGCGAAAATATTTTATTTCAAACGCCTAAAATGCCGAAAGCCGCTTCGTGGATTAAAAATTTTCCTGAGTTGGAGTTTAGTGGGGATAAAGTGTTTTGCAAAGTTTGTGCCAAAATCATTGTTTGTGAAAAGAAGTTCCAAATTGATCAACACTTGAAAACAGCTATGCATAAAGCTAAGTTGCAGAAAAATAAATCAGTGCCTGTTCAGCAGTGTGTGCAAACCGCATTTCAAAATGTCAAACCAAAGAGTGAAAAGGAGGTGTTTCATCAAGACTTATGCAAAGCTTTAGTCGCAGCAAATATACCTTTGAAGAAACTGCAAAATACACAATTCAGAGATTTTTTGCAAAAATATTGTAATCAAAACATCCCTGACGAATCCACACTTAGAAAGAAGAATGTGCAAACAGTATACGAAACCGTAATGGGAGAAATTAAAGTTACACTGGGCGATGAACATTTTTATATTATTGTTGATGAAAGCACAGACTCATGTGGTCGATATATCGCACATCTTATGATTGGAGGGCTTCAAGAAAATGAGCCAGGGAAACCATATTTAATATCTTCTAAACAGTTAGACAAAACAAATAATGAGACCGTAACTCGATTTATTCAGCAGTCTCTATCAAATTTTTTTTTACCAAATTCAGTTCCAGTAGAGAAGTTTTTAGTGTTTTTGTCTGACGCAGCGCCGTATATGGTTAAAGTAGGCCAAAACTTAAAAATATTTTATCCCAATATGGTACATGTCACTTGTCTTTTACACGGGATAAACAGAGTTGCAGAAATTATTAGAACAGCATATCCCTTGGTGAACAAATTAATTTCAAATGTAAAGAAAGTGTTTTTGAAAGCACCTCTAAGAGTGCAGATCTATAGAGAGGAATTGCCAGGAGTTTGTTTACCTCCAGAGCCCGTAATTACTCGATGGGGAACATGGATTAAGGCCGCGATATTCTACGCAGACAATTTTGAAGCCATTAAAGACATAGTTTTAGATTTAGAAGACAATTCGCAGTGTGTAGTGCAAAGTCAAGCATTATTCAAAAATGTAAATTTAGCTAAGGAACTTCGTTAGAAAGTAGGAATATAAGTTTAAGAGAATCAATTAATATTGTTGAAACTTTTTCCGACAAATGCAAAAAAGTTCCCGGTGATGTAGGAAATCAAGTAAGAAGGAAACTCGAAGTTATTGTGGGAAAGAATGAAGGCTTTAAGTATTTAATGGAAGTCAAAAATATTTTTGATAGTAAACCATCCAACGAAGTAATACCTTGGCCTTATAACTTACTACCCAAATTAAAATATTGCCAGATCACATCGGTAGATGTTGAAAGAACTTTTTCTTTGTACAAACATATTTTTACAGACAGAAGGCAAACATTTTTATTGGAAAATTTTGAAAAATATGTCGTTATAAATGCATTTTATACTATTTCAGGTTGAAAATTGTACCTATTATGTTTTTCTTTTAATTTTACTTAAAATAAATAATTTTTGTAAGAGTCGGCGTTTCTTTATTTCCATTTTTCCATGTTATATTCAAGGCATATAATTGCATATTTTGACAAATAAATGCATATTGTTGCATATTTCAGAGAAAAACTATGCATATATATGCGCATATTTTAACTGAATTGACGTGCATATATTCCGCCCTTTAGTCATGACCTTTTCATAATTTTCTAATTTTGTATTTTTTTCTATTTACATTTTTGTTTGAAGTAGGTAGTTATATACAGTATATTGAATTTTACTTTAGTTTCTCTAGAACTCCTGACGATGCCGCAAGGCGAAATGTACTTCGAGTGTTTAATTATATATATTTTTGAAACAATACCAAGTGTCTTATTTGTTATTACTTGCTTATAATGTTTTTTTTTACATTATCAAGAAATAAATAGATTAGTTATTAGTTTTTGAGTGTGTTGTAGCAAATTTCTGTAATCAAATAATTTTCTTTCTTTTTGTTAATTTTTACCATAAATCTTAAAACACTTAATATTTCCGAAACAGTTGAAGAATCCAAAAATTGAATAATATATAGGGTCTTGCATTTAAAATAAGAAGTTGGTATTTGCCACTGTTACATGACACACCGTGTATAAAAAGTCTTTGTTGAAAAAAATGTACAACTAAAAATACCAATCGAGGTGTCCGAGCGTTTTTTCGAACACGCCCCCATTTATTTATTTTTGAATTTATTCCATTTGTCTGATACACAGTGTATATATAAATTCCGCCTGTGTATGTTTGTGCTCGCAAAACTCGACAAGTAAGTCAGTCGATTGACTAGAAATTTTGACAAAACGTTGCATTTGAATAGTGAGTGTTTATATAATAATTTTATTTACAACCATACAATTAATAAGTACTTGCAATTAAAATTCCGGTAAAGGTGCTGACATATCTAGTTAACAATTTTGTGATGTAATAGAGTAAACATCAAGTAAACAAACGTCAGTTTAAGAAACTTCGGAACTTCCAAAGAGTTAGAAATGTCAATTGGATATGTCAGAACGATGTTTGAATGTTTGTTCTCGCAAAACTCAAAAACAGTCGGTCGATTGACTTGAAATTTTGACACAACGTTGCATAGAATACGCGAATGTTTTTTTACAGTGAAATGAAATTTTGTCACAACGTTGCATTCGAATACGCGCGTTTATATACACGTTATTTATGTATCACAATAAACTCAAATATTTATTCTTTTCGAGTCATGTCATATCAGACTGAACCCCAGCGAAGCGTGGCCGGGTTTAGCTAGTATCTTATAAATAACTACAATATAACTATTTATAACATATAAATTCTGCCAATGTACCCCTGACTGCCGATCCCTATATAATGTAGATAGCGTAAAAAATGTTACTGAAAATTGTAGATGACTATGTGCTGGACAAAATAAAAATATTTTTATTTATACATAGTGTTCGAGAATGACAAAGTAACACAAAATTATATTTTTTAAAATAGGATGCTATAATTTTTCTTACATTTTATAATATACATTTAAAAGTAAATTAGCATAATTTATAGTAGCCGATATTCAACTTTTTTGAGATATAATGAAAATTCTACAAAATTTCTATAAAATAAAGAGTAACGTTAAAAGAACTATTATGGGCTTAACTAGTAAATGTATCATTTAACTACATAAATTTAATGTTTGTTTTGATATTTCTATGCATATTCTTTAGAATTAGATACCATTCGCGGAACTGAATATTTACGTGATAGTTAAATCACTAAAAATTTACTATTTAAAAATACATACTTTCTTGCATCTGTCGACAATGATGTAATAGTTATAGAGTATCATATTTGAATAAACCAAATTACGACTTTTATTGATTTAAAAATATAATTTGTCATAAATTGCATTAAAGTTAGCATACCTTAAAGTAGACGAAGAAAAATATTTATGAAATTTTCCTTTTGTAAATATGTAATTTTCTTTGATTTTTTAAACCTTACACAAGCTTCCAATATTATGCATATTTTGTAAATATTGGGTTACAGTGCATCAAACAGTTGTCAAAATGCTAATCTTTCGTTTGAAACCTTAGTTGAAAAGGCAAAACCGTCAGTACAAATACTCAAATTTATTTATTATCATCACCTAACAAAACAAAAATACGAACATTGTGAAAGGCATGCATAATGTCAGTTTAGTTTATTACTAGTTGCGAATAGTCTAACATTTATGTATATTTATATGTATAAAAGACAAAAACAAATACATTTAACGTAAATAATAACAAACAAAACTGACAAATATTCGAAATTATCGCCCTCTTCTTCTATATATATTTGAAATCGACATACAAAGGACCTATAAGCATTTGCTACAATTTCTTGATTAACAGTCGAAACCGTATATGCCTGTATATTCTTTACGCTATTAAATAATTTCAATCCCTATTCCGCCAAACATGGACATAGATACTATAATTCCAATTTAAATACTTAATTTTTGCCCTAAGGTAACTTCTTGTACTGTTAGTGACGAATTTATTTTCCAACTAAATGGCAATTTGAAGAACGTTTTAAAAATTTATTGAAAAATATATATTTATAAGTAGAAATTATTATAAACACCTTTTTTCGACTACTTTAAGGTATGCTAAGTGTAAAGCAAGTAATGACAATTCACATTTTTAAATTGTTAAGTTGTAATTCGACCTATAATCTTCTATAACTTATGCAGAAGCAAAAAAGTAGGTATTTTTAAATAGTAAATTTTTAGTATATGTCAGTGTTATGTAAATATACAGAAAGTTTGGTGTTTTGACAACTTTTTGATACACTGTTACTGCAAAATATTCTAACTGTGCCTAATTCCTGATTTTTCAAGGTTGTCATTTCAACAATTAAAAAAAAAATTACTATTTGTAAAAGGAAAATATTATAAGTAACTATTTTCGAATAATTTTATTTATGCTACGTCTATTGAAAGTCGTGGCAATCCATATTTTTAAATTAATAAATTGTAATTAGGTTTATTTAGATATAACATTCTCTAACTTTTGCAATATTGCTCATAGAAGCAAGAAATTAGGTATTTTTAAATAGTTAATTTTTAGTACTATTCACTCTATTAGCTATGGTAGTCTTGTCGTAATTGTTTACATTTTCTCGAAAAGAGTTCTTCAAATTCTACTGGTATTCATATACGTACAATACATGTTCAAGGAAATGATTGTTTTATGTCCTCGACAGCATATACATCAACATCCGTCAGACACTAGAATAACGAATTCTATTTCTTGCATGTATGTCCAGCGCCGACACCTGTTTAAGAAGCAAAGTATTATAAATTCACGATTTCGGGATTTCAAATACCGCAAATCAATTATTCTTAGACGCATTCAATATTGAGATTATATTTCTTACGATATTGCTGTGTATAGTACAATCTTTAGTATACCTGCTATTTTATTTGCTTGTCTCCATATATGAGTCTGGAAATATAATTTTAGAATAAACAAACTGTTATTTTTTTAAAAAGCATTAGTAATACATTTAACAATTCTGGGTACAATGCTAACAACCATTTCCTTCTAACTTCTACTAACCTTTTTATTTATAAGTTAAACGTTTAAGCTACCGAATTCCCCAACCTTAACTCAAAAATCCCATTAAAAAGTCACTCCAATATTCACTGCAAACACCATATATTTCTTATACATTTTTATTTTCCTTCCTCCACTTATTAATTCGACACAGACATAGAGCACGATTCTATCGTAATAACACTTAATATACATTTGTTATAGTCATAATAATATGGCTTTCTCTATGTAGTGAAGTAAAATCTAACTAATCTTTATATAATATATAAATGATTATATATCATATAATCGTTGGTGCGTCTGTTTATAATCGTGTAACTTCTGAACAACTTGACTGATTAAGGTCATATTCACAGAATATATTTGTTTTATCGAGATGATGGTTCATAGCTATGCTGGAATCCGATAGGTCGCGCTGTGGTCGAGTTATAGTCTGTCCATAGATATAACAATTTCAATTCTGAAAGAGCACTTGATCTTCACAAAAGAAATTAACTCAACCCTTCTAATCCCTTTCCACCACGGGTGTTTCACAGGGACGTATTTACAAAGATTATTATACTAAAAGTCTATTATAAGAACGTTGATATTCGATTATATAATATATTTATTTTTTATTGCATTTTTAGGGTAAATATTTGTTTAACAAAAATAAAATAAAATACTATAATTACTAAATTCCTGCAAGGAATTGTACCTTATCGGCTCTAAGTACTCATCTTATATACATTATCGTTAATTTATAACTTAAATACTGTTAATTTCTTGGTTATCTACATGTACTATGAATTTCGGTATGGAGTTTCCTTATTGTAAATACTCGTCTTCTATACGGATTACATGTTTTACCGGTTGGCCAACTAAGAATGGCCGCCGGCTATATCTCAGAAACCAGTAGTCATATTGCTTCCGTGTAAACAAATTTCAAGTAAAAGTGCCCAAGAGAAATTGCTGGAAATTATTTTGGAGTTTGTAAAATGTCCGCTAGGAGGCGTAACAGTCAGGATCATTGTTAACATTTAGAATTTCTTCATATTTTTACAAATTGAGAGGTATTGAAAATTTTTAAATTTTATTCCTTACACATTCTTTAATACTTTAGTCTTGCACATTTTTTACTATCTAGTGAAATAAAGTGGTGGGGGCAGTTCAAACGTTTCTTTAAATAAACTAGGATTACTCCCGTTTTGCCTAACCGATTTGAACAACTGACCAAATTGAACTTGTGCTTTTGTATCTCGGACTTTTGCCGTCACCGGTAGATGGCGTTAACTGAAATGTAAGCAAATATTAGGCTTCCTTTCAAAAAAGTTAAATACAATGATATGTTTCTGTTGACATGAGCTAAGAAAGAATTGAAGCCTCAACATTTCCGTAAAAAAGACAAATTTGTATGTTTTTTAGAACAGGAGATATTGACAAAATTAGATGAAAATGCATGAATTCTCTTGTTTTAATTGTCTCGCAGCTCATTCATTAAAAAATTTAAATAAATCTCTCCAGTGACATGTCAGTTATTGAAAACGGGTCCAATGATTTTACCTTCTAGAATACCGCACCGCATGTTTACCAACCAGCGGCCTTGATGCTGAACTTCGTGCAACCAACGCGGATTTGTCCTGAACCAATAGTGCATATTGTGCAAGTTCACACCACTATTGCTATTAAATGTTGCCTCATACGTCCATAGGATACGAGAAAGTATTTCGGGGGTTTCCGCTACCATATTTAATAGCCATTGACAATAGTCAATCCAGCGATCGAAATCATCAGCCGTTAAAGCTTGATGAAGAACGATGTGATAAGGATACATTCTGGGAAATAATATGGCAAGCGTGAACGAAACTGTGAGATCAAATTTACCCAAACTTGTCAGACATTGTTTTGGGTCACATATAAAGTATTACTGTGGTATATGTAAAATGGTATCGGATAAAAATGACCGTGACCGGTAAACAGACAATAAATAGGCAGATGAATGTATTAGTTACACTTAAGGGATCCGAGTACGGGACGTTAAAAACAACTGTTATGCTTAATGCTTAAAAATATTAAAACAAACTGTAGGAGATAAAGCAAATCTAACAAAGGCCTTACAAAAAATATCGAAATAAAATTTATTTTATTTTTAACTTAAAACTATCAGTGCTTACTTTTGATCTTTCAGTATATTTGGGACCGTAGTTCTACAAATGCCTAACTCTCTACTTATAGTTCTAGTCCCCACATGTGGATTAAATTGAATATATACTAATACTTTTATAGCATTTTCTTCGGTTCGGCCAGTAGATTGCCTTCTATACACCGGAAGATTAATACTTCCCGTGGTTCTAAACCTTTCCGCTAATCTACGAAAAACACTGCTCGCATAATGTCGTCTACCAGGGAACTGCATAGCATACGCTCCAGAAGCAACTGTTGCATTTCGCATGCATTCGAAATACACGCCAATCATATCGAATATCTCTTGATTCGCTAACCGCATCTCAGTATAAAAAAAGTTTTCCCAAACACAAAAAAGTCAACGAAATCAATGAAAAACTGACAATAATATTTATTATTTTGACAACTCGTCGTTTTAACACAATGAGAGTTATTGTTTTATTTTTTCTTAGCTTACTTTTTCATTTTTAATTGCATATTTTTTGGATTAAAATAGGTATTAAAAATAATCCTACTTTATTATACAGGGGCTTTCATAATGCTATAGCATTTTTCTTGATAATAATAATAATAATAATAATATATATTAGTCTACCAGTGTAGCTCAAAATTGTTGAGCTTCATAAAAAAAAACAGGAGAATTCAAAAGTTTCATCTATTTTTGTCAATATCTCCTCTTCTAAAAAACATACAAATTTGATTTTTTACCGAAATGTTGAGGTTCAATTCTTTATTAGCTTATGTAAAAAGAAACATATTGTATTTAACTTTTTTGAGAAAAAGCCTATTATTTGCTTACATTTCAGTTAACGCCCTCTGCGGGTGACGGCAAAAGTCCGAGATACAAAAGTACAAGGTCAGTTTGTAGAGCAAATAACGCTATTTTAAATGAGACTAAACTTGTTCAAATGGGTTAGGCCAACCTGGAGTAGTCCTAGCGGTATATTTGCGACAAATGTATTACTTCAGTGAACTTCAAATCAACTCAATAGGATTGAAGATACATTAATATGGAGGTAGACGTAGTACTGTGTGACCTGCAGCAGCTGCAGCCATTATCTATAAAATATTGCTTTTGAAATATTTTCGTTCGCACTTCCAAGAGTTGTTTCTTCGAATAATCTGCTTCAAAATAAAGTACACGCTCCTCTAAAAATTTGGATATATCAAATACTGTGCTTGACCCATTTGGTGTTTTAATAACTTGTCGTGAGTGGTAACCGGCATTATCCATAACAATAACACTTTTTGTAGGTAAATGCATTAGTAGCTTATTCACTAACCACTCTTCAAACAAGGAACTTATCATATCGTCATAATAATCCAAGGACGACGACTTTATGCAGACAGTAATAGATCACCAACCCAGCCATCCACAGTTCCCGCATGTGCAACAATTATTCTTTCCCACCTTGAAACAGGATCATTAACGGAACCATCATCCCAACCTTTCTTTATAGTATCATGGCTGTCATACCACGTTTCGTCCAAGTAGCAAACAAAACGTTTCTCTTCTCTAGAAACTTTCACTTTCGTCAGGTATTCATGTGGCAGTAGCTGCAATGTATGCGATTCCATAATTGTTCGCCGCTTATTAACTATACGTAATTTAAAGCCGTTTTCCTTCATAACGCGCGACAACGTAGTGATACAACACTGTAATCTACTATTTTCTTTCAAGGAGTTGCTCAAACTTCGAAATGTAGAAACTTCATTTCTTTTATAAAACCGGTACATTTCTCTTCTCACAGTTCCAAAATCGCACATACTAATTTTCTTCGATTGTCCCTTGTCCTTCCTCATTTTTCTTTTAGATAAACCATTCTAAACGATTTTTTGGACTGTCCCGTAAGATATCTCCGCTAGTTTCGATGTTTTAACAATTGTCTCTCTTTCAGTCCCATAATTCTCACTCTTCAAATTATTGTATACATTCAGGTTTATCTTCTCTGTTTCAGTACTTCAATAATTTCTTGCATTATCAACATCTTCTTCTATCGCATCACTGCTTCCACTTAGCCAAATATTGCTACCAGCATCGTTTCTTGAATCTTCATTGGTACTCCACCGTCTCCGCATGTTTTTGTTTCATAAATTAAAACGCTTTCATTTTACGACAACTATCTTTCAACAATATCTTATTTGTTATCTTCTTATATATGTTGATTTTTATAAATTAGTTAATTGAATTTAGGGAATATTAATATTTAAAATACCATTACAATGTTCTTTAATATAGAGTTACAGGTATATATTGTCTATTAAATTAGAATTGTTTTCTGTAGGATAATAAAGTTTAAGTCGTGAACGCTGGATTATATTACACGAAATATAATTACTTCTCTAAGAAAATCCGATTTCTCCTAATACAGTCTATTAATTCCTTTACAAGTTTTCTCGGTATCTGCGGCAGGAAGTAGTGGATAGTCTCCTATAATCCTCTCAAATGCTAAAATGTTGAATATTCATATCGCTCCACAGACTATACTAATAAATTTTATATTTATAAACCCAAATGATTTATATGTATACAATATATTCGCATGGTCAATAAAATTGTTTTGGTTTTGGTATATACTGCCGTCTTCTGTCTAGACTTTCTTATACGGCTAGTAATATATACAATTTTTCATAAAAGTTTGTATCTGATAATGTGATTTAATATATTTCATATGACTAGAATCGTTAAGTATTTCGTTGGTGTAGACGTTAGCATGTTCATCTAAAAACGTATGGATTTATCTCAGTTTCACATCAAATGAAGATATGATTATTTTAATACAGGCTATACCTTTACTGTTTATTATTTTAAATATGAAGAACAAACACTGAACATTTTATTTTCTATTGATAACAGTTCTTAATCTGCTAGTATATTGGCTGGAGACCTAACAGTTCTTCCATATAACGGCGTTGACATTAAGTAACAAAGCTAATAGACTTTACGCAAAGCAACTGCACTAGATGTATCCAGGTATTTTAAGAAACTTACTTAAACTTAAGACATGCGAGTGGGTTGCACCACAGACAAAAAGGACTGCTACTTATACTACACTTCTTATTAATAAACAAGATGTTGTCTTATTTTAGTTGTAATCTTTGTTGCAATCTCTTTGAGTGAAGTTTTTTGAGTGAAGTTCAGCTATACATATTCGTAATTATAATCAGTTTTACGTATGGTCAGGTAAAGTAAAGTTTATTATTGCAAATCAGTACACAAACAGATAGCAAATGTCACTAAAAATTGTAGTATCATAAATACCGATAACTAATACAAGAGTACATAATAATAATAATAGTAATAAAAATTCTTTTTAATTAATTAATCTTTCAAAATTTTATTGTAAATTGAAATTAATATATAAATACAAATTAGAACTACATAAATAATTATCTCATCATTCATAACTATTTCATCTTCAAATAACTTTGATGGTTTAATTTCTGAACTTCGTATGTTCTCCTGAAGAAGCATCAAATTATTGCAAAAACTCGACTAACATTAAACGGAGTTAAATCTTTTCCCACGTAGCTCTTTCTTCATATTCTCTTACAATTTAATCCAGTTGAAATTTCTGTAATCGTACTTCAATCTAACTGTCTTACCTATTTACAAAACTGTCAAGCGAATGTCTTCTCAAAGTTATTGCTTTATATGAATTCCTTGTTTATGTTAAGTTGATCTTTATTACTAATTGCATAAACAGTCAGTTAGTTAGTGGTTCGCAAGCTTTGTATATTGTATGTATACAATGTATACTGCAATCGACGTATATCCAAAGCAGTAGTAGTACTGTCTGTTTGATGTGATTCAAGAGTAAATACTACACTAAAACGTCGTATATTGCTGCCACAAATACAACAGCCTTGTCAGACAATCAAAAATCTTATTGTTCATGTTATCAGACAAAAATAAAAAATTTCGGACGCAAGTGCTTATATTCCTTTCTACATGCATATGTATGTACATACATGTAAAATTTATACCCATTTATTTTATCATGAAATAAAAACTATTATTTTTCGCGTGTTGCTTTAAAATTCATCTCGAAAATCTGTGTAGCTTCCTCCATCTCATATTATAATAGCGAAGAACTGAAACTTTTTTAATAATAACATTCTTTTAAAACTATGTAACGTGTATAAAAATAAGTCATTGAACTTTCTGAAAGTTCACAAAATAATATAATGAATAATCAAACTCGTAAGATGTGCAGTGCATGGATCTGGAAATAAAATGTTTACCAAGTTATTCATGTTTGCCTATCTAGTTTCCTCCGTTTACCGATATTATATATTTATTTGGTATCAGTGAATGTATTCGAAATTGAAGCACATTTTTTCTCTGATGTACTGCTAAGGTAGCTAATTTGGTGTGTAATTTGTAGGTTTAGGGCATCGTTATTATACACAAATTTCATTTTAATTTTATATGCTCAACAGCTCGTAGCGATCTCCGGATAATTAGATGTTGAAGAATATATCTAACTATCGGTAATTAAATACAATATGAAGTATTCTAGGACCTTTTGAGAATTTATATAAAACAATTATCCTAACATGTAGATATCTTAAAATAGCTAACAGATATGTCCTAAAAAAAACTAATTTGATGGCTAAAGTCATCAAAAACAAAAATCGTTTTTTGTATACCATAATATTTTATTTTAATCTATTTCGAATAATTTCTAATGTTAAACAGGTTGTATTGAATATTTACAAATAATATTATAAGAACAACCAACTGCACCACAGCGAAGATGTATGAATGCATCTTTTACGTCTTAAATTATATTATACAGGCTGTATTTGAAATAAGGGGACAGAGTATGATTAATGGAAAGATGTAATTTTATTAGACTCAAATCCAAAATATTTTGCACAAATTCAAATTTTAAAAATTACAAATATATTTTTAAAATATTCGTCGCGCCGCTGCACTTTAATACGATTGTAGGCTATGGAAGGGTGGGTTAGTAGTAGAGTGTGAAGACGTGCGAGGTCAGTCTCGTTCGATTGTTACGTGTGGATGCTTCGACTATTGCTTACACAACACACGAACTAACATAAATTATGTTTTTTTTAACTTACTTGCGTCCAATTAAAATAAAAGTTTCTCTTAAGTAGAGTTGGGCAAATTTTACAACACAAATTTGTTTTTGTGAGAAATAAGAAGTAAAAAGTCGTTGAATTTAATCATAATAACAGTAATAGCGGAAGAAAACGTAATATCTAAATAATCCATCTCAATAAAAAAAATTCTCGTTGTTGAAAAATAAGATATTATAACAGCTGATATTTCATATTAAGGTTGTTGAACTCTTAGCATGAACACCTGTTTATAAATAGTAAACAATGCTATCATTGGGGTTTTTATAACGTCTGCAGCTGTTATTGCGTATATCTATGCGTGTTTATTTACTTCAATGGAAATTATTACGTCTCCTCAACCTGTGTGGAACTGTCGACCTCTGGCGCGATACCTACGACATATAGACACATGCTAAATCCATAGGCGGCACATTAAACACTCGGGGAGTTTTAATTTTGGTGTTCGTGTCGTAATGACTCACAATTTTTGGGATTTATATTCTACATAATTGCAGCCTTCCATTTATGATACTCTGTTCCCTTATTTCAAATACACCCTGTATAACTAGACTTGCATCCTAACCAACTGCACAACAGGTAAGAAGTACGGATAATGGACATACACTTTGCTGTGGTTAATAAGCAGATGCAAAATGTCTCAAGACGCATGTTAAAACATATTTTCAAATAACTGCATCATATTGAAAGAACTGTTTGATTTCATGATACTTGGAACTCTCTTGACTATGAGTTATTCTTAAGCACCTGTGATACAGCTTCAGTTTTTGCCGTTCCGCATTAGCCGAGAAGTTTGTAAAACCAAAGCGTAACCAACAGTAAATGATAAGAAACTATAAGGCACATGTAATATTCAACTGCGTTGATGTAAATATAGTTGCGAGCAAGCACTATAAGATTGGTTTTCAAAGTATTTACATAGATTCAGTAAAATATTTACTGCTATAGAGAAGAATGGTTACTAAAGTGAATAATCAGATACTAGCAGTTTGCAAAATCAAACTGAGTATACTGGACGGCTCAGTAATATGTAGTCTTTTATTTCTTCATCTCACTAATGATCAGCCTGATCTGATAACAGACGGAAAAACAATACTTTACTGCATACTACTACTAATACTTGTTACATTTTAAGTTTTGATTTGATATTCCATTGTGGTTCATTGATTTTGTTGGAAGAAAATTACTGGACACGGATCATTAATTAGTTGGAGTTCGACAGCGTCAAATCGGGTAAGCTTCTGTTTAGTTAATCTTTGTGGATACGTTCTTCATAATTCAATTTTAATTGTCATGTCTTTCTCAGTGTTGTCTTTACTCGTGTTGTCCGATTATTATTATGAGGCGAGATAATTTTATTAATGATTATTTGGAGGATCTATGCTATCACGTGGCCACACTCTTGTTCGGTCATTTTGTCCCATTCTGCACCTGCCGAATACATTTTCTCTTGTAATATAAAAGAATGCTTCATTTTGGAGTCTTGTTGCTTGTCTAAGCTTATGTAAAACCATTTTATTTCAGTTCACGTATATTATGTTAATGTACTTCTATTTAACCACTCCATTTCCGTTAATTTTGCAATTTGAATTCTGTGTATGCTGTGAATTACATAACAGAAATTAAGATTAATTTTGTGTTAGGGATTTCTTGTTAATCTGATTTTTAAAATATACGAGGTGAAATTCTCTGAAAATAGACGTATGTTTATTTCCCTTTGAAGTAGCGTTGTTAAGCTGTGTATACCACATTAAACTTTAGTTTCTTTTTTGATCGTCCGTTGTGAATCGTGGATTTACCAGTTTCAAATTGAAATTTGGCATTTATTAAAATCACTTAAACTTTAAATTATTTAAATTCTTGGGTTTTTTGTGCACCCAATTTCTTGACTAAACACAGATACAGAGAGAATCTTGCAAGTTATTGAGAGATTCGTCTAACATATCTGCCGATTGTTTTTTTCTATTGATTAATGTACAGGAAGTTTTCGTTGTTTTTTGGGTTACTAATATTATCAAAGCACTAGATGTATTATTTGTATTTATTCTTTATTAATAGAACTTACATAAATTTCATTAAAGCATTATATACTTCATATACAAAAGCAATCTCAATCAAATTTTACGCTTAAAAAAAATATTATTTATTTTTTAATCATAAATTAGTTCCACTTATTTGTTTATATATACTGGAAAACCATTTCACAACTCATTCTGTTACATTAATCCAGTCTTAATTTTTAAATAAATCTTGTTTTGGTGGTAGTTCTGACTTATGGTTGAACACCCCTATAACTTTCTCTCAGGTGAGGATACCATCAAGGAGCTTGACAACTGAATGACAGGTTGCGCCAATTTTGACCGTGTTTCTAAGAAATATCATCAAATCACTCCTTCTCTGCAACGGGCACAGCGGTGGCGACGTATCCTGTATTATAGACCGAAAAGACTGTTTTGACCTGGGTGAGATTTGAGTACCATACACAAGAGAGGTAAATAAAGACCATTGCACAAACGCTAAGCAATACAAGACGATCGTTTTGCAAACCGCCTTTCGTGCTTGAGGCGGGAGGGCAGAACTGCAAACGTCTGAAGGGTTTCAAAGCTAAATCAAAAATATTATTGATAAAGGTACGCTAATGTATTATGCGAATGAATTACCAATTACATTAGAAAGTTCATCGCCTTCAAAGTACTCTTCTTGCCGGTCCCTACAACGCTCCATACAAATTTTCCATTATTTAAAACAGTGCTAGAAGTCCGCTTCTGTCAGCTTGTTGAGAACCTCCGTCGCTTTCGCCGCTTTCACATTGTCAAATCTTATCCCTTTAAGCTCCGATATGACCTTAAGAAATAAAAATACCACGACGACCAGCCACAGAGGGCCTGGTTGGACAAGTACGGCGGGTGGTCCAACACGGTGATGCCATATTTCGCAAAGAACGCCTTCACAGACAAGGCGTAATGGGCTGGCGCATTGTCTTGGTGAAGCATCCAGGACCTGCTCTTCCACAAATCAGATCTTCGTCTATTCACGAGTTTACGAAGGGGTCTCAGAACACCAACGGACACTCAGGCGATGATTTTTACTGATCAATTTACCAATTTTCTTGATGTTGTCGTGCGTTTTTGATGCTGAGGGTCGTTAAGGGCACGGAATATCTTCGGTCGTTTTAGGTCTCTCCTTAAATCTTTTAATCCACTCAAAAACTTGAGCGCACGATAAACATCCACTGCTGTACATTTCCTTGAACATAGCATGAGCTTCTATAGCAGTTTTCCCTAATTTCACAAGAAACTTGAGATTAACTCGTTGCTCCACCTGAAGTACTACTCCAGGTAATTTTATTTAATAAACCGTTAGTGGGGCATGTGACGAGTCTAAAACCAAAAAGTTGGAATTCCTCCCTTGAGGGTTTTTGGTAATCTCAATAACTTTTTTGAATCGATTTCCCGCGTAGAGATTGGCCGGACAAAAAAAAATTAACAAAAATTGTAAAAGACAATATTGTCTACAAATTATCCCATGTACTCGCTGCACTGCTGCCAAAAGCAGAGGGCACCAAATATTCCAAAAATGTTTCTTCTATTTTTTGACGTGAAGAAAATGTTTAGCGTTTTGATGCAAATCACGAAATTTATACTAACTTGTTTCTTGTGCGATGCACTATTGGGGAGTTGTAACGCTTTCATTTTCGAAAGTGCGCTATTTTAGAATAACGCTTCGAATCCAACATCGTATGAGCGGTCTATTTGGAAACGCGCTATACGTAGAAGAAACCGGTTCTAACATCTGTCTTAATTCGTGTGAAGGGCAGTAGAGAGAGGATCGTTGCTACGTTAGAAAGTAACTTTTCTTCAAAAATGAGCGTTCGCTTCATTTGCAAAAAAAATGCTGGTGACGAATACAGTGTGGGAGGAAAACGCAGAAAAAGTTAATTGCAGTGTATTGTACAAGTAAATCTCTCTTCTTTATCGCCTTCGCCCGATGCAGCTAATCTCCATAGCAGAAGAGCATATTATCAAGTACAGGCTTGGTTGGGCAATGACTTCAATGACTTGGATCCCTTGGACTGGGATTGCAAGAAAACGGCACGAGGAATTGAACCAGAAACGAGCATAAAGGAACCAGTGCCAGCAAACGTCATGAACCTCATCACTTGCGCATGCAAAACTAAGAAATGTGGTGTAGCCTCGTTGGCTGAGTAGCTTGCAAGTACTATGGAGGGGAGAAATGCAGCAACGTGCCTTCATTGGACATTGAAGAAGTTGAGATTGACGAGCCCCATCACAAGCACTTCAATGGTCCTCTACATCAATCGTAGACTTACAAGGCGAGCCCATAACAGAGACATCATGGGACTTCACCGAAGAAGCCATTGAAGAGCCGCTGAGGAAGAAACAAAAAACGAGAGGGAGCCTAAGAAAGTGCAATCAACGTATAATCCAATGTTTTCAATAAATTTTTATTCTTGCAGGTTCTAAAAATATCTATTACTAAAAGTATTTTCCCTAAACCAAAACCTTTCTACATTTGCAACCGAACTTTTTTAAACGATAGTACCGTTTCTCCAACATTTGCTGCAAAATGTTTCTTACACCATGATGTGAAGTTAATTCGTCATTATAAATTCACTGCATCGACGCAATCAAAAATTTATAGCTTAAATATCACAATACAATCAAAGCGTTCTTCTAAAATACCGCACGTTCGAAAATGAAGGCGCTACAACTCCACAACAATGCATCGCACAAGAAAAAGGTTAGTATAAATTTTGTGAGTTTTCTCATTCTTTACAACTTTTATATTTGCGTCAAAACGCTAGAAAAAATATTGCACGTCGAAAATGAGTAAAAACGCATTTTTGGAAACGTTGGCGCCCTCTGCTTTTTACGGTTTTAGCCGCATAACAGCGAGTACATGAGAAAATTTGTTGAGAATATTGTCCTCTACAATTTTTGTTAAACAAAATATATTGTTCGACCAACCATTAACGCGGAAAATCGATTCAAAAACCTTTTTGAAATTTCCAAAAACCCTCAAGGGAGGGGGTCTCAACTTTTTGGTTTTGGACTCGTCTCATGTCCCACTAATGATTTATTAAATAAAATAGCGTATTTTTTCTAAAAAATACACTTTTTCGTAACAAAATTACTGTACTATAAATTCCATATCTAATTTGTAAAATTCATTATTGCAATCTTCTATAAATAATATATATACAGGGTATACCACGACGAGATTTCATTAGAACAATATAGAAAACTAATAAGATTTGAGTTTTGAAATTTCGCAAATATTAGTTTCGCCTTAAGCTCTTTCGATTTAAAATAGTTTTGAATGTTTGCTTCTTCCGGTTACACCGGAAATGGATATCAACTTCCTTATTTTAAATTGAATACCCCATTTTTATAATTGATTCGTATTTCCAACTTAATTTTAAGGATAGTTTGTCTAATAAGCTTTGCCTCTAAAGTTATCCATTTTTGAAGTATTTCAATTGTTGTGAAAAAATTGACAGCTGCAGACTATTACTCATAACAGCATTCCCAATAATTGAATGCATGCACATATTTAAAATTTTAGGTAATCATTTTGGAAAGTATACTGCCTCAAATGCGGTAGTACAAACTTTTCAAAATAATACAGGGTGATCAGAAAACCATGTTAAACATTTCATCCAGAAAATATCAATATCTTGTTATTTTTAAATAGCAACCTACATTTTTTTCAACCTCATTGGATTGCACGCTCAAAATTAGGGGCAGTATGTATTTGCTTCCCTATAACTAAACGTGTTAGTTTCAGAGTTATTTTGGAAAATGTATCAATTCCTTTAAATTTTTATTTTGTATAATCAGTTAGGCTATGAGAACTCGTGTAAATAAATAAAAACAAAACAAGGCATCATTTAATAATGTCCTAAAATAGTCTTAATAATCTTAAATAAGTTTTCAAACACATCACCACCTCTTTCTAAACACTTTCTTACTCTTTTTAAAATATTCTTACGCGTGGCACGCTGAATCATGGTACCGTCTAGATTATTGAACGCGCCTCGCACTCTGGCCATCATATCTTCTTTAGTGATAGGAGGTATACTGTATACTTTATCTTTAACATAGCCCCAAATAAAATAATCTAGGGCCGTTAAATTGGGTGTTCGCGGTGGAAACCTATAAGGTCCTTTATTTCCGATCCATTTATCATAAAATATGTTGTCTAATACTTCTCCAACAGCTCTGGTACTATGTGCTGGTGCACCATCCATTTGAAACCATACACTATGAGCTTCTTCTGCGGGCAGTGTATTTAAATTTAAATTTATGACGTTTCTTAAGATTCTAAAACCGCTCACTATTTAAATTTTCTTGATAAAAATGCAAAGCAAATATTTTGTCATGTATAATAACACAAAATACATTAAAACTCCAAGACTCTTGGAAACGTCGTTGCCTAACAACTCGAGGATTATCTTCGGACCAAAAATGACTATTGTGTCGATTAGATATTCCATTTCTACAAAACTTTGCTTCATCTGTCCATATAAGATTTTTTGTGAAATCGTCGTCTTCTTGTGATTTTATTAAAAACCACTTACAATACTGCGCTCTTGTTACAAAATCAGCTTCATTAATATGTTAAACAGGTTGAAATTTGTTCTTTTTCAAAATTCGATGTATGCTCATTCTAGATGCACCTACTTCAGCTTCTGCATCCATTAGAGAATTACTATGATGTGCTGTAAAGTTAGCAAGTGCTGTTACCTCCACATTTTCACTATCAACAACAGGTTTTCTTTTGGTTGTTTTGGGCAAGAATGATCCGAAGGAAATGCAATTTTTTAAAAGATTGCGTAAGATACTCTTTGTAGCTCTTGACTGATTTGGATATTTCTCTGCATAAACATGACATGTCCTCTCGATTACACTATTACATTCACCATATGTTATTGTTAGTTTTAAAAAATCTTTATTATTAAATCCAGATCGCGACATTATTATTATTATTCAAGTATTCAGAAACGGAAGACAACTAAAACGCTGAATAGCACTAGTAAATACCTTAGTGATGACAGGTAATATGATTGCAACTTGTTTTTATTTATTCACATGAATTTCTATTGCCTAATTGATTATACAAAATAAAACTTTATAGGAATTGATACATATTCCAAAATAACTCGTTTAGTTGTAGGGAAGTAAATACATACTGACCCTAATTTTGAACTTGCAATCCAATGAAGCTAAAAAAAATGTAGGTTGCTATTTAAAAATTACAAGATATTGATATTTTCTGGATGAAATGCTTAATATGGTTTTCTGATCAGCCTGTATTATTTTGAAAAGTTTATAATACCGCATTTGAAGCAGTATACTTTCCAAAATGATTACCTAAAATTTTAAATATGTGCATGCATTCAATTATTGGGAATGTTGTTATGAGTTTTGCTGTCATTTTTTTTAAAACAATAAAAACACATTTACTTTGTTGTATCACTATATTAAACAAATGGTGTGACCGCGGTTTCGACCAACAGGGCCATTAACGAACACAGTGTTGAATGAGACACAAAACTATGTTAAACTTAGTGTAAGGCAGTAATTATAAAGTAGAGGGGAAATAAATGGGATAATACACAATACATTATAACAGTTATTAGTTAATTACAGGGAAAACCAGAAATTAGAAATATGAGGTAAATTAAAAATCTAAGTACAGCAGGTAAACAGAGGTGTATATATCAAATCGGTCTGGTCGTTAAGTAAATGACATTCGGAATTTTTTTTACAAAAATTGAAATACTTCAAAAATGGCTAACTTTAAAGGCAAAGTTTATCAGACAAACTAGCCTTAAAATTATGTTGGAAATACGAATCAAACATAAAAAATGGGGTATTCAATTTAAAATAAGGAAGTTGATATCCATATCCGGTGTAACCGGGAGAAGCAAAAATTCAAAACTATTTTAAATCGAAAGAGCTTAAGGCGGAACTAATATTTGCGAAATTTCAAAACTCAACTCTTATTAGTTTTCATATTGTTCTAATGAAATCTCGTCGTGGTATACCCTGTATAAGTATGTATGTACATCGACTACACAGTGTTAATAACGAACATATTTTTAACATGTAGTTGAACAATTAATATTTTATTAGTACATACATATTTTAAATAGTGTAAAAGAAAAACAATAACTGCGTTTGGATAGATTGTAACAATTTATAACCAATTAGAGTCATGTTATAAGCCACTTCTACTTGGATTACAAACATAAAATATTATCTTATAACTCCTAGCTCCAGTAAATTAACTTTGTTCCGCTCCGATGTGAATTTCGTTTTGATAGACTCTCCCAACAATCTCCCAATGTAACACTAATTCCTCGTTAATTTTCACCTTATGTTCTCTACTTCTCTTTGTGTATAGACCCCTTATAACAAACCGTCTTTTAAGAAATATGATCCTTCGAAATCAACGTTTTTTAAACTATTAGAAAAGCAAATGGCTTTTTAAGTAGATTTATTGGAACATCCACTTATTACATGGTTTAATGACAAACGAGTGACAAAACATAAAAAAATGCAAACGCGAATTGTGTAATTAAAAGTGAAATTCTAAACATTTAGGTGCAGAGCAGCCGCATACTATCCATGCAGATCTATTAGAAAATCCTGATTTATCATGGACGATATTTAATGTCACCATACAAATAATATCGACATGTGTCAAATGATACACGACAAAGAAAACCAAAGAAAAATGATTATGCAAATTTGTGTAAATCAAATATTAAAATGTAAACCAATAGGTGTAAGGTAGCCGCAGATACATGCGTTTCAAACTTATTTGTTTTCTTCAGAAAGGCACAATCAAGATATTGTGTGTTAATTAAATAATATGTGTAGTATAATGTATTACTTGAAGAACCTCAATTCCAATAAAAACCTTATATGTCCACAGTGTATAACAATTAGTGCACTCTACATTGTGTAAATGTCAAATTCAGCCGCGCATATTAGTAAAACACTAAATATTCGTAGCCAAATTTATCTCTTAACAGTCTATTTGGACTGACTATTTTTGTATTTAACTCGTTGATGTAGAATAAACGGAATATAAAATTTATTTTGTAAAGTACTCGACCTGCTCAGCTTTTCAGAGATGTAATTTAGCTTTAATGCGGATAAATTCCATTGTATGCCATGGATGAATTACTAAAAAGCAGACGCTTACGTTTATTGACACGACGATGTAAGTTGAAAATACGACGGTGAAAGAAAATTTGGAGATAATGGATCCGATAATTAGATAAAGTATGGATTCAGTCATGATTATATTATGAGTTTATCTGTGCGTGCAGGTACATAGCAGCAAACATAATCATAAAATCTGAATTGATAAATATTCTACTAGTCATCTACTGACGAATCAAGACAGTGCCTACTTTCTCTAGAAAGTATATAACATTAATACTGTAATTTATTTCTAACAAAAATAACCGCTTATGGTAAACATACAACATAACTTATAATCTAGAAAATGCTTCTGTTACAATGAGGTATGTATTATAATCTCTAGCATATATGTGGATGAAAGCTAATGAGGCGGAAACAATATTTCAAACTAGTGAAAAGAAAACAACAATTAATTATGCAAAAATCTCATCTACAGACTAGATGCACCTTGACAGCAGGAGCTGTCTGAATGAGTTCTTGAATTCCGGCAACTTGCTCTGATTCATTATTTCAGAAGGAATATTGTTAATGTAGTTTTACTTTCTTATACGTAGTATAAGAAAGAATTGTGATGATGAAAATTTTCGACCTCGAGATTTTTGCAGATGTCTGATTAGTTTTTCAGTAAAATCGGTAGACCGGAAGTAGCAGTTTACTTCAGCGAAAAAATCGAATTTTGCCAATATTTCGTCAACTACTAAGTTTATATAAATTTATAAAGAATTCATATGTACTTAGAATTAAAATTGAGAATAATTTTATTTAAAAAGTTTTTCGAAATTCCTACCGGAAGTAGGTCTTTTACTCTTATCGAAAATCAGTTTTTTGCGAATATTTCGCAAGTCATGCTTTTTAGACAAGTACGTTACGGGTATAAAAGTATTTAAAACTGGTTTGCAATTTTTTTTGTATATATGAAATTTCAAAATTCGGACCGGAAGTAGCACTTTTACTCTTAGCGAGTAGCACTTTTTTGATAATATCTTGCAAAGTATGCATTCTATAGAGATTTATTAAGAAAATAGAAGTACTAAGAATAATCTTTGTAAAAGAAATTCTTAAAATTCTATAATTTGAAACGCTCATACGTATAAGAAATTCGTGTGGTGGCTACACCTCATTTTTTTATTTTGTGTGGATTTTGTTACTATATATAATACAGGTGTCGTCTGCGTATCCGTATATTTTGCCACTGAGTGGTATCGTAATTCGAATATATCATTGGTATATAACATGTAGAGTAATGGCGGTAAGTTTCCACCCTGTAGTATTCCATATTCGACAAAACGTTCATCACTTTCGATATTATTTATTTTTGTCTTTTATAAACGATTCATTAGATAAGTTACTGTTATTTTGTGTTCTGTATTTTTGATACCTCTGTTCTGCATTTTTTTGACAAGTTTGGTTTTGGATACTGCGTCGAAGGCTTTCTGCATGTCTATTATAGTACTGTTTCCTTTTACGACATTTTTTTAATTTTCTAGGAAATTGAAGAAAAGTATATAGACACATGCATATTAAGAGAACCGGCTGTTTTTATTCTTTTTAATTTGTGACATAATGGATGCGTTTAATGCGAGTCCCTTTTATTTTGATAATTTTTAAATGGGTATCCCAAACACATTTTGGATAAGTTGATTTATAGTTCCAATTTTTTTGATGGTCCTGTTCATGTTGGTGGCACTGAGATTAAATACAAAAAGTTGCCATACATATGTACGCGGTCTTACTGAGAAAATAAATTTACATTTCAAGCCTTTTAAAAATATAAAATAGCTAACTACAACATGTTAACAAGTAGAAGTATTTTCTCTAAGCCTAAGGATAAGACATCTCTTTTGATGCGCAGTGATGTTATTTACAAAATTCCATGCAGTGATTGTAGTGGTTGCTATATTGGCCACACGTCACAAACGCTAAAAGCACGTATCACTCAGCATAAGAGCGATGTTCGCTTGGGTAAAAAAATCATAGCGATTTTAACTATGATGATGCAACTATTTTAGACGTCGCGTCGCGTCGAAACGCATTATAAGAAACGATTATTTTTGGAAATGGTCCACATTAACAGACATAACGATGCGATTAACTTCAAATCCGATACCAATCAGTTGAGCACTACTTATTGCAACATTTTTCAAATTATAAATAAATAGATGTTTGAGTTTTTTACTACTTCGTACACCTTTGTATATGTTATTTATCTATTAATTGTAATTTTGGTTTGTCACATCCAATATAAGAGAATTTAAAAGAAATGTAATTTTTAAAAATATAACAAAAAACGCTATTTGTATACACATGTTTATTTTATCTGTTAACATTTTAGTTTGAAATAATTTTTATTTTATTTAGTCATCATTAACGTTGGTTTTTACCGGCAAACTTTTTATATGTCTGACGAAATGTTTCCACGTTAATGTTTAATGTTATAGGTTTATAGTGATTATGATTGTTGACTTGTTATATTAGTTATATGTATTGCTTTTTTAGTGATAGCTCCTGAAGATGCCATAAATAAATGGCGAAATATTGAGCCGTTCGACAAATAGTTTTTTTTACTTTCTTATACGTAGTATAAGGAAGTATTGTGATGATGAAAATTTTCGACCTCGAGATTTTTGCAGATGTCCACGTTTTGAGGTCCCCTGATACCAAAAAAGTGGTTTTTAAAAAATGTCTCTGTGTGTGTCTGTCTGTCTGTCTGTCTGTGTGTGACCACGATAGCGGTCAAACCGCTGGAGATATCAATTCCAAATTTTGTATTTACGTGTATAATCTTCCTCTTGAGATCTGATTAGTTTTTCAGTAAAGTCGGTAGACCGGAAGTAGCAGTTTACTTCATTGAAAAAATCGAATTTTGCCAATATTTCGTCAAATACTAAGTTTATACAAATTTATAAAGAATTCTTATGTACTTAAAATTAAAATTGAGAACAATTTTATTTAAAAAGTTTTTCGAAATTCCTACCGGAAGTAGGTCTTTTACTCTTATCGAAAATCGGTTTTTTGCGAATATTTCGCAAGTCAAGCTTTTTAGACAGGTACGTTACGTGTATAAAAGTATATAAAAAAAACATAGTTTTCAATATCTTTTGTATAAAAAAGATTTCAAAATTCGGACCGGAAGTAACACTTTTACTCTTACCGAATAGCGATTTTTGGCAAATATGTCGTAAATTATGCATTCTATATATATTTATTAAGAGTACAAAAGTATTTAGAGTTATATTTGCAATATTTTTTGTATACATTAACGTTCAAAATTCGGACCGGAAGTAGCACTTTTACTCTTAGCGGGTAGCACTTTTTTTCGAATATCTTGCAAAGTATGCATTCTATAGCGATTTATTGAGAGAATAAAAGTACTTAGAATAGGATTTTGAATAAGTTTTGTATAAAAAAATTCTTAAGATTGTATAGTTTGAAACGCTCATACGTATAAGAAAGTCGTGTGGTGGCCACACCTCATTTTTCTTTCTAAAAAACAGACCGAATACCCTTAATTCTTTTTGTATTATTGAGTACGGTCGATATTTCAATTATTGTATATATATGTGTGTGTGTGTGTGTGTGTGTGTGTGTGTGTGTGTGTGTGTGTGTGTGTGTGTGTGTGTGTGTGTGTGTGTGTGTGTGTGTGTATGTGTGTGTGTGTGAGAATAATGTAATCACAGGCTATATTGGTCAAATAAAAAGATATTACGTGCTCTTTTGTTTAATCCTCAATATTTCGGTTTGATTAACATCATCAGGAGGAAAAAAATGAGGTGTGGCCACCACACGACTTTCTTATACGTATGAGCGTTTCAAACTATACCATTTTAAGAATTTTTTTATACAAAAATTATTCAAAATCCTATTCTAAGTACTTCTATTTTCTTAATAAATCTCTATAGAATGCATACTTTGCAAGATATTATCAAGAAAGTGCTACTCGCTAAGAGTAAAAGTGCTACTTCCGGTCCGAATTTTGAAATTTCATATATACAAAAAATATTGCAAATCTAGTTCTAAATACTTTTGTACTCTTGATAAATATATATAGAATGCATAACTTACGACATATTGCAAAAAATCGCTATTCGATAAGAGTAAAAGTGGTACTTCCGGAGAGAATTTTGATTTTTTGTTATACAAAATATATTGTAAATTATGTTTTAAATACTTTTATACTCGTAACGTACTTGTCTAAAAAGCATGACTTGCGAGATATTCGTAAAAAACTGATTTTCGATAAGAGTAAAAGACCTACTTCCGGTTGGAATATCGAAAAGCTGTTTTAAGATAATTTGTCTCAAACTTAATTTTAAGTACATATGCATTCTTTATAAATTTGTTTAAACTTAGTAGTTGACGAAATATTGGCAAAATTCGATTTTTTCACTGAAGTAAACTGCTACTTCCGGTCTACCGATTTTACTGAAAAACTAATCAGATCTCAAGAGGGAGATTATACACGTAAATACAAAATTTGGAATTGATAGCTGTAGCAAACACACAGACACACAGACAGACACACAGACATTTTTTAAAAACCACTTTTTCGGTATCAGGGGACTTCAAAACATGACATCTGCAAAAATCTCGAGGTCGAAAATTTTCATAATCACAATACTTCCTTATAGTACATATAAGAAAGTAATAGAGTTAGCACACTGGCAAAAAGGACATCTAAAAATATTGTAATTCACAAAACATTAAAAAAACAGATGATTATAAACATAGTTAAAAACACAGAAACATGCAATTGAATACAATTTAGACACATTCATTAATGTTAGTCTAAATTATATTCAATTGCATGTTTCTATGTTTTTAACTATATTTATAACCATCTGTTTTTTTTTTTAATGTTTTTTGATATACGATATCTTTAGATGTACTTCATCAGGTGGATTCATCCACCTGATGAAGCCACAGTGTGGCGAAACATGTGTCGTGTGAACATTATAATCTTTGAAACTAAACATTTGTGTTTTATTATATATATAAAATCTTGTTATTTTTGAAATCCTGACTTGTGGTTAAACACTCTTAATATCTCTTTATCTTTCTCCTGGTTGAGAATACTCCCATGGAGTTCATCAACTAAGTTTTAACAAATAACTTCGAACAGCCCGTTCTCCGCAACGGACATGGCGGCGGCGAGATATGCTGTTTTATAGATCGACAAGAGTGTTTCAACCAGGATGAGATTTGAGTATTATACACAGACCAGACCATCATTTTGCGAAGCGCCATCTTGCCCTTGCTTGCAGGAGGAGAACAATCTTCGTAAAACCAGTATAAACAAACATCAACTTCTTTTTGTTCGTCCCGTAATTCACTGACATGTTGAGTAATATTTAACAGACTGCGTATATAAATCACAATCACAACTTTTTGGTATGCATTATATTAATAGAGATTGGAAACATTTAAAAATCCTTTATTCTTGATAATCGATAGGAAATATTTTTAATTAGAATTTAAATGGGCATGAAAATTGGACATACAACTACGAATAAAAAAGTTCTTTTACCTAAAGCGCATCAAATCTATCTCACCGTATAAGTATGAATATATAAATATATATACGTGTACATTATATGGGATGCTTTCATATATTTGAAATGCATTATATAAGTATTGTATTTGTCTTTCTGTCTCTATATATATAAAGAAAAGGAAAATGTCTTTTTGAAGACTACATACACGCTAGAATGCGAATTTCGTGACCGAATTGCATAATGAGAGGCAGAACCAAGTTTGACACCTGTAACGGGATCAATCGATTTTCCCGTTACCCGTATATTGCACACTTGTGATGAATGGTTCCCTTCTTGACATATCTACAATTCTACTACCTGTTTCAGTCTCATTTTCACCTGAAATAACACAATAAATATGTAAGCAGAGGCACGCTTGTAACATTAACGATGGGCACATATTTCTTTTTGCTTCAAGAGAATAAATTTATAACTAAAGTGATAAAAGTGCAATCATCTTTTATAAATGGTCCCAACGTACGAACCACTTTTTACTTCATCAATCCACTGAAGAATTCGCTTAGAGGAAAATGTCAAAGGCACAAATTCAAATATTAAAAGAAGCGTTAATAATAAATCGAGCAATGTTTTCGTATTTGCTATTTCAATGTCTAAATTGTCTGAATATACAATATTCGTCTGATTTTTATTTACGTATACTTGGAAAATAACGTTTTTCCAAAGTGTTAAAATCCGAAAAATTAATTTTCCAATTCTTAAAAATACTTTCAACACAAAACTCTATTTCTACGGTAACCTGAAGGTGTCTATTAGAAGAAGAAATTGTTAATGATTCCTTTTAATTCCTTATAATTTTCTAAACGAAATATTTCTACATAACTTCTATTAAAGTAGCTTTTGGAATTATCAATCTGCTCCTATCGAAAAAGCCCTACACATATTTATGCACGCGATCCGTTGATAACAGCTTATCTTTATTTATTTTTTCCCGAATAATAATAATTTCATTATTTCATAAAAGAAATACATCACAATCAAATATAAAACACAAAATTATTTAAAATAATTAGTAATTAAATAATTCATCAAGAATTATGCCATGTAAAGGGTTAAAATATACTCAGTATGTTATTATTTTATTTTTGTAATATTTAGTTTCGACACACTGTATATTGTGTAATTTGATTTATAATTTTCCCTTCTTTATTATTTAAGCAGTCGTTACATTTTCCTAAGAACAACGCTTATCGCCGCGCCATCTTTTCATTTGTATTGGAACTTTCTATTTTGTTAGTTAGAGCACTTTGCTCTCCGTAACCTTTGATGTCGGACATTTGATTTTAGCATATGTTGGACTAGTTAAGCACTCAAGAATCTGGAACATTTTGCTAATTATTAAACCCTTCCCGCATAATTTATTGGAGTTTTAATCCCTGGATATGGACTCTTGTGGAATACCGCGAATGACAATCCCATTTTTGGATCTATGTCACCCCATCTATCTGCACATTCTGACACCTCTATGATATGTATGACTTCACTAAATAAAAACTATTTCTACGTATACCATAATAAGATAGTTTATTCATTAAAAATTTGTAATCCACGATGTCCAGGTTGTCCAATACATATTGTAGAAGGACATATCAGAAAATAACGAGAGTGATGCTGTAGTACAAAAATAAAACATTTATTTAAAAAACTTGAACAACTATCCTTTAAGGTGCTCTCCAATCTGTGCAATCCAATTGTCCCATCGTTTTGTCCACTTGTCATAAACATCTGGAAAACCATTTTTTGAAAGTCTATTTGGTATACCTACCCATCACCTTGATCAGCTTTAAATTCTACTCAAATTTTCGACCTCTCAAATCTTTTTTGATTTTAGGAAGCAAATGGAAGTCACATGAAGCAATGTCAGATGAGTACCATAATTTCCACCCCCACTTCTTCCCAGTGTCCGTTGACAAATCGCTGATCTGTCGGTCGGAGCATTGTCGTGATGCAGGATCTAACCGATGTCTTGATAAAGCGACCGCTTTTTCTTTAATTTTGCCTTAAGAGTTCCTCGAAGTACATTAGAATAGTTCTCTCCAGTTACTGTATGTTCTCTAGGTAAAATGTGAGCATAAACAGCGCCCCATTTATCACAAGAAAAATTAAGTGCGTAATGATCAAACTAACTCTCGTCACATGTAACCACATTATTTATAACTGTGGATTATGTTGCAGTTGCCTTTTCCACTGCTACCAAATTGTCACTCGATTGGCTTTTTGTTCATCGGTCATCACTTTTTGAATCCATCTTGCCGCGATCTTCCGGTACCCTAAAGCTTCATGGATAATTTTTGGAGTGGAACTATAAGACAAATGAACAATGTCAGAAATTTGATATATGCCAATCCAACGATCATTTTGGGTGCAGTCGTTAATTTCTGCAATTTCTAAATCAATCCGTGCACTTGGTGATCGCCTCCGTCGAGGTTCATCTTCCACTGATTCACAACCGTCTCTGAATTCCTTATGCCACTCAAATACTCTGCATCATATTAAATAATCATCTGGATATGCAGTTATAATCATTTCAAAAGTTTTACAAAACCGAACACAAAATTTTATCGCATCTCTTTGCTTCACCCTCATATTTTCGATGGGTACGTCAAACAATGACAATTCAGTAATTAATTTGCAATAAACTTCAAAAGTTAAATCAACGCCTACTTGCGGATAAGTACATAGATTAGAGATGGAGGTTTCACGTTCTATTCTTTGTGTTAATAATAATAATAATAATAATAATAATTTATTTATTGCCCAACGGATAATCAATCCAATAACAGGACAAACAAAAAAAACAAAAATTGTATACATACATTTAGAAATAGAAATTATACAAAAGAAGACGTTAATACAAGTAAATTATATTAAAAAAAAGTATCACCATAAATAAGCTCAGCTGTGCGACACATAGTTGTTACAGGAGAAAAAGATAGTAAGTTGGTTCTAGGAATAGGAAGGGAGAAAGTAGGGGAAGATCGGGAAGAAATACGCGGAACAAGGAAATTTATGGAGGAAAGAATGTAAGAACTATCAATGAGTCCATGCACTAGCTTCCAAATAAAACGCGCACCATGTCTTTCACGACGCGACGTCAAGGACTGCATTCCATGTCGTGCCAAAAGCGTAGCGTAATCCATATTGCGCATAGGATAAGTGCCATCAATTTTGTATGACAAAAACTTCAGGAATCTTCTCTGAATCTTCTCAACCATTAACTGGAGGTAAGTGTAGTGTGGTGCCCAGACTGGGGAAGCATACTCAAGTTTGCTAGCAACAAAGCTATAGAATAGAGTTTTCAGTAAACCGATATTGTTGAAATGCTTGCAGGTACGTATAACAAAACCTAAGGTTTTAGAGGTAGCAAGACATAAATTTGAAATATGTGGGATAAATGTTAGACGGCTGTCAAAAATTACACCAAGGTCTTTAAATTCGTTGACCTTAGAAAGATTGTGATCGTCAATCACATAAGTGGATGGAATAATTCTATGCTTCCTAGTATGTGTGTTATAAAATTCTAGGTGTGAAAGAAGTTATAGCACCAGCCTCGGTACGATTGCGGTTTGTCCTTATGAAATACTTGTTGTACATTACTAATCATATTCTTTTTATTTAAGAAGCGTGTCAGTTCCTTAGCGACACTAGTTCGAGGAATCTATAATTCATTAGAATGGTTATTTCTATATACTGGCACAACTTTAGTGATTTTCTGCTCTTTAGGGAAAATTCCTTGAACAAAGCAGTTGTTTATAATAACAGTTAAGAATAGAAAATTAAAAGAAGCAATACAAGAAACATTGAAGAAATAACGGAACAGCTAAAGATAGATGCAATGCTTAAAAAAATAAGAAAAGCAAGGAATAATATAGTTAGAGAGAAAACGGCAACAATGATCTAAGTTAGAACAATGTTTCCGTAAAATATGAACTTGGAAATTTAACAAGCTACAAAGCAGAATAAGGGACATCTTCAGGGCTTCTACTGCTGCGATTAGCCCTGAAAATGTCCCTTAAGATGCACAAAACGTCGGCAGTAGAAGCAGAGACGACGACGACACGGTTTCAACCCAAAGACTAAAAAGGTATCAGCGACAATCGTGGAAACCTACGACTTAAAGTCAACTAGTGTTTAAGGCAAATATAGAAAAGCTTTCCAAAAACCCACTCTTAGAATTCCCAAAATTACCAGACAAGCGCTCCTAACATAGCGTAACAACTACCTAAATAGCCGGAAACGACGTCTTTACGTACCCTACAATCCCGTAGGTAACACATACACATTGTTATAAATAAGAATTTCCGGATGATATAATCGGATATCAGACCCGTATCTTAGAGGTTGAAACGCCAGTCAACCTTTAAACCAAAGCTAGTAGATATAAAATGACAAAGCCGAGACTTTATGGTAAATGAAGCGCCTTTTCTGAAAGTACCTCTCTCTGGTAGGCTAATACTTCAAAAATAGTAGTAAATTTGTTCAGTGGTATAAAATTATTAGATTTCCCTTAATGAATGACATAATAATCTTGATAACTCCTTATTAAAAATCAGAAATTTAAAACGTAGGTAGAACTTAATAATCATTACAATAATTATATTCAAGCAATCAGTGAAAAATCACTAATACTAAATGATTATGTCTCAGCATTTGAAAATAAACACGTTTCTCGTTAATTTCTATGTATTTGTATATAATATAAACTTAACAAGTTTACTGAGAACTTGTGTGGGAAGCAAATTAGATAATACATACTGTGACGACTTCAAGTTTGCCTCTAGCTCTAACTAGTATGTTACCACATACAATGTTTGGTTGTAACAGTCTAAAACACTGCCAACACTTGCGCCTGCATTTATTAGCAAGTTTTAGTTTAGTGATTTTATTTATTTTCATGGGAACAGAGAAATATGTATGTGTTACGTATTTATCAACAAAATTTCTGAACAAACTTCTCTAATTGTATATGTTCATCAATTATAATTATATTCGTGTTAATATGAATATTTAGAATTAAGAGAGAAAACAAAAACACTTTTAAATATATTGATTTTGCAATATTTGCGAAATAATTGTTTCTATATTCTGTACAGACCAATTTCTGTGTAATTTTATTAAAAATGTGGAAAGAAAAAGAAGTATCGAAAATTATTACCCTCAATATACAAGGAACAATTGAAACATTTTGAACAATATTATCGCTCAACATAATCTCTAGAGGAATAGTGCGTTTGGTGTATCAATGAAGAAATGCTTCAAATTTTCTGCAAACAAAATCCTCTTCTTATTCAAGCAGCCCTTCCTTCAGAACATGTATTACACCCTCTTTGTTAAAAAATGACTCTGCGGTGGATCATTATTCTAGTGAAGCAAACGATGTCTTCTCAATTTTTCGTATACTTTATTTTATTACTTTACCAGTTATCAATTAGGGAATCACATATTATTGTAATGGAGTAGCCACGTTTTAAATAATCGTCAAATATAAACCCTAAAAGAGCACAAAAAATTGTAATCATGTTCTTGGAGTTTGACTACGTGTTAAAAAAAATCAATCAAGCACTTTTTGCGTTTTTTTTATGAGACATTGAGAACTTGAGCACATAATAATCACATGCTTTTTACCTTTTATCATTTTCTACAATTCAGGATTTTCTATGATCACAACTCTTTTAAGTTTTATTCTTACCTACTGATATATACACAATATTTTCCTTTTCGAATTCAAAATCCTGAGACCATTTGATAAAACAAGACGGATATGCAGGCGAACAAGACCAAACACAGTCATAACACGAAGACGTTTGAAGAAAAAAAAGCAGAAACAAAATACTAAAAGTGACAGTATTACCTGAGTATGCAGGATTTACTTTAATTAATAATGATATAGCCCGATTGATGAATATGGTGAGACAGTTCAACGAAACAAGAAAGCGAAGCCGCGGTAATTAACAAGACAAAGCCATACAGCAAAAATTTTTGTCGAAACATCAAACCAGCGATATCGGAGGTTTGCCTGGTCAACTGTAGTGGATTTTAACACCAAATAAAGAAAGATTGTATTATTTCTTTAATACACAGAAAAGAAAGGTTTATACCTATAGGCAAATTCAATACAATCTCTCTTTATTTGGAGTTACAATCTACTGCAGTTGACCAGGCATATGTTCCATATCGCTGGTCTTAGTACGCAATAAAACTTTTTGTCGCAAATACATAGAAAGACAAAGAAGTAAAAGTAGCAACACCCTATTTAAGTTTTGACAATTTATTCGTACAAAAAGTTGTACGAAACTCAATTTTAAATACTTTTGTAGTTCATGAATTTGCCTATAATGCATCATTTACCAGATATTTTCAGGTAACTGTTCTTCCATAAAAGATAACGTGGAATCTCAGATTAGAATTTTTATGGAAAACACATTTCAAACAAAGTTTTAAATACTTTCTTTCTGTCATAAATAGGTAGGGAATGCATAATTTGCTAGATAATTATAAAAAATTGCTTTTAGATAAGAATTTGATATGTCATTTGTGATATTTCCATCGTTTGGATTTTGAACAACCGACGTTCCGACAGACATTACGTCTGCCGTCTTCAGGGTAACCCTACAAAAGACGGTTTCTTGCCAAAAACTAAAACTAAATTGTGTTTTTAAGATTAAATTCGTGTAAAACATAGTTCTAAATGTCAATGTGACGAGTTATGTCATACTTGATCTGAATCTGACCTGTGTAATGTAGTATTAGATAGCGTGTTTATACTCTCAAAAATAATTAGCATCCAGATTCCTTCAATCTCCAAGCTTGGTGTACTTACAGGATTAGTTCCTGTAGCCATATATGTCGATTTTTTTATTTCCCTTCTGATGTCATGTTCTTCTTTCGTCAGAAATGTTGCGTTATTCCATATGATTTGATAGGCTGCTTACCAAGCGTCTTGTACGTAATGGGATTTTCAGTTTGTCCTATGCAAACCAATTTCTTGTGTTCTCTGAATCGTACTTCTAGCGGCCTCCTGATTTGTCCTATGTATGAACATCCACGTTCACACGGTACCTTACATAAACAATTTTCTGTTATTTGGTTTATGTTGCATGGTTTAGTTCTTGTTAGGATCGATCTAACAGTATTGTTCTTATGTTATATTTGTTGCCTATTCTCCGGATTTTCTCTGAAAGAACTCTTATGAACGGAACGTCCGTAGTACATAAAGTCTCCAGTTGGTCTGGATTAGGACTAGTAGATATTACCCTGCTTTTTCTGGCCTTGGCCAACATGTGTTCAAGATACCCATTCAATTTTAAGGTGTTATTTTTCTCTTTTTCATTCCTATTCCGTTCTTTCGAGCATATTACCCTGGCTCTATCACGTAAGCACCTGGCCATTCCAACGTTAACATTATGTGCGTGGTTGAAATCAAAGTGTAGGTATTGTCATGTATTCGTGGGCCTTCTCTACACTGAGCTTTTAGTGTGCCATTACTAGTACATTGAGGAAGGGTATCTTATTCGATGTTTAAGCGTCCTCTATGCTATTAAGGTGATGTAAGAAGCCTTCCAATACCTACACTTTGATTCCAACCACGAGCATAATGTCAAAGCTGGATTGGGCAGGTGCTTATATAATAAAGGCAAGAAAAAACAGGGTAACATCTACCAATAGGAACCCAGACAAACTGAAGACCGTATGTACTACGACCGTTCCGTACATAAGATCAGTTACAATAAGATAATTTATTTGTTCCAAAGATACAATAGTATCCTAGTAAAGAACACATCATACATATTATAGGAAAAATAGTTAATACATGTACATTAACATTTTAAAGTTTCAAATTATACTCAAAAAAAAGCTATTTAAATTGTATAAATACTTTTAATTTATTTTTAAAGACCCAATGTTTTTAGAAAGTCAGAAATTCTTGCAGCGAATAGAAAGCATTGTCCATCAGAAAATTCTTAACAGTTCGCACATATTTACGTAGACAAATATTCTCTAGACTTTTTAAAAGTTTGGAAGTGTGACTTTGTTCACGTTTACTTCCCGCCCAGTCACAAAACTGTCAACTCGATATGTCAAAACCTTATCGGAATCTTTATCACAAATAATTATTAATTGTATGGTTGTAAATAAAATTAATTGTTACATTAGAATTATTGGAAGCTTGAATCCATGTAGATAGGTCGCGCTGCTATTGCTGATATTATGAAGTGATTTCTTGTCCTTCTCCATTCGAGCCAAGATATCTGGATAGCTACGGGAGGACAGTTTCCCTCAATTCAAGTGGAGTGCAGTCCTTGAAGGCTTTACTACTCAACATTTCTTTATAACCTATTCACCGAAAAAAACTGACGTATATTTATTTGACGTTTACGCTAGAACATCACAAATCTGACAACTCAAAATGTCAAAACTTTTACCGGAATTTTTATTCAAATAAATATAATAATTATGGTTGTAAATAATATAGTATACAAACCTCGGTGAACTTTCTCACACTGGACCTGGATTCCATAGCGAGCTACAGCATGAAAGTTCGCGAAGTATACCTGTCTCACAGCTTCGTAGGTGGATATGGATTTCATTCTTCTAGTCCAGTCGAAATAGACATGAAATCAAGTAAGTTCTATTCTGGAATATGGTTTTGTCGCCGATTTTTTTATAGGTACATTTGACCCCCACGAACATACCCTGAAAAATGCCAAAAGTTTAAGGTCCGGGTTTGGCCGTGAGAAATTGTTAAACAATTGAAAAGTGACATTTTCCGGTTAAACTTTTTTCCTGTAGGTTAAATGTGAAAACTGTCCGTACAAAAGTTGTTCGCCCATCATTCTCTAAAAAACAAGCCATTGCACGATCGATTATCATTATTTGTTTAGCTGCAAAATGCATAAAACCATGGCAATTTTGATTTTTTATTTTTTGCATTCAATCGATGAATAATCAACGTATGGCTTTGAACCTCATGGCGCAGGCAATATAAAATGTCCCCCAGAGAACAGTGCAAAGTTCACTCACCTGTGTTGTATAGTTGAGCTAAAATAAGAGACAAGCCAAAATTCCTAAATTAGCTGTCCCTTCCTTGCATATTGTCGCACATGGTTCAAAAAAATCATGGTTTTAATTCATTGAGAGGTCTTTCCGAAAATGGAAAAAAAATAATTTTTTTTCTTAAAAATTGCCATTTTTTTGGAGGTTCGAAATTATTTGCTTATAAACAAATGAAATATCTCCGACAATTGACACATTATCGTAAATATTACGGTAGATTCTGCTTCCTTTCTCTTCAACGAGTAATTTGAGACTAACTTTATACGAATATCTTGATTAGAACTGGAGATAACAACGTTCTAGTTTTATTATGGTTATTATCGTTCTGGTGGATATTTAAGAAAAAAAAATATCAAATTTCTCTCAATACCTCAAGGAATCGCCGTGAATTTTTTCAGATCTGTAGGAGCATTCTATGTAAGTCAAAGAAATTAATGAAGTTCGGCGCGTGCTGGCGGTGGGAAAAATTGCGACCGGGGGGCGTGGTGGGGTAAGCCAAAGGCTCCGCGCGCCGCCTGGAGTTATATATTTGTTAAATAACCGGCGATTCGGGCTCGGCGCGGCTGGCGCGCGGAGCTTCTGGCTTACCCCACCACGCCCCCCGGTCGCAATTTTTCGCACCGCCAGCACGCGCCGAACTTCATTAATTTCTTTGACTTACATAGAGTGCTCCTACAGATCTGAAAAAATTCACGGCGATTCCTTGGGGTATTGAGAGAAATTTGATATATTTTTTTTTCCTTAAATATCCACCAGAACGATAATAAATGTAATAAAACTAGAACGTTGTTATCTCCAGTTCTAATCAAGATATTCGTATAACGTTAGTCTCAAATTACTCGTTGAAGAGAAAGGAAGCAGAATCTACCATAATATTTACGATAATATGTCAATTGTCGGAGATATTTCATTTGTTTATAAGCAAATAATTACGAACCTCCAAAAAAATAGCAATTTTTGAGAAAAAAAAATATTTTTTTTCCATTTTCGGAAAGACCTCTCAATGAATTAAAACCATGATTTTTTTGAACCATGTGCGACAATATGCAAGGAATGGACAGCTAATTTAGGAATTTTGGCTTGCCGCTTATTGTAGCTCAACTATACAACACAGGTGAGTGAACTTTGCACTGTTCTCTGGGGGACATTTTATATTGCCTGCACCATGAGGTTCAAAGCCATACGTTGATTATTCATCGATTGAATGCAAAAAATAAAAAATCAAAATTGCCATGGTTTTATACATTTTGCAGCTAAACAAATAATGATAATCGATCGTGCAATGGCTTGTTTTTTAGAGAATGGCATTTTTCAGGGTATGTTCGTGGGGGTCAAATGTACCTATAAAAAAATCGGCGACAAAACCATATTCCAGAATAGAACTTAATTTAATTCGACTGGACTATTCGTATACTGTAAATTGCGGCAGATAGCTTGTCAGCAATCTCTGCTACATGTGGCAACCAGCTAAGCCTATCGTCCACTGTTAGTCCTAAGAACTTCACTGCTTTCATCTCTTCGCCTGTTCCCTTTGCAAAATGTATCCGTCTTTATCTGTTTCTTGTTATTCATTTGCAGACCATTGCTTGTGAACCATTCTTCAGCTTCCTGCATCACCATTTCTGACTTGTGATCGGCTGATATATTTACTTCTAGATCATTCATAAATATTATGAACAGTAGTGGCCCAAGGATAGACCCCTGAGGTGCGCCTTCTGTAACATCCATTAAGCACAATATTTGGCCATAGAACTCCACGAACTGCCGTCTATTCTGAAGATACTAAGCCAAACTATTCTACAGTGCTGTAGTTTTTCCAATAAGATGGTATGGTATGCTGTATCGAAAGCTCGCGTTATATCGCAACATATCAATTCAGGGTATTCCTGGTTATCCAAAGCTTTCATCAAATGATTAAATATGTATTAGTTGATCTGTTTTTCCTGTAACCATGTTGCGCATCATAAAGCACTCCGTTATGATTGAGGTAGTATAAAAGTTTAGTGGCCACAATATCTTCGAAGATCTTCGACACAGCGGGCAATACAGATATTGACCTATAATTTTTGATGTCTTCCATATCTCCTTTAGAGGCTTGTCAGAGAAAGTCCGGTGAATAGGCAACAAATATAACATGAGAACAGCGATTAGGACAAACAATACAGTTAAATCGATCTTAACAAGAACTAACAACTAAGAACGTGCAATATTAATCAAATAACAAAAAGCTGTGTATATTAAGGACCGTGTAACTGTGGACGTCTATACATAGGAGAAATCAGGAGGCCCCTAGATGTAAAGTAAGGAATAATTGGTGGACACAGAAAAAACTGAAAAATCCCGCTTGATACAACAAGTTTGGAAAACATACCACGCAACAATTCTGGCTAAAGAAGAAAATGGCATCAGAAGGAAGATAAAAGAAGCAGCATATATGGCTACAGCAACTAATCCTATAAGTACACCAAACTTGGAGATTAAAGGGATCTGGATGCCAATTATTCGTGAGAGTATAAACACATTGTCGAATAGTACATTACACAGGTCAGATTCATATCAAGTATGACATAACTCGTCACAATGACATTTAGGATTGTCTAAGTGTTTTACACGAATTTCACGAAAGTTTTGGAGATACCATCTCTCGAGTGAATCTTTCGCCTTACATTTTGAAAATACCGTTATGCAAATATTATTCAAATTAAATTTTGTATTCTTTGTAATTTTTGTAAAACTAATTGTTGATCATACTATCTCAAAATATGATTTCTGCGCTGAAATAAACTACTTCTTCTAGTTTACCTATGTGTATGAAGAATAACACTAGTAATTTAAGTCGTTACGCTACACACATAGGAAAAGATATCAGTTAAATAACGCAGTCTGATGCTCCTAATATTCCAAATTTTGAAAAATTGTTTGAGAAGAATTATTCTAAATTATGTTTTGACCACTTTTAAGTTGTTTATAAATAACTAAAACTAATACTTGAAGAGATATTTTCTAAAAGTCGTCGAACTATGATCATAATACTAAGTAGAAGAAAGCAAGATTAACTTAATTGTCATGTTTGTCCAATGGTAAAAAAACAGAATACAATTAACAGACATGAGCAGTTTTATACCAAGAAGTGTTAAATACTGTTCAGTAAATATGTATATAAATAAAACACTAATTAATGGGACGATTTGTATAAAAAACAATAGGTAAACTGGTACGAAAATGTTCCTAGAAAAAAAAAAACTTTTAATTGTTTTCATAGCCAACTTCCGAAATATTGTAGTTCCATTGCGGGAAACAAATTGAAAACTTCTCGATTTTAAGTGAACAGTCAGCTAGGAACTTTCATTTCTATAGAGAACTTGAGATATATTTCATTACACTTTAAACAGAGTACACGGAGAATTGTATGAACTATCCAAAATTCCATATATATTGTAATGGCACGACGTCCAGTAGAAAAAGTAGAAGAGGGGCAAAGAATAAAAAATGTGGAAAATCTTGAATCCATAAAGAGGTGGTTCAAGTGAAAGTATCCATTCGAATGGCACGGGCAATAAATTGGATTAAAATGTTCATGCTTACAGTGAATGATAAATATAGTCGTATGGAACACTAAATGATTCAGAAAGATTGTGAAAAAAAACGGGAAAAGGACTATATATCTTGACCTAAGAAAATATGTTTACTTATTTCTTATTAAATAGAAAATGATTATTTATATACATCGGAAATTTTGTCTCGTCTAAATACTGCAGGCGGGGCGTGAACAATTTGATTTTGTTGTTTACAAAATAATTATTTTATTTGTTGCATATTCTATATATAAATACTTCAACGTGTTCCTAATTTTAATACAGGAAGGTTAATAAACAAACACGTGAGCAACGTAGGCATAATGGGATGGCATCATGTAATAATAGTAATAATACATCGTATATTGATTTTTATTCTACCGTCGCAAACTGTATCAATGACCGATTGTTGCACAAATACGCAATGGTATTCTTGTACTGATGATGAAACTAAAGATCTCGACAACACGAACTCCAATACAGTTTATTCTTCCTTCGATACCCCCGAATAGGACCTGCAGATTTGTCTGGTACTCCACCTAGATTCTTCTACTGGTTTACTGATCGTCTTGTTCCATTACATCCCCGCTAACTCCCTGAGACATCAATTGCTTCTTCTCTATCTTGGATGACTTTTCGTAATTGAATAAACAAGTATTTATTGACTTACATTCTATTAAGCACTGTTAATCGTTTTCCTGACTTCTCTATAATTCGCGAATATTTCTTAACGTTTTAAGACTGCTTTTCTTCCAAAAATTCCACTAAATTCTCAATATAATTATTCATGTCCCACTCACTTTAAGTGTTCTTGCTTATGTTTCATTTAATCAACAAATTTATCAAATTATATGTAAATAATTGTCGCTTTTACATAAAAAAATACCCACATTAAACATAAACGTCGGTCTTATCTCTGATTCAAACATTATTCTGCTATTTCTTATTTTTTTATTCCACGTAGTTTTCTAATTCACCGATCAAAATCATACTTTTTAAAAATTGGATAAATAAATTGTTTTTAAAAGTTTTAGTAACATTATATTACAATCTATTCCTTGAAAATAACCCTCGATAATTCTTGACATATTTTAATAATGATTATTACTATTTGCTTTAATGAAATGATTTCATATTTTAAATTTTTTAATGTTTCAAATTACATATTTCATATTCTACATTTTTCCGCGTTTTTCATCTTAAATTTAAATATGTCATGACATTTAAATGTTTTGGTTTTTTTCATTATAATAATATTTAACACCGAATAACTTGTAAATTTACAGCATGTTTCTCAAGTGTATTTTAATTTCTTTTATAGGTTTGTAATACAACAATGAAGAAAGAAAATTAAGAAAATTTCATCAATTGTGAATTCTGTTTTATAAGAAACTCAATATTTTAAATGTATCCAACAATATCAGTACTCAAACTATAAATACCTTGCCCATTCACTATTTTTATAATATATATACAGTGCGTAAATTCATGTGGTTTCCTACAGGGAAAAATATTTTAATATGAGCTTTAGACGAGAAATTTTAAAATTCTTTATAAAAAAGTTTTGATTGTATCGAAACCCCTTTTGGTAAATAAAAAAAAAACCGTAATCATTTAAGATAAGATAAAAATACTTGAAATTATGTGTGTGTATTAGTCATTAACCAACGGATATTGCTTGACAGTTCAGCTTGCATTACTTGCGAAAAATGTTGACGTTAAAGCAGCGAATCTACCTGTGGCTGTTCGACAAATTGATGTTAAAATGTTGAGCAAAGTTTACAAAGAATTTAGAAAGAGACTTGAAGATTGCGCTGGATGGAGAGGAGATTATGTGGAATAATGTTAAAATTTAGTGATCACCGTTTTTTCAAACACAAAAAGAGTAATAGTTTTATCGAAATGACATTTACCTTTTTACTTTCTTATACGTAGTATAAGGAAGTATTGTGATGATGAAAATTTTCGACCTCGAGATTTTTGCAGATGTCCACGTTTTGAAGTCCCCTGATACCGAAAAAGTGGTTTTTAAAAAATCTCTCTCTCTCTCTCTCTCTCTCTCTCTCTCTCTCTCTCTCTCTCTCTCTCTCTCTCTCTCTCTCTCTCTCTCTCTCTCTCTCTCTCTCTCTCTCTCTCTCTGTGTGTGTGTGTGTGTGTGTGTGTGTGACCACGATAGCGGTCAAACCGCTATAGATATCAATTCCAAATTTTGTATTTACGTGTATAATCTTGAGATCTGATTAGTTTTTCAGTAAAATCGGTAGACCGGAAGTAGCTGTTTACTTCAGTGAAAAATTCGAATTTTGAAAAAATTTCGTCAATTACTAAGTTTAAACAAATTTATAAAGAATTGAAATGTACTCAAAATTAAATTTGAGGCAAATTATCTTAAAAAGGTTTTTCGAAATTCCAACCGAAAATAGGTCTTTTACTCTTATCGAAAATCAGTTTTTTGCGAATATTTCGCAAGCCATGCTTTCTAGGCAGATACATTACCAGTATAAAAGTATTTATATTATAATTTTAAATACCTTTTGTATAAAAAAAATTTCAAAATTCGAACCGGAAGTACCACTTTTACTCTTACCGAATAGCGATTCTTTGCAGATATGTCGTAAATTATACATTCTATATATATTTATTGAGAGTACAAAAGTATTTAGATTTGAATTTGCAATATTTTTTGTGTACATGAAATTTCAAAATTCGGACCGGAAGTGGCACTTTTACTCTTAGCGAGTAGCACTTTTTTTCGAATATCTTGCAAAGTATGCATTCTATAGCGGTTTATTAAGAGAATGAAAGTACTTAGAATAGGATTTTGAATAAGTTTTGTATAAAAAATTCTAGTTTGAAACGCTCATACGTATAAGAAAGTCGTGTGGTGGCCACACCTCATTTTTTCTAACATTAATAATGTAACATTCGGTCTTAGTCATATTTAAAATCAAAAGTTTTTTTTCTTATCTTAAATGATTACTGGTCTTTTTTTGCCAAAAAGGTTTTCGATACAATCAAAATTTTTTGTAAAAAATAAGTTTTTCTTTTAAAACTCATATTAATAGTATATTCGTACATACTAAAGTTGAGAAGATGACTATTATTGTCCGAGTGGCGAGATTAAATTCCGAGGCACGCAGCGCAGTCTTCTCAACCGTAGTAGGTATACTATTTTTTGTACCAGTTGTCTAACTGGATCTTGAAACCTTAATAATTATGAATAAATTTACTCATATATGTAAGAATGACCTTGTAATAAAACTTCATATAAACAAATAAATAGGCTATATTTTGATGTTGACAAATAAGTTTTGACATAAATGCTGAAACTAAAAGCCAAGTATTTATTAGATTATTTTTCATTCCATTTATAATGTCTGAAGAGTTTAGATGTGCACCACCTGAAATGCGGGAGATTGCAGAACAGACAGTGAAGAACTTGCTTCCGCATAAATCTAACCAGTTATACATGAAAACACATACAGAATTTAAAAAATGGTATAATTCCAAAAATACAGTGGTAACTTCTGAAAACGTACTTTTGGCTTATTTTCAAGAATATTCAAAAAATAAAAAAAGCCTCGACTTTATGGGCGCATTATTCAATGTTGAAAGTTACACTTGGCCTAAAAGAGAATATTAACATTTCAAAATATTTAAAAATTAGTTGCCTTTTTAAAAAGAAAAAATGGAAATTATAAGCCCAAAAAATCATTAGTATTTACTCGAGTAAATTATAAAATTCCTTACTGAGTCACCCGACACATGTTACATTGCAACTAAGATAGTATGTTTATATATTAATACTTTCAAATTATTGACAATTTATAACCCTATAGACTGCTCTTGTAATTGGTGTTGCTGGTGCATGCCGAAGTGATGACCTGTGTAATTTATTAATTTCTGATGTCATCATGAAAGATGATTTAATTATTATTCACATCCGCAATAGCAAAAATGGTTCGTCTCGAAAGTTTGTAATAATGGAGCCACTTTGGATCAAAATAATTAAAAACTATTTAAAAATTAGACCAATTCCAGATATAGCAAAATTCTTTATTAGTGTACGTAATGGTAAATGTAATAGACAAAACATTGGATATAACACAATAGGACAGATGCCAAAAAAAATTGCTCTTCCGTAGAACGTGGGCTGCACTTTTAGCTGTCAATGTAATATCCTTCAGTTAAAACGACATGGTGATTGGAAATCTTCTAGTGTAGCTGAAGATTATATTGAAGATTCCCTAGTAAATAAAAAAAATATAGCATGTATGTTACAAGGTCCACCTACATTTACTTACGCAACCACACCTGCAATAAATACAGGAATTTTCATTATGAATGAAATTCCATCAACATCAGCAGTACAATCAGGATGTATTTCCACTGAAGATATCGTAAATACTTATGGAATTAACTCAATTAATAATACTGTCATTAATATGCCTACAGATCTGCACAATCCTGGTTTTTCAAATAGAATTGAACCATCAATAAATTTGACATGCCATAATTGCACTATCAATTTTTATAAATAATATTATACTATTAAACATATTTTGCTATTGTTAACCTAAAATGCAGATATTCATTTTACCTTAGAGGTCGAGCATTTATAACTTTTAGATTTTAGGTATGATTTATGGTATTAATCGACAATGATATGCCGATGTACGAATGTGAAGCTGGCCAAAAACTACAATGAATTTTGACGGTTGACAACTTGACATACTACTGCGATTGCATGGTTGCGGCAATCGCTTTATTTGTTGTCATTATTCACCTAGGCCAATAATACGCTCATTATTTACCTGTTATATATATATATTATATACATATACATATATATATATATATATATATATATATATATAATTAGCGTCTATATCTTGGCACGGACGGACGACTCCACTTTAGAAACAGCAGTCATGTTTTACATTAATTCACGCTACAATTATGTTAAAAATATTGACCGAATATATTATAGTTGATACTACACAGATGATAAACTAATCTGTTTACTTAATATATTGTATAATATGAGGTCTGTAACCCTGTCTACATTGAAGATATAACTGGTACGGTGGTCCGATCCTATCATTATGCATTCCCGCCAACCACCGAGATTAATACCCTTTAATGTACCGACCGATTGTCAGATACAACCCACATCTATCTCTTTTGTGTTGTTTAATCACTAAAAATTGTCACACATCAGACATACGAATACAAGGATATGCTCTTTAAACTCATATATGTATAATGTTTGAAACGTTTGCTTATGTAACCTTTTCAACATATTTAAATATATTAGTTTTACCCAGGGGTGTATCTAAAAAGTTTTAATGAGTAATTCTGACATGCGTGGCAAATTTCTATGATATAGCATAATAAGACATTCTGCATGTATTTTCATTTTAAATAGCAAAAATATACATCGTTGTAATGGCAAATCTATATTATTAAATTTTAATTATCATTATTAAAGGTGATATGTATGATTGAAATAGTCCAGATCAAATTACCACGATAACAATATATGATATCATTATACACTGAAGCTAAGCATCTGTTTTATAAGTTTGAAGTAGCAATTGTGCATAATAGTAAATATGAAAATTTTATTATTATGGGAGACCTAAACGTCAAATCCGCATAGTGGGGATCAGCGGTATCTGACCCACGCGGAGAGTACCTAACCGAATGGCTGGCGGAGATGGGTATGATCGTATCAATAAAGGAGATAAACCTACTTTCGTAAGAGGTAACGTGAAACCTGGCAAGAGAAATCAACAACTGGAAAGTGCTGGACCTAGAATATGTTAGTGATCACAGTTTTATTTATTTTGAGGTCGCGGAGAAGGCATTCGCATATAACTCTTACGAAAATAAGGTCCGTGCAGTTACCTGTAACTGGGAAGTATTCAATGAAATCTTGTTGTGAAATAAAGAAATAGGAATAAACACAGTGTCACTAGAGGGCTTAGGGAGAGTCGTAAAGGATGCGCACCGGGGAGCTATTTTCTCCAAAGAAAGAAAAGGCCGTCTGAAGCCGTATTGGTGGAATGAGCACATTGATGGGAAGCGCAGGGAATGCACCGCAACCAGAAGGATCGTTACGCGGCAAAAGAGTAAGCAAGGAGTTACGATAGAAACCATTGAAATATATAAAAAGCCAAAAAGGAACTTCAAAAGCTCATCAGAGACTCCAAGCGAGCTCACTGGGACAGTCTCTGCGGGGAACTCGAGACGGATGTGTGGGGAAGAGGTTACCAGATAGCAGCAAAAAATCTGGTGGGACACGCTCTTTTCAGCTTGGAGACAACTAAAAAGAAGGAGATTGTCAGAAACGTTTTTCCGGAGAGGAGAGCTGTCAGAACAAGGCAAGCGATAGAGATGGAAGTGGATTGGTTCACAAAGGAAGAACTCCAGAAAGCTGCACAAAGTCTGCGTCCAGGGAAGACTCCCGGTATTGATGGTATTCCCCGGAGGCTGTGAAGAGGACTGTGGATCTGGCACCGAAAATACTCTTAAGGCTGATGAATGAGGTGCTTGCAAAACAGGTTTTTCCGAAGCAATGGAAAGAAGCTAAACTGGTGCTCATACCCAAATCTAAACCGGAGGATTTCAGGTTCAGGCCCATCTGTCTGCTCAGTTCCATGAGCAAGTTATTTGAGACTCTCTTGAAGGGTCGGCTGGAGCAAGAAATTGAGGAAACGGGAGGTATACTGTATGACATGGAAACTGCAACACCAAGAAGGGGTGCGGATTTTTCGACCAAACTTGGTAGAAACGTATAACTAGTCAAAGGCAATAATTGATTAAAATTTCAAAGAAAAAAAACAAAAGACTAACACAATTTAACATAATTTTTATTAATAATGTGTTGAACCGCCCCTATTAGTGTCACACTCCCTCACTCTTCGTGGCATTGATTCGACTAGGTGGTCGATATCCTCTTGGGGTATGGTGTCCCAAGCAACCTGTAATTCATGCCGGAGAGCTATTAGTGTCTGCGGGGGATTGGCTAAATTCATAAGTTTTCGTCCCATAATGTCCCACACATGTTCTATTGGCGAGAGGTCGGGGGATTTGGGTGGCCATGGCAAGATATTGATATGAGCCTCTTCCAAGCGATTTATAGAAATTCTCGCTACGTGGGAAGGGACATTATCCTGCTGGAAAAGTGGGTCTTCGAGCGTTTGAAGATATGGTAGAATATGGGGTTCTACCACCTCATCAATGTAACGCTGGGCGTTCATGGTGGTTTGGATGAACACCAATTGAAACCTACTCCCATATGCTATAGCACCCCATACCATAACACCCACTGCTCGATGCACATGCCTTTCAACGGAAAACTGAATATCACGACGTTCCCCACGTCTTCGTCTGACCCTCATACGGCCATCATGCATCCCTAGACAAAATCGAGATTCATCACTGAATATCAGTAGGGTACTTATACCGATTCTGGGACACCTCCTCCCCCTCTCACCCAGCTCCCCCTCACCCCCCCTCGCCCTAGTGGCGCCCTCTGCCAACCCAACTGATGTGGCGCCCCCTCGCGGTCGCCAACCCAACTAAAAATTGCAGATTTCATCATTACCAACCCAACTAAAATTGCAGATTTCATCATTACCAACCCAACTAAAAATTGCAGATTTCATCATTACCAACCCAACTAAAAATTGCAGATTTCATCATTACCAACCCAACTAAAAATTGCAGATTTCATCATTACCAACCCAATGTAGCGCCCTCTGACGGCCACTAACCAAACTAAGAAATGGCAGATTTCATCATTACCAACCCAATGTGACGCCCTCTCACAGCCACTAACCAAACTAAGAAATGGCAGATTTCATCATTACCAACCCAATGTGACGCCCTCTCACAGCCACTAACCAAGAAATGGCATCTCTCATGATTGCCATAATGCAGCATCCTCTCACGGTCACTAGCCAAACTAAGGTGACGTCAGACAAAATGGCTGACCATCAAGATGGTCTTTGTTTCTAGAGAATTCCTGAATAAATTACCAGGCTTGCTATCGCGCTTCTCAATGTACTTCAAACAGGTCTAAACATGTTTCCAGCGGAAACCGCAACGGCTGTATGCTTCTGTGATAGCCGCATGCTTGAAATGTATATCTTACTTATAAAATAAAATAAAACAAACAATGTATTTATTATTATTAATTAACAATATGACCAAGTTTCATACCCTCAAGATGGTCGATAAAAATATAAACTTTATATCTAAGATCGGCATACCATTTCAAAATTATAAAATAAATATACAGTATGCTTCTGTGATAGCCGCACGCTTGAAATGCATATCTTACTTATAAAATAAAATAAAACAAACAATGTATTTATTATTATTAATTAACAATATAACCAAGTGTCATACCCTCAAGATGGTCGATAAAAATATAAACTTTATATCTAAGATCGGCATACCATTTCAAAATTATAAAATAAATATACAGTATGCTACTGGACGAGATAGCAACCAAGTATGAATATACAGGACGTTTCAAAGGTAGGATAGAATAGCAAGATGGCCGCCAAAAATCTAATAAACTAAGGTGACGTCAGGCATCCAATCTATCAAAACCATGCACTCAAACTCCTATGAAACATCATCTCAAAACCATCGCTAGAATCAGCTCACAACCGGGTCATGAAGCAGTTCTGAAACCCCTATATTAAAACCACACATTCAAACCACTATCAAATCCCTCTTTTCTCAAAAAGCCATCCAACCATCCATCAATCCATCCATCCATCCATACATCCATCAATCCATCCATCCAACCATCAATCCATCCATCCATCCATCCATCCATACATCCATCCATCCATCCATCCAACCATCCATCCTCAAAACAATACTTTCAGGTCCATTAATCCATCCATCCATCTGGACGAGATAGCAACCAAGTATAAATATACAGGACGTTTCAAAGGTAGGGATTTTTAGAAAAGCAAGATGGCGAATCCAAGATGGCCGCCAAAAATCTAATAAACTAATGTCACGTCAAGCATCCAATCTATCAAAACCATGCACTCGAACTCCTATGAAACATCATCTCAAAACCATCGCCAGAATCAGCTCACGTCATGAAGCGGTTCTGAAACCCCTATATTAAAACCACACATTCAAACCACTATCAAATCCCTCTTTTCTCAAAAAGCCATCCAACCATCCATCAATCCATCCATCCATCCATACATCCATACATCCATCCATCCATCCATCCATCCATCCATCAATCCATCCATCCATCCATACATCCATCCAACCATCCATCCAACCATCCATCCATCCAACCATCCATTAATCCATCCATCCATCTGGACGAGATAGCAACCAAGTATGAATATACAGGACGTTTCAAAGGTAGGGATTTTTAGAAAAGCAAGATGGCGAATCCAAGATGGCCGCCAAAAATCTAATAAACTAAGGTGTCGTCAGGCATCCAATCTATCAAAACCATGCACTCAAACTCCTATGAAACATCATTTCAAAACCATCGCTAGAATCAGCTCACGTCATGAAGCGGTTCTGAAACCCCTATATTAAAACCACACATTCAAACCACTATCAAATCCCTCTTTTCTCAAAAAGCCATCCAACCATCCATCAATCCATCCATCCATCCATCCATCCATCCATACATCCATCCATCCATCCATCCAACAATCAATCCATCCATCCATCCATCCATACATCCATCCATCCATCCATCCATACATCCATACATCCATCCATCCATCCATCCAACAATCAATCCATCCATCCATCCATCCATACATCCATCCATCCATCCATCCATCCAACCATCCATCCATCCATGCATCCAACCATCCATCCATCCATCCATCCATCTGGATAACATAGCAACCAAATATTAATATACAGAACATTTCAAAGGTAGGGATTTTTAGAAAAGTAAGATAGCGAATCCAAGATGGCCGCCAAAAATCTAATAAACTAAGGTGACGTCAGGCGAAATGGCCGACTATCAATATGATCGATCAAAATATAAACTCAACTTCTAGAAAATACCCAACTCCATATCACGCATCACAACAACAACCACCACCACAACCACCCAACATAGTTTCAAACGCCACAACACCAGACCAACTTAAGAAGATACATCTAGGTCAATCCCCAACACAACATACTTTCAAACGCCACCACCGCGGATTTACATCTAAGATCGGCATACTTTGTCAAAATCATAAAATAAATATATAGTATGGTACTGGATAACATAGTAACCAAACATGAATATACAGGACATTTCAAAAGTAAGACTTTTAGAAAAGTAAAATAATGAGCCCATATTTTAAGAAAACAATTTATTAAAAATAAAACAACTACACACATCAAACAAACCTCAACCATACTTTCAATTTCACAAATATCAAAATTTAAACAAAACAATCAAATGCAAAGGCAAGGAATGTTCTCGAGATGACCCATATAGTGCAATATAACAATGCAGTAAAACGATAGAGGTGAGATACATGGTCTATCAAAAATTTTTATTACCCACTTTTTTTTCAGCAATCAAAACTTTTTTGACAAAACACTATACATATGAAAATAGACATAACATTAAATATTTCCATTTTAGAGATACCCCAGTTTAATCTCAATTTTAAATAACATAAATTCTTAAATTGATTTAGTTAACTTTCTTATAATATTTAAAAAAAGGTTGAAAAAGAAAACATACTAAGTCCCACAACAGATAAAATATGTACTATCTTTTTACACTTCATGTTTAGTACTATCATTAGAAGAAATATGCTTGAGGTACAGCTTTTAATATGAAATTTAGAGGTTTTTATGCAAAATACATAGTTTATCACTAATAAAACTAATTTTGAAACACATTGTCCACATAGCAAATACCACTTCCTGTACATTTTAAAAAATAACAATTTTTATATATCATAAAAGAACCAAACAAAAAACTAATATAAAGACAGCATTAACGTTCTAACCAAAAGATTTACAAAAATATTAAATATATACTTGTTCTAAAAATGCTTCTATCTCTCTTTTACAGTTTATGTTTGTACAGCAGCGAATGTATTACATTTCCTTTGAAATTACATAAAAATCCATGCAATACACTTAAAACATTTGAAAAATCATGTTTGGTAAGCCCACTATATATCAATATTTAAGACAAAAAATTATTATTAATTTTCCATCTACAGATACCCCTGCTTAATATCAATTTGAATTAACATAAATTCATAAAATGAGTCTATCTTTTACAGTTCGTGGGTTGTACTATCATTAGAAGAAATATGATTGACGAGCGGCTTTTAATATGAAATTTAGAGGTTTTTACACAAAAACATAGTTTATGCCTAATAAAAACTAATTTTGAAACACATTGTACACATAGCAAATACCACTTCCTATACATTTAAAAAATAACAATGTTTATACATCATAAAAGAACGAAACAAAAAAAACTAATATAAAGACAGCATTAACGTTCTAACCGAATTCGAGCCATACTTTCCCATGTTTTGTGAGCTGTTGCATTGTCCTGTTGGAAATACCTATGTAAAAGTTCGTCATCATGAAGATTTTGTAAAAACGGTTCAAGTAAATTATTTCGATATCTCTCAGCATTTATCGATCCTTCAAAAAACACAGGTCCAAATATACACCTTCTAGAAACCGCTAGCCAAACACCAATTTTCTGCGGATGGAGAGGCGATTGAATAAACTCATGAGGATTCTCCGAAGACCAAATACGCATATTTTGTTTGTTTATATAGCCGGATAGGTGAAACCATTCTTTTTGTATATATTTGTAGAGTAAAAGCAGCATTCGATCGACTAAGAAATAGTAGCACTTAAAACATTTGAAAAATCATGTTTGGTAAGCCTACTATTTAAGACAAAAATTATTATTTATTTCCATTTACAACAGATAGCCCACTATTTATCAATATTTAAGGGCAAAAAATTATTATTAATTTCCCCATTTACAACAGATTTCCTTGTTTAATCTCAATTTTTGAATAACATAAATTCTTAAATTGATTTAGTTAACTTTCTTATAATATTTAAAAAAGGGCGAGAAAGAAAACATACTAAGTCTCACAACGGATAAAATATATGCTATCTTTTACAGTTCATGTTTTTGTACTATCATTACAAGAAATAAGCCTCGCGATTAGCTTTTAATCTGAAATTTAGATGCTTCATAAAACCACCTCAGAGACACTAAAAAATTATGATTCTCAGCTCAACCAACCATTCAAAAAGTTGATACATCAAATTCATGAATATTAATATCACTCTACACTCTTAATAAAAAATTTAGCAGAAGTCTCACATTAAATGAATACAAAATTTATATATGCACTACATTAAATGAAGATTGCATTTTATACACTGCTTATATCACCAGAAATTTTGTTACAAGATTATATGATTAGATAGACTCATGACTAAGCCTAAACGGACACCAGGCTTTCAATATGTAGTAAAGTTTTTTTTTCTTCATACATTTAATATAAACTAATGATCTATCTTTAGAAAGCATCCACAGGTCCATTAGAACTTGTGGGTGGTGCAACATCTACTTTAACCCTCTTCTTAGGCGGTCCGGCAACATGCTCACATGTATCCACACCCTCCCTACAAATACCGCAAACAAAATTGCGGTGGAGAGTATTCACATGTCGCTCCATGCTATCACGCCGGGTGAAGGATTTTCCGCAAATGATGTAATTCATTCTATGAAAAACAAATTAAAAATAATTAATATAATAAATTTAAGAGAATAAAAAGCTATTGAAACCTAATTTTTAATATATCGAAATTGCTAATTTATTTGACTGATCCGCATATATTTAACTAAAAAATACCTGTATTATTCAGAATTTATTTAAATTATTAAAAAAAATCTCTTTAAAGAACCATATAAAATAATTAACTTAATTATATAAATTTACATTAAAAACAATTTAAAGAAAGCACTAAATGCAAAAAATGCTTGTATTATACAAAATTTATTTAAATTATTGAAAAAATCTTTTTAAAGAACCGTATAAAATAATCAACTTAATTATATAAATTTACACGCTTAAACGTTAAAAACAATATAAAGAAGCTACTAAATGCATATAAAATACTTTGAGGCACCCTGGATTAATTGTATATAAAAATAATATTCAATAAAATATTCAATAAAATTAGCACCATTAAATTATTAAGAATAGCCTTATAATTGAAAAACAATTTTTAAAAAGTCCTATAAAATTTTAGAGTGGTAGAAAAACTATGATCCGCGTATATTTAACTAAAAATACCTGTATTATTGAGAATTTATTGATAAAACCTTATAAAATAATCAATTTAATAATATAAATTTACGCACCTAAAAATTTAAAAAAAAGAAAACAATATAAAGAAGCTACTAAATACAAATAAAATACTTGAAACATATCCTGGATTAATTGTATATAAAAATAATATTCAATAAAATATTAATAAAATTTACGCCATTAAATTATTAAAAATAGTCTAATTGAAAAAACAATTTTTAAAAAGCCCTATGAAATTTTAGAGTGGTAGAAAAACTAATGAAAAATATTGCAAGTTAATATTATATAAATTAGGGTTTCTAAATACCTTATAGTAAACACAAACAAGCACTAAAAACGATGTTGACTGTTTAAAGACACTGGTTATAATAAAATTAAATATGCCGATCTACATATATATAGATACACATCTGTTTTTTCCCGCGCATACATATATATACATATATACGTATGCGACCAGAGGTAATTTAGCGCTGTAAAATGCCTTTCTCACGGTGGTCCGGCTACAATAGGCCCTTTTTCACACACACACACACACACACACATATATATATATATATATGTATATGTATGTATGTGAACGGAGATAATTAGTAGCGGCCACATTCCATTCTCACGGGTGACTGTGTGTTCTAAAGCATCTGTTTAATTTTTAGCGTCGCATACCTGCATCCAATGAGGGTCTCGAGTCCGGGAATTTCGTCTTTCTACCTGTACAGATAGATCTGTCTTTATATAAAATTCGTATATATTAACTATGATTTTAGTTTTAAAATAAAAAATAATAAGAAGGTTAAAATAATTCGTTATTTTGTAGATAGTTGCATAGAGCTAAAACATTATTTTGCATGCATATACATTCTCCAGTAGTTTTATTATTATGATAAAAACAATGATTGACATTTTTAATAAGCTTTGGTACATCATTAAAATATTCCAGTAAATTAAATGCTAATGATGTAAAAATACCTAAAAATATTTCGTAAAACAAGAGTATTTTAGTTAAATATACGGAGATCCATATGAAAAACTACGAAAGTTATATTAATGTTAAATATTAAATAATTTAATTAAATGAAAACACATCGTTTCACAAAAATTATGTTTTATTAAACACAAGATGTACATTTCATTTACCATAACAGTACATTATAAACCTTTCTTAATATTGATGATACAGGATCAGTTAAATTAGTATAGTTGTTAAGAAATTGGAGGAGCATTTGATAGTATTTTCTTCATAAAAGTAGTATGTATTGTAATATAAGATAGTGTTATAAACTATACAATAAATATTATTCAGTATTGGAATACACAATGAATAACACAAATTTGAGTAGAGAAAGATAAATATTTCTAATTGCACATGTGTGAATTTGAATCTATCGGGAATATACAGAGTAATTATTTACATCTGATGGTGAAACATGGTCGCGTATTTTATATCATTCAGTAATTTAATTTGCTCTATAGCCAGACAATGAGGTGGATGCTAAGCATTAATGTGTACACACGTAATGTTATGATCGTCAGTGTAACATATATATTCAAGTCTAACACAAACTTTTTGATTTATTGAAACCCCAATAGAAATTATCACTATTTCGAGAAGAATAGTCATGTACCTGTACATATTTAAAGCCGCTGAAGTATGAGTACATTAACAGCTGTATACGCATGTCTTTATCATCCACTTTAATGTGTTACTGTAATTCCAGTTACTTTTTTTTTATTTATACGTACATATATTGTGAATTATTACACTAATTATAAAACAAAATTAATTATAGATAGACAAACATTATGCTGGTATATTGCAAACATGTAATGCTAAGATAATCAGAGTGATATATACATACATGTAAAGAAATTTATAGTTTATTCAATCTCTTATTAAAAGAGTTATTAATATTTTTCAAATGAATACCTGGCAGTGGTGGAAAACTGTTGAAATTTGGATAGATTAATAGTTACATATGCGAGCTTCAGAATAGCTTCTGAACATGTTGGGGAGAGGTTTAAACTGCTTTCTATTCAACATGAACTCCGGTGAACTTGTTAAAAAAAAACCGGTTCTGTATGGGTTCAGCTTGACAGGAGCGGCTTTTAGAATTCTAAGTCATGAATGGCGCACCAAAGATAGGTATTTTTTTATTAAACTGTATTATCATACCCTCTTCCGAAGCCGATGCTTCACCAATTATCTTAAGGATATAATCACGGCTGGTGCTGGTTCTGCAATTCTTGCTGATCCAGCTATAGCCCTGAGGATATCCCTAAGATAAATGGTGAAGCATCGGCATCGGAAGAGGGTGTGATAATACAGTTTAATAAAAAAATACCTATCTTTGGTGCGCCATTCATGACTTAGAATTCTAAAAGCCGCTCCTGTCAAGCTGAACCGATACAGAACCGGTTTTTTTTTAACAAGTTCACCGGAGTTCATGTTGAATAGAAAGCAGTTTAAACCTCTCCCCAACATGTTCAGAAGCTATTCTGAAGCTCGCATATGTAACTATTAATCTATCCAAATTTCAACAGTTTTCCACCACTGCCAGGTATTCATTTGAAAAATATTAATAACTCTTTTAATAAGAGATTGAATAAACTATAAATTTCTTTACATGTATGTATATATCACTCTGATTATCTTAGCATTACATGTTTGCAATATACCAGCATAATGTTTGTCTATCTATAATTAATTTTGTTTTATAATTAGTGTAATAATTCACAATATATGTACGTATAAATAAAAAAAAAGTAACTGGAATTACAGTAACACATTAAAGTGGATGATAAAGACATGCGTATACAGCTGTTAATGTACTCATACTTCAGCGGCTTTAAATATGTACAGGTACATGACTATTCTTCTCGAAATAGTGATAATTTCTAATGGGGTTTCAATAAATCAAAAAGTTTGTGTTAGACTTGAATATATATGTTACACTGACGATCATAACATTACGTGTGTACACATTAATGCTTAGCATCCACCTCATTGTCTGGCTATAGAGCAAATTAAATTACTGAATGATATAAAATACGCGACCATGTTTCACCATCAGATGTAAATAATTACTCTGTATATTCCCGATAGATTCAAATTCACACATGTGCAATTAGAAATATTTATCTTTCTCTACTCAAATTTGTGTTATTCATTGTGTATTCCAATACTGAATAATATTTATTGTATAGTTTATAACACTATCTTATATTACAATACATACTACTTTTATGAAGAAAATACTATCAAATGCTCCTCCAATTTCTTAACAACTATACTAATTTAACTGATCCTGTATCATCAATATTAAGAAAGGTTTATAATGTACTGTTATGGTAAATGAAATGTACATCTTGTGTTTAATAAAACATAATTTTTGTGAAACGATGTGTTTTCATTTAATTAAATTATTTAATATTTAACATTAATATAACTTTCGTAGTTTTTCATATGGATCTCCGTATATTTAACTAAAATACTCTTGTTTTACGAAATATTTTTAGGTATTTTTACATCATTAGCATTTAATTTACTGGAATATTTTAATGATGTACCAAAGCTTATTAAAAATGTCAATCATTGTTTTTATCATAATAATAAAACTACTGGAGAATGTATATGCATGCAAAATAATGTTTTAGCTCTATGCAACTATCTACAAAATAACGAATTATTTTAACCTTCTTATTATTTTTTATTTTAAAACTAAAATCATAGTTAATATATACGAATTTTATATAAAGACAGATCTATCTGTACAGGTAGAAAGACGAAATTCCCGGACTCGAGACCCTCATTGGATGCAGGTATGCGACGCTAAAAATTAAACAGATGCTTTAGAACACACAGTCACCCGTGAGAATGGAATGTGGCCGCTACTAATTATCTCCGTTCACATACATACATATACATATATATATATATATATATGTGTGTGTGTGTGTGTGTGTGAAAAAGGGCCTATTGTAGCCGGACCACCGTGAGAAAGGCATTTTACAGCGCTAAATTACCTCTGGTCGCATACGTATATATGTATATATATGTATGCGCGGGAAAAAACAGATGTGTATCTATATATATGTAGATCGGCATATTTAATTTTATTATAACCAGTGTCTTTAAACAGTCAACATCGTTTTTAGTGCTTGTTTGTGTTTACTATAAGGTATTTAGAAACCCTAATTTATATAATATTAACTTGCAATATTTTTCATTAGTTTTTCTACCACTCTAAAATTTCATAGGGCTTTTTAAAAATTGTTTTTTCAATTAGACTATTTTTAATAATTTAATGGCGTAAATTTTATTAATATTTTATTGAATATTATTTTTATATACAATTAATCCAGGATATGTTTCAAGTATTTTATTTGTATTTAGTAGCTTCTTTATATTGTTTTCTTTTTTTTAAATTTTTAGGTGCGTAAATTTATATTATTAAATTGATTATTTTATAAGGTTTTATCAATAAATTCTCAATAATACAGGTATTTTTAGTTAAATATACGCGGATCATAGTTTTTCTACCACTCTAAAATTTTATAGGACTTTTTAAAAATTGTTTTTCAATTATAAGGCTATTCTTAATAATTTAATGGTGCTAATTTTATTGAATATTTTATTGAATATTATTTTTATATACAATTAATCCAGGGTGCCTCAAAGTATTTTATATGCATTTAGTAGCTTCTTTATATTGTTTTTAACGTTTAAGCGTGTAAATTTATATAATTAAGTTGATTATTTTATACGGTTCTTTAAAAAGATTTTTTCAATAATTTAAATAAATTTTGTATAATACAAGCATTTTTTGCATTTAGTGCTTTCTTTAAATTGTTTTTAATGTAAATTTATATAATTAAGTTAATTATTTTATATGGTTCTTTAAAGAGATTTTTTTTAATAATTTAAATAAATTCTGAATAATACAGGTATTTTTTAGTTAAATATATGCGGATCAGTCAAATAAATTAGCAATTTCGATATATTAAAAATTAGGTTTCAATAGCTTTTTATTCTCTTAAATTTATTATATTAATTATTTTTAATTTGTTTTTCATAGAATGAATTACATCATTTGCGGAAAATCCTTCACCCGGCGTGATAGCATGGAGCGACATGTGAATACTCTCCACCGCAATTTTGTTTGCGGTATTTGTAGGGAGGGTGTGGATACATGTGAGCATGTTGCCGGACCGCCTAAGAAGAGGGTTAAAGTAGATGTTGCACCACCCACAAGTTCTAATGGACCTGTGGATGCTTTCTAAAGATAGATCATTAGTTTATATTAAATGTATGAAGAAAAAAAAACTTTACTACATATTGAAAGCCTGGTGTCCGTTTAGGCTTAGTCATGAGTCTATCTAATCATATAATCTTGTAACAAAATTTCTGGTGATATAAGCAGTGTATAAAATGCAATCTTCATTTAATGTAGTGCATATATAAATTTTGTATTCATTTAATGTGAGACTTCTGCTAAATTTTTTATTAAGAGTGTAGAGTGATATTAATATTCATGAATTTGATGTATCAACTTTTTGAATGGTTGGTTGAGCTGAGAATCATAATTTTTTAGTGTCTCTGAGGTGGTTTTATGAAGCATCTAAATTTCAGATTAAAAGCTAATCGCGAGGCTTATTTCTTGTAATGATAGTACAAAAACATGAACTGTAAAAGATAGCATATATTTTATCCGTTGTGAGACTTAGTATGTTTTCTTTCTCGCCCTTTTTTAAATATTATAAGAAAGTTAACTAAATCAATTTAAGAATTTATGTTATTCAAAAATTGAGATTAAACAAGGAAATCTGTTGTAAATGGGGAAATTAATAATAATTTTTTGCCCTTAAATATTGATAAATAGTGGGCTATCTGTTGTAAATGGAAATAAATAATAATTTTTGTCTTAAATAGTAGGCTTACCAAACATGATTTTTCAAATGTTTTAAGTGCTACTATTTCTTAGTCGATCGAATGCTGCTTTTACTCTACAAATATATACAAAAAGAATGGTTTCACCTATCCGGCTATATAAACAAACAAAATATGCGTATTTGGTCTTCGGAGAATCCTCATGAGTTTATTCAATCGCCTCTCCATCCGCAGAAAATTGGTGTTTGGCTAGCGGTTTCTAGAAGGTGTATATTTGGACCTGTGTTTTTTGAAGGATCGATAAATGCTGAGAGATATCGAAATAATTTACTTGAACCGTTTTTACAAAATCTTCATGATGACGAACTTTTACATAGGTATTTCCAACAGGACAATGCAACAGCTCACAAAACATGGGAAAGTATGGCTCGAATTCGGTTAGAACGTTAATGCTGTCTTTATATTAGTTTTTTTTGTTTCGTTCTTTTATGATGTATAAACATTGTTATTTTTTAAATGTATAGGAAGTGGTATTTGCTATGTGTACAATGTGTTTCAAAATTAGTTTTTATTAGGCATAAACTATGTTTTTGTGTAAAAACCTCTAAATTTCATATTAAAAGCCGCTCGTCAATCATATTTCTTCTAATGATAGTACAACCCACGAACTGTAAAAGATAGACTCATTTTATGAATTTATGTTAATTCAAATTGATATTAAGCAGGGGTATCTGTAGATGGAAAATTAATAATAATTTTTTGTCTTAAATATTGATATATAGTGGGCTTACCAAACATGATTTTTCAAATGTTTTAAGTGTATTGCATGGATTTTTATGTAATTTCAAAGGAAATGTAATACATTCGCTGCTGTACAAACATAAACTGTAAAAGAGAGATAGAAGCATTTTTAGAACAAGTATATATTTAATATTTTTGTAAATCTTTTGGTTAGAACGTTAATGCTGTCTTTATATTAGTTTTTTGTTTGGTTCTTTTATGATATATAAAAATTGTTATTTTTTAAAATGTACAGGAAGTGGTATTTGCTATGTGGACAATGTGTTTCAAAATTAGTTTTATTAGTGATAAACTATGTATTTTGCATAAAAACCTCTAAATTTCATATTAAAAGCTGTACCTCAAGCATATTTCTTCTAATGATAGTACTAAACATGAAGTGTAAAAAGATAGTACATATTTTATCTGTTGTGGGACTTAGTATGTTTTCTTTTTCAACCTTTTTTTAAATATTATAAGAAAGTTAACTAAATCAATTTAAGAATTTATGTTATTTAAAATTGAGATTAAACTGGGGTATCTCTAAAATGGAAATATTTAATGTTATGTCTATTTTCATATGTATAGTGTTTTGTCAAAAAAGTTTTGATTGCTGAAAAAAAAGTGGGTAATAAAAATTTTTGATAGACCATGTATCTCACCTCTATCGTTTTACTGCATTGTTATATTGCACTATATGGGTCATCTCGAGAACATTCCTTGCCTTTGCATTTGATTGTTTTGTTTAAATTTTGATATTTGTGAAATTGAAAGTATGGTTGAGGTTTGTTTGATGTGTGTAGTTGTTTTATTTTTAATAAATTGTTTTCTTAAAATATGGGCTCATTATTTTACTTTTCTAAAAGTCTTACTTTTGAAATGTCCTGTATATTCATGTTTGGTTACTATGTTATCCAGTACCATACTATATATTTATTTTATGATTTTGACAAAGTATGCCGATCTTAGATGTAAATCCGCGGTGGTGGCGTTTGAAAGTATGTTGTGTTGGGGATTGACCTAGATGTATCTTCTTAAGTTGGTCTGGTGTTGTGGCGTTTGAAACTATGTTGGGTGGTTGTGGTGGTGGTTGTTGTTGTGATGCGTGATATGGAGTTGGGTATTTTCTAGAAGTTGAGTTTATATTTTGATCGATCATATTGATAGTCGGCCATTTCGCCTGACGTCACCTTAGTTTATTAGATTTTTGGCGGCCATCTTGGATTCGCTATCTTACTTTTCTAAAAATCCCTACCTTTGAAATGTTCTGTATATTAATATTTGGTTGCTATGTTATCCAGATGGATGGATGGATGGATGGATGGTTGGATGCATGGATGGATGGATGGTTGGATGGATGGATGGATGGATGGATGTATGGATGGATGGATGGATGGATTGATTGTTGGATGGATGGATGGATGGATGTATGGATGTATGGATGGATGGATGGATGGATGTATGGATGGATGGATGGATGGATTGATTGTTGGATGGATGGATGGATGGATGTATGGATGGATGGATGGATGGATGGATGGATTGATGGATGGTTGGATGGCTTTTTGAGAAAAGAGGGATTTGATAGTGGTTTGAATGTGTGGTTTTAATATAGGGGTTTCAGAACCGCTTCATGACGTGAGCTGATTCTAGCGATGGTTTTGAAATGATGTTTCATAGGAGTTTGAGTGCATGGTTTTGATAGATTGGATGCCTGACGACACCTTAGTTTATTAGATTTTTGGCGGCCATCTTGGATTCGCCATCTTGCTTTTCTAAAAATCCCTACCTTTGAAACGTCCTGTATATTCATACTTGGTTGCTATCTCGTCCAGATGGATGGATGGATTAATGGATGGTTGGATGGATGGATGGTTGGATGGATGGTTGGATGGATGTATGGATGGATGGATGGATTGATGGATGGATGGATGGATGGATGGATGGATGTATGGATGTATGGATGGATGGATGGATTGATGGATGGTTGGATGGCTTTTTGAGAAAAGAGGGATTTGATAGTGGTTTGAATGTGTGGTTTTAATATAGGGGTTTCAGAACCGCTTCATGACGTGAGCTGATTCTGGCGATGGTTTTGAGATGATGTTTCATAGGAGTTCGAGTGCATGGTTTTGATAGATTGGATGCTTGACGTGACATTAGTTTATTAGATTTTTGGCGGCCATCTTGGATTCGCCATCTTGCTTTTCTAAAAATCCCTACCTTTGAAACGTCCTGTATATTTATACTTGGTTGCTATCTCGTCCAGATGGATGGATGGATTAATGGACCTGAAAGTATTGTTTTGAGGATGGATGGTTGGATGGATGGATGGATGGATGTATGGATGGATGGATGGATGGATGGATTGATGGTTGGATGGATGGATTGATGGATGTATGGATGGATGGATGGATTGATGGATGGTTGGATGGCTTTTTGAGAAAAGAGGGATTTGATAGTGGTTTGAATGTGTGGTTTTAATATAGGGGTTTCAGAACTGCTTCATGACCCGGTTGTGAGCTGATTCTAGCGATGGTTTTGAGATGATGTTTCATAGGAGTTTGAGTGCATGGTTTTGATAGATTGGATGCCTGACGTCACCTTAGTTTATTAGATTTTTGGCGGCCATCTTGCTATTCTATCCTACCTTTGAAACGTCCTGTATATTCATACTTGGTTGCTATCTCGTCCAGTAGCATACTGTATATTTATTTTATAATTTTGAAATGGTATGCCGATCTTAGATATAAAGTTTATATTTTTATCGACCATCTTGAGGGTATGACACTTGGTTATATTGTTAATTAATAATAATAAATACATTGTTTGTTTTATTTTATTTTATAAGTAAGATATGCATTTCAAGCGTGCGGCTATCACAGAAGCATACTGTATATTTATTTTATAATTTTGAAATGGTATGCCGATCTTAGATATAAAGTTTATATTTTTATCGACCATCTTGAGGGTATGAAACTTGGTCATATTGTTAATTAATAATAATAAATACATTGTTTGTTTTATTTTATTTTATAAGTAAGATATACATTTCAAGCATGCGGCTATCACAGAAGCATACAGCCGTTGCGGTTTCCGCTGGAAACATGTTTAGACCTGTTTGAAGTACATTGAGAAGCGCGATAGCAAGCCTGGTAATTTATTCAGGAATTCTCTAGAAACAAAGACCATCTTGATGGTCAGCCATTTTGTCTGACGTCACCTTAGTTTGGCTAGTGACCGTGAGAGGATGCTGCATTATGGCAATCATGAGAGATGCCATTTCTTGGTTAGTGGCTGTGAGAGGGCGTCACATTGGGTTGGTAATGATGAAATCTGCCATTTCTTAGTTTGGTTAGTGGCTGTGAGAGGGCGTCACATTGGGTTGGTAATGATGAAATCTGCCATTTCTTAGTTTGGTTAGTGGCCGTCAGAGGGCGCCACATTGGGTTGGTAATGATGAAATCTGCAATTTTTAGTTGGGTTGGTAATGATGAAATCTGCAATTTTTAGTTGGGTTGGTAATGATGAAATCTGCAATTTTTAGTTGGGTTGGTAATGATGAAATCTGCAATTTTAGTTGGGTTGGTAATGATGAAATCTGCAATTTTTAGTTGGGTTGGCGACCGCGAGGGGGCGCCACATCAGTTGGGTTGGCAGAGGGCGCCACTAGGGCGAGGGGGGGTGAGGGGGAGCTGGGTGAGAGGGGGAGGAGGTGTCCCAGAATCGGTATAAGTACCCTACTAATATCACCCTGTGCCACTCCACGTTCCAGTGCAGTCGCAATCTACACCACTCCAAACGTTGCTGTCGGTGTTGAGCCGTAAGTGGTAACACAAGATGTGGACGATAAGATTGTAAGCCGAAACCCCTAATTCGACGATAAACGGTTCGAAGGGTTACAGGACGACCAATATTACCTAACCACACGTCAGCAATTGATCTGGTACTGGAAAACCTGTCTCTTAGTGCCATTAAGCGAAGGCGGCGGTCCTGTATCTCATTAGTTCTTCTTCGGCCACCGGTTCCTCTTTGGCGTCTTTCCTGACCTTCCCTAGTCCATGATTGATAACAGCGCAAAATGGTGGATTGGTTCCGGTTAAGGCGATTTGCAATTTCCCTGTATGAAAAACCACCTTCTCGCAAACCAACAATTCGACCTCTGTCGAATTCGCTTAATTGGCGATAATTTCCACGTTGCTGCACTCTAGGCATAATAAAACTCTTTAAACACGTTAAACAAAGGTATAATAAGAAAAACCGTTGAAATTAATTTCAAACAAACAATTAATACACCACACATTAATGTCAGCGAAAACTGAATGAAGTGTCAGATGTGTCATGACCACTTGATCTATCGCAACAAAATTTTAATCAATTATTGTTTTTGAATAGTTATACGTTTCTACCAAGTTTGGTCAAAAATTCGCACCCATTCTTGGTGTTGCACTTTCCATGTCATGCAGCATATATCGGAGCTACAGTTAGATTTCCGCAAAGGGCGATTCAAACGTGCTAGAGCTATTGAAAAGAAACAAGGGTGCACGGTGGTGGGCTTTAATTACGCTCGACGTAAGAAATGCGTTTAACTCCATCCCACAGGAAGCCATCCTAGAGGAGTTAAATCGGCGGGAAGTGTCACGGTACGTTAGGAACATAATAGGTAGCTACCTGGAAGATAGAACACTCAGGATAGAAAAGGACCTAAACATGGATGTTACTACTGGCGTACCACAGGGATCGGTGCTGGGCCCGGCGCTTTGGAATATGTTGTACAACGGAGTTCTGCAAACAGAGATGCCGGATGGTGCGTGGACAGTTGCCTATGCGGATGATCTAGCAGTAATTTTGGTCGCTAACAACAAGGAAGAACTGGTAAGCAAAGGCGACGAGGCTCTGGAGATTGTAAACAACTGGATGACGAAACATGGGCTAGAGCTGGCACCTGAAAAGTCAGAGGCACTCATAGTAAAAGGACAAAGAAACAAAGATGGCGTTAACTTTTACTGTAGAGGAACTGAAATAGTACCACCGAGGCAGATACGATATCTAGGCTTACTATTAAATGAAAATTGCAAGTTCGGGGAGCATATAAAGGAAGCAACCCCAAAAGTGGAGAAGAAGGTAGCGGCTCTTATGCGAATTACACCAAATGTCAAGGGACTAGCAAACAAAACGAGGGAGATGTAGTATAATGTGGTAGAATCAATTATGTTGTATGGAGTACCAATAAGGCACGACTCTTTGAAAGTAGTAAGAAACAGGCAAATGATGGTCAAAGTACAGAGAAAAATGTTACTGCGTGTGGCTAGTGCTTTTCGAACAGTATCGGCAAGTGCAGTGCAAGTAATCACTGCAATGGTACCGATAGAACTAATGGCCGAAGAGAAAACAAGACTACATCAAAGGCGAGATGGTGGAACGTAAGAAGCGAAAGAAGAAGAAAGAGAAACCACTTTGTGACAGTGGCAAGTAAAGTGGGACAGTACGGAAGACGTAGCTCAATGGACAAAACATAATTTTGAAATACAGTAATGTTCTGAAAAACATTTCGTTTTTCGTCATTTCACTTCATCGTATTGTCCGAAATCTAGTATCAGTTAGTGGATCAATCCAAATCATTTCACCAGGCAATGTCACCCACAAATTCAAATTTGTATGATTGATTTTACAAGTTGCTATGACCAAGCTGTGAAACCATACAAATACGTTTTTGACCTAAGTCAAGAACTTTCCAAGATATAGATACAAAATTTATGACTAAAGTGCGTTTTGGTCGTTCTTCACACTTCGCGGCAGACGTGTAGCTAGTACAAAAATCATAATTCACTAAATTATTAATATTTTTATACCAAATTTTTAATATTTTTTTTCTCTGAAATATGTGGATGCTGTAAAAAATAGTTTTAATATATTGTATTGCTTTGAACGATAATAAAGAAAAATTAACTATATGTACTTTAAAAAATTAATTGAAGAGGCACACACTTGTTGAAACTCCATGACAAATAATAATAAAAATAAATAAAAGTTTCGAAATTTTAATTATAGTTAACCACTACGACGTTGTTTCGTCGCACAGCGACTTCATCAGGTGGATAAATAATGAAGAATTTACTGTAGTGCGAGAAATTATATACTGGACAAATATATTACAAATTTAAGGACAAAAGTGGGGACTTTTGTTTTTTAAAAAACAATAAGGACAAAACAGACAAAAAATCTCGGGGTATATAAGTTAACTTATATTGGCCAAACTGGAAGAACCTTTGCCCAGAGAGTGTCCAAACATAATAGAAGTTACCGAGATCAAAAAGCTGATTGCGCATTTGTGAACCATTGTTTAGAATATAATCATACTTTTAATAATAATGTAACGTTTTCGGGTTCGCAATAAACAACTCGTGCAATTTATTTATTTAAAACAGTCTATATATTCACACACGTAAAATTAATTACAATATAAAAATGTAAAACTAATGTATGGCACTTAAACTACTACGATTTAAATTAACACAGGTATTTATTTCTATTACTAATATTTATGTAACACTACCGTATTTATATCAATTCTATTTATATAACGTACCACGCAAGGAACTATTTATTTATTTCTTATATTTATTTTTACTTTAGTCTGTTCCGCGCGACGAGTACTTAAGGACTTTCATATTCCGGAATTCCCATCCATCGGTTGAACTGCCTTTATATACACGTACGAAACATCTGGAACACACCAGATAAACGCTAGTGTTCTTCTCGATTTTTGTAGAACATACAAGAGACATTCTGTCTCTTCGCAGTACATATATAAATGGATGATTTATTACTTTACGACTGTTTACCAGTCGCGCCTTTCTTTTGTCGTCGCCCGTCTACTGGTTTCGTTATATTGCCCCCTTCTTAAAAACTGCGTTTCGCTGGCGGATGACGAAATCCTCACCGGGACCCACGGATGCACCCAGCCGTCCTGTGGAAATGGCAATCCACCGTCCCAGGCGGCACAACGGGCTGATTGGGCCGACAGCCGCACACGACCATTTCCATACCAGTATGCCAAAACACCACCTCCAGCATGTTTCTTGCGATTCTCCATTCCAGACGGTCTAATCCGCAGCCCAGCTCCGGAATTGCCAGCCTCCTTATATTTTGTTCGAGGCCACGTCCTCGTAAATTGACAAGGGATTCCCATAAATTGGCTCTCTAGGTTTTCCGGTAATTTGTCGCACATCCGCCACTTCACCGCTGTCACGTCCATGGTATGGGGCCAATTCGTTGAAATGCACCACCCCTGGCTCACTATGGGGTGTTAGTCTTATGCGATAAACCACGTCATCTATTCGCTCTAGTATTTCGCATGGTCCTTCCCAGTATTGTTGGAGCTTTGGGGACAGGCCTCGGCGACGTTGAGGATTATATAACCAAACAAAGTCTCCTTCTCGGTAACCACCTCTCTCGGCTTGCACGTCGTAACGATTCTTCGTCCTGTCGCTGGCATCCTGAGTGTGATGGCGTACTCGCTCGTGGGCATCCTCCAACCTTCGCCTAAGTCCGCTGACGTAGTCTTCTCCATTTGGGTTCTCCACAACACGCTTGAGTAGGCCATCCTCCACCTTCAGAGAGTCCCATTGAGCCCAGTAGGATTCCAGTCCCTGTGAACGAGGAGCTACGCCTTGACAAGCCGGTCCGCGACCAGTACCTTTCCAAATCATCAATGAACCAAGGTCTTCATCAGCTTCTTGATCGATTCGCAAATTGTCAGGTTGCCACTAATCGTCAACCACGGTAGTTCTGAATGTGTTGGCCGATCTTTCTTCTAGTCGGTTACTATGCCTGCAGTCTTCTGGACGTGGTCTCCTTGCAACAGCATCAGCGTTTTGATGTTGCAGAGATGCAATTCGCGCTATTGATTTTGAGGCTCTACGATACTGGGTCGACGATTGCCTTTTCTCATCGACCCGTTTCATTTTTCGCTGCTCCGCTATGGTTTTCTTGGGCTCCTTCCCGCATTTACTATGCACATGGCCCATTTCCATTTCCAATTCCAGCATCGGAGTGTTCTTCTCTTAGGTTGCACCTGATTCACTAATCGTCGGACTACCTGTCCCAGGTATGCATGCCCATACTTCATCTCAAGACGCTTGATTGATTTAAGGTAGTCTTGACACTGTTCCGGACGTAAGGTCTGCAGAATGTCACTGGCCTCTCCTCTTAACGACACAATCAGAGCAGTAGCTTTCTCCGGGGACGTCCACCCATTTGCTCCTGCAGCGGCTTCGAATTGTTTCCGGTACGTCATCCATGACGTCTTCCCATCGAAGGTGGGAGGTTTTACCTTTACCTTTGCTGTTCGGCAGATCTCCAAGCTTTCGCTTGAGGTGTCATGGGGACCGCAGTCGTTCATCGCTGGCAACTGAAGCTGAACCCCAAACTCGTCCCCCATTCCGAACACGCACTCCTCAACTTTCTGTTCTACGGCTTCGATGGCCCCAGAAAATTCCTGTCTCCCATTCCATGAATTCTTTTGAATGTCTTCCTTACAGTATTTGAATTATTTGCCATTTCATCTTTTAGAGTCTCGAATTGTTTTACAACATCTTTTAGAGTCTTCATATTAGTCTCGAATTGTTTTGCAACTTCATCTCTTAGAGTCTCCATTTTATCTTTTAGAGTCTCCATTATTAAGCTTAGATCAGCCTGTACTTGAAACAAATATTTCTCGGGATCCTTACCTTCATTTATTAAAAGGTCACGAAGCCGATCCTGGAGATTTGTTTTTCTTTTCAGACGTATCTGCGTTCCTTTCTTCCAATTCTGGCCTTAACTCGGAGACCTTTAATTCTTCCAAACGTTTGGTAGCCATTTATTTATTTACTTACTTATTTGCACTTATTTTGTTTACCCCACACCTGACACCAATTGGAACGTTTTCGGGTTCGCAATAAACAACTCGTGCAATTTATTTATTTAAAACAGTCTGTATATTCACACACGTAAAATTAATTACAATATAAAAATATAAAACTAATGTATGGCACTTAAACTACTACGATTTAAATTAACACAGGTATTTATTTCTATTACTAATATTTATGTAACTGTACCGTATTTATATCACTTCTATTTATATAACACCTTACCACGCAAGGAACTATTTATTTATTTCTTATATTTATTTTTACTTTAGTCTGTTCCGCGCGACGAGTACTTAAGGACTTTCATATTCCGGAATTCCCATCCATCGGTTGAACTGCCTTTATATACACGTACGAAACATCTGGAACACAGCAGATAAACGCTAGTGTTCTTCTCGATTTTTGTAGAACATACAAGAGACATTCTGTCTCTTCGCAGTACATATATAAATGGATGATTTATTACTTTACGACTGTTTACCAGTCGCGCCTTTCTTTTGTCGTCGCCCGTCTACTGGTTTCGTTACATTGCCCCCTTCTTAAAAACTGCGTTCTTATTCCGGAATTCCCATCCATCGGTTGAACTGCCTTCATATACACGTACGAAACATCTGGAACACACCAGATAAACGCTAGTGTTCTTCTCGATTTTTGTAGAACATACAAGAGACATTCTGTCTCTTCGCAGTACATATATAAATGGATGATTTATTACTTTACGACTGTTTACTAGTCGCGCCGAATATTTGCCTTTCTTTTGTCGTCGCCCGGATGTCTACTGGTTTCGTTACAATAATTTTAAAATACTTCATATCCAAGATAACAGTAAAAAAATTTGATCTCCTAGAATCATTAGAAATTTCCAGAATTACAAAATTAGGGTTAGCATTAAATGATCAAACCAACCTATGTCACTCCCCACTTTTGTTCTTATATTTGTAATATGTTTGTCCAATATAATTTCTCGCACTATTGTAAAATCTTCATTATTTATCCAACTGATGAAGTCGCTGTGCGACGAAACAACGTTGTAATGGTTTACTATAATTCAAATTTTGAAACTTTAAAATCAGTGTTTTATTTTTATTATTATATGTACTTTAAAAATTTTAAGTTAAGAAGACAACAGTTCTTCAAAATTAGATATGAAGGTGAGGCAGTGAAGTAACCAAGTCAAATTCTTTTTAAACACACTTCGAAGTATGAGCTAATAGAATGTGAAATAAAATTATAAGATTTTAGAAAAGAAGAATGAAAATATTTTTTTCATATTACTCACGAGTATCCACTAAGAAAACCCGGCAGGTAAAATTTACAGTTTCTATGGAAGAATATTTAGAGACTCTAATATTTCATTCTTTCATATCAAAAGCACAATCACCGTATTTAAAAGCACTGAAAGAGAATATAGATTTCAACAAAGCTACTGTGTTGTTAGATTTTACCGAAAACTATTCTTATGTAATTCAAGAGCTACCACTGGATTCGAGATAGCTGTTCAGTTCACCCAGTGGTTATCTATACTCGCTTGAGGATTTAGAAAACATAGTGGCTTCAAGTTTATATGCATTACCTGACCTGACTGACTTTCCATATGTAAATGATGTGACACATTTTAGTGATTATTTTGCTTGACAGTATAAAAACTGCAAGAAGTTCTTGAATCTCTATCATCACAGCCAGGACTTAACATGGACATTTCTTGCAACGAGGTATGGGAAATTTCCTTACGATGGGCTAGTAAAGCGCTAAGTTGCAAAAGACTGTCTGTTTTAGGAATATAATTAATAGTTTAGAAAAAGTTTTCAGTTTTTGCACAACAAAAACAGATAACATTAATTTCTGGTTACTGAAAATAGAAAAGTTACCTGAAACTAGTCAACAACTAAGAAACAGATTTAAACAAGCTAAAACAGGTCCTGGAACTCCCAACTACCACCATTTTGTGCCTAACATAAGGTTTTACAAAGTCTGCACTAACTCTTACATAGCATGTGTTTATGACCATCACTGCTTTTTTGGAACTATTGTGTCAAAGCACGAAGATGCAAATGACATTAAAGTGATATTTTTGCTTTCTTTCGGACCAGATCCGTCATTTCACCGGCGTTTTAGGGAAAATATTTTTGCGAGCATTTGAGTAATGTAATTGCCAAAATCAGTATTCCTGTTACCAAAGGATCAGCTGGAGTCTACTATTCGGAAAAAGAAATTGAATTTGTATCAAAGCAATATTTCCAATTTTAAGTAAGGCCCGTCCCTCAGACTAACAAGTAAGAATTTGTGATAAATGTTATCACCTACTTCATACGTTTCTATTTGGTTTATAATTATTTTCCAAAAATAACACACTTATAGACAAACAGTATGCTCGAGTTTATAATTTAAAATAAAAGCTCTTAATCCATAAAAGTAATATACAAGCAGCTAAAATCCCATTAATTTTATATCATATTCTATTAGATCATACTTCCATCTATATTTAAAGAAAATTTTGAGTTGGTAAATACACTGCCTCACCTCCATATCTAATTTTGAAAAACTCTTGTTTTTTTAACTCAAAATTTTGAAAGTACATAAAGCTAATTTTTTTATAATAGTTCAAAGCAATACAAAACTATTTTTACAGCATCCGCATATTTCAGAGCAAAAATAGTAAAAATTTGGTATAAAAATATTCATAATTTAGTGAGTTTTTTTCTTACTAGCTACACAACTGCTGCAAAATCTGAATAACGGCTAAAACGCACATTTGCCATAAATTTTGTATCTACCTCTTGGAAAGTTCTTGACTTAGGTCGAAATAGTTATTTACGAACCAAGTGCGGGAAGACTATTTTCCCGCATGAGCACACTTTGAAAGCACGAGCGACCATAGGAAGCGAGAGCTTTTAATTGCGCGAATGCGTGGAAGATGTCTTCACGCAAGTGGTTCGTACAATATTTTTTGTACGAACATTAAATTAAAAAAATGTTATTGATTAATGTCATTAGTATCATAACTAACCTAAAATAGGTAACCTCATTAAGTTAAGCATTTCACTATTACTCACCTTTCCCTAAAATTAAGTTATTACATCCTTACACATGGCAAACATGAGGTATTTATTCTTATATTTACAAACTTATAGTACATTTATTGCATTTTTGGTTTAATTACAATTTATTATGAACTGCCAATATGAATGTCGCTTAAGAGGTGGTCAAATAGATGGCGCTTGAATGTAGCTTAAGACGTCGTCAAATAGATGGCGCCACAAATTTATTGGTAGAATTTTTAATTAATACTCCTATTTCCCCAACTTTTAGTGAAGAATAGTCGAGGGAAGTAGCATTTTATAGACTAAATTTTATTACCATCAAGTTCGATTTTTTCAAAACGCCACAAATGGCTACTATTATTTAAATTTCAGTATGTCCAATTTCATATGAATGAGGATTTATTTGGAAAAATTTGTATCTACGGTAATAAATAACTTTTTCTCGAATAATAATATCATAGCTGACGTCAATAGATATTTTTCAAACTGAAGATAAGTAGTTTTCTGATAGAATAGGGAAAAAATGAAAATTTGCATAATCCTTATTATAATCATGTCTACATTTTTAAAATAAGTACTCAGAAATATCCGACTTAAATATTAAATATAAAAAGCAATGCCACAGGAAACAAAATCAAAACAATCAAATTCCTAAAAGGACCACATAACTATTTGCTTTAAGTTTAGGGTTCCTCATTACTTAATGTATCATATAAGATATTAAATACACTGATTGAGAACTGAACAAATGGATAGAACTCATTCTAACAGATTATCAAAATGGATTTCGAAAGGGTTGAGTAAATATTTATTATTAAGAGAAATGAAGAGAAATTCCGGGAATATAATATAGATATATGTAGGCTAACTATTTATCAATATCTCCCAGTTATAATAATATTTGTGATTTATTATCCAAGACATTAGAAGACTATAATAAAAAGATATTGAAATTTAAACTAACTAAAAGTCAAACGTACAAATAAAATGTTGCATTTAAATGCTCATTTAGAATCATGAAAAATATATACTTAATATCTATTGGGCAATATATACAAGGTGTGTATAAATTGGCGGACCCACTACACGTGGCGACATCCTTGGTCAAATTTTGAGTTAAAAGTCCTTATTCTAAAACGATGTATCAGGCTTCCTTTGTCTTCAGAATGAATTTGAAAGAAACATACATTTGACAACATTGAACACGCATGTGCTAGTTATAATCTTCGGAACATTTTTACACGTCGTCATGTGAACCTTACATTTTAAATTTAAAAAAGAAACAAACGAAATAAAATTGGTTTCTTAGATTACATATTTATTACGAAAATATTACAAAGTTTAAAAATTTTTTGATAATATTGACTAATTTTTGTACATCTTCTTGATAGAAATCAATGTAATTATTACCTACATAATTGTTCGAATTGAAATCCATCAGTTTGTAGACATAGCTGCAATCTTTGTGGTATCGTTTGTACTATTCGCTCAAGTCTTTCTGGTGTGATTTCTAATACTGCGGCTTCAATTCGGGCTCTAACTTCGTCAGCGTCCTGTGGAGGTGTAGCGTAAACTTTACCTTTAATGAAACCCCAAACAAAAAAATCTAATGGATTGAGATCGGGGGATCTCGCAGGCCACAAAAGGGGGCCGCCACGACCAATCCATCTGTCTGGGAAGTGTTCAGTCAACCAGTCTCTTATATTACGAGCAAAGTGCGCAGGAGCTCCATCATGAATGTAAATTATATTACGGCGTACGTTCAGCGGTATCTTATCAATAACTTGTTCTAAAACATTTAAATATTCACCGGCATCTAGGCGATTTGGTAAGTAAATTGGTCCAACTACCCTGTGGTTTATTATACCCAGCCAAACGTTAACAGAAAACCTTCTTTGGTGACCGTATTCGCGAAATTCATGTGGATTTTCATCTGCCCAATGATGAAAATTATGAGTATTAAACACACCATCTCTGGTAAACATGCACTCATCACTCCAAAGAATACGTCTTAAAAAGTCACCTTCTTCCTGAATTCTATTTAAGATTGTATTGCAATAATTGATTCGAAATAAGTTATCATTTCCGTAAAGAGGCTGAACTTTAGAAACATGGTATGGATGAAGCAAGTTTTCTCGTAGAACCAAATGAACAGTCTTATTACTGGGAATATTTAGTGTTGAAGCTAATTGACGGGTACTCGCAGAGGGATCTTCCTATATTGTGGTTAGAACTTGCTCTTCTAGTTGCACGGTACGCCTTTGCCTTGGTCGACGTGCGTTCGCATTTCTTGGAATAAATGAACCTGTTTCACGAAGTCGTTGGTCCAGCCTTCGAAATACATTTTTACTTGGATGCCTCCGATTTGGAAAATGCACTCGATATTCCTGCCCTGCCATGCTAGCATTTCCACGACAGAAACCGTATATCATGTTGTACATATCGGCATATTCGTTGAACGTAAAATTCATAATAAACAAACAGAACAACTAGTAAACACGAAAACCCGAAAACTGATTAAAACTATACAAATAAACACGAAAAATAAGCAAGTCGAATGAAATAGGTAGATTACAAAGTGTCAAAATTTGACAGTATATAGTAATGTATTTAGTAATGTATTTGACTAGAACAACATTACGCTGCCTACTTATTGTTTTACAACGTTGTCAGATGTATTTTTCGTCAAAATAAGTTAATAAACATATATTAAAAACAAACTTTAAAATCAAAAAGAAAACTTTAACGAAAGGATAATAACAACAATTCTTCTTTCTTCTAAATTGTAGCTCTTTCTGTCAACAAATATCAAGTAATAATACTTCTTTCACGACTGAAAGTCCGGACTTTAGGAACCTCGTGCAAAGATATGGAGCATGGTACAACATTTTCGTATTAGGATTTTGGACTCCGAATTTAACGAAGAACATCGCCGCGTGTAGTGGGTCCGCCAATTTATACACACCTTGTATATATATTAACTTGATGTATATTTATTAGTAAATTCATTGTCAGATTGGCAATAAAAACATATTTCCCAATAGGAATAGAAAATAATATTAATAATAAATAACTTCAGTCAATAAACCTATTTTGAAGCTCCATATAAATACTACTCCATATAGGGAGAGAATGCAAACCAGCAAAGAATTGTAATCAATATGTATCATAGATTATTAGTTGTCAGCTTTATGTGAGACGTATTTAAAAAATAGATACTGAATCGTCCCAATTGTTTATAGTTGCAAGCGTAAGAGGCAACTTATAGTTAACACTAAGGTGTTTTGAATATCCGAGTATAGCTAAAATGTCTTGAGTAGTATAGCTCGTTAGTTATACAAGAACTGCACAGAAAAAAGTTTCAAGACCAAAGTGTCACCATAACCCTGGCTGTGGTAGTGGTAGTGGTGGGTAAGGTAGAATGCGTCACCACAACCCTGGCTGTTGTAGAATGCGAATACTTTATAACGCGACGAGACAGTGTTTTGTCGGCTGTCGATCAACACCGTACCATGGTGCCTACCGATTTCTCCGAGAGTCGACAGAACGCGAGTCTGTTTAGTCCAATGATATTGAAATTAATAAGATAATGCTTAATGCTTTTCATGGGACTCTTGACAGCGCGCAGTGGTTATAATACGAACTATGACACTTACGTCACAAAGCCGAAAATACAAATGTAAAATTAAGTATATAGTAGTATAATATATCTTTGAATATAATATACAAATTCCTTGAACATTACAAAAGTTATATAATGATTAACATGAACAATTCATAATGAAATTGCACCATGTTAATCACTGAATGAACTTCGTACATACCAATAAATCCATATATAAAATGAAAAATATACGCATAAGGAATGAAAAAATGCAAATCCAAAAAAAATAGTAATTATTATATATTACACAATACATAACATCCATTAAAGAAAATAAAAATAGAGATATTTTGTACAAGATATTAGACAGATGTACCTTTTGTTAATAGTAATAGTAGTATCATATCCTTATTTTTATAATTAAATAATGCTTATCTGTTGCTGTTAGACTTTTAAATATATAATCATTATTCTACTTAAATATGTATATAAATTGTTTTTCCATACTTAGTTATTTTATTGAGAACACAATCATACAAATGTACAGCGAAGTGTTCGCTTATAAATTACATACATACAATATTGAATTAATATAATGTACGTATTTCACAAATTCGATGGTTTTCATACACTTTAGCAGGATTCGTTCTTTTAACGGATAGATGACTTGCAACCCACTGATTTATATCTGCACAATGCTGATTTTGTAAATACATATAGAACAATAATTCTTTATATTTGTGGACTATTTACACTTACGTATTCATCCAAATAAGGAAAGGAAACTGTCTTTCGGTGAAGTGCTATCAATAGGTACATGGATAACAGAATACAGCTCACGGATTGAGAGCTGACCGGTGAGATGCCCTTCCCACAAGATGCACAGTAAATTCTTATAATATTAGGATAAGCAACAAATGTTATTATTTCCTTTTTCCGAATACTTTCCTGTCTCACACTGACCTATAAGACTCCGCACAGCGGCCAGAACTCGGTCTGTGTACTGTACTTGACTACGACCATAGTTCCTCACAACTTACAACAAGGCTAAATAATTAATGAAACTTAATGCAAACAACACTACGTAACAATTTGATTCTGAATTATCAATAACGCATATAATTTTCGGTTAGGATTTTCACAAATTACGCGCTTCTATGTTTCGTTATGACGATTCGTATTCGGTAAACTTCGTATATCATCTACTAGCACTTAGTGTTTGTAATAGGAACTAAAATAAAATTCAAAATTGGTAAAGCCCGTGACCAGGCCCTGGTTTAGTCTCATGAAAAGTAGTCGTATTCCCCCAAGGTTTTTATACCGTATGTGTCTATTTTCATTAGCTATAGGGATTCAATGTTTACATGCGATTTATACGTATACAAATAATACGTGGCAACGTCTGTCTCCCGGCAACAATCGACATCACAGCGACTTTCCCCGATCTTGCCACTTCTACATTAAATGTTTTGCTGCGAACACGTTCCGAGATATAGTCTGCAATAAAATCCGTCATCATCAAATGGCCGGCGCGATCTAGTTGTTTATTATTATTTTCAGAATCCTTTTTTATTTACCTTATTTTTAATTTTATTAGAATTACGCTTTTGTTTGTGTCATGCTTAATAATTCTCTGCATTTACTGAAAGGAAAAAGAAAAATCCTTGCAAGGCGTAAATATTATTTCTAAGCGCAGTACAAACATCCAAGTCAATAGTCCAACAGCTACTGCTAACTTGAGCTTGTTTGTATCATCGGTCGCGCTCGCTTTGAAGAGAAAAGTAGGGGGTGCCATGTTGTCACGTATTGCATGAATTAATCGCCTATGGCTAATGAAAATTGACACGTGCTGTATATAGAGAACAGGTTGCCGCAAACAGCGGAATGTGGAGAGTTTCTCGGACAGGGTAAAGGGGAATGTAGCATATTGTGACGTAGTACGCAGTGGTTTCACACCTAACCTGTACGTTGTCTGAAATTTTATCAGCGAGATTTTATCAGCAGTATTATCATTTACCGTTTTTGATGTAAATAAAAATGCCGGGGCAATATTGTGCTGTGAAACACTGTACAAATAAATCCGCCAAGGTAAGTAACGCATCAAATGTAGCTTAACGCAAAGTGAAACAAGGTGTTATAGAGGGATGATAAGGAAAATATTAACCCAGCAATATCCTTTCATGCATTTCCGAGAGATAAAAACCTCAGAACACTGTGGCAACAGTTTTGTGAAAAATCGGAGACATGGGAACCCAGCAAAGTTGCGAAAATTTGTTCGGTACATTTTACTCAAGAACAGTTTGAAATGAGGTTTAAAGCAGATTTTTGTCATCAACCAGCTATGAAAAGAAGACTTAAACCAGATGGTACTGTATAAATGTGAAGTAACGTTTTAATATTTATTATCTATTTAATTACAGTTGTTCCGAGCATACTGGCCACTACTATCAATCATCAACCACCTTATGAGGAAGAAGTTATAAGCATGTGTGAAGAAGGGGAAAGATCTAAAGGGGAACTGCTACAGTTGCAAAGAACTATAGCTAAACAGAATTTGGAAATTAATAAGCTGACTGCATATAATAACACTCTTGGACAAGATAAACTTGAACTGCAGAGTTACATAACAGAGTTGAAGAAAACAATTACTATGTTGAAACAAGAACTTGAAGAACAAAAACAGCGATCTAATGAACCAAGAGTAGGGCAACTTGCACAGATGTTGTCACCTACATTAAGTGAAAATCAAATTAAATTAATATTAAAGAAAAAAAAGAAAGTGAAATGGACAACTGCAGAAATATCCAAAGCTTTCACTTTAAGGTATTTTAGTATGAAGGCATATAAGTTTATGCGTAATGAAGGTTTTCCTTTGCCACATGTCAAATCCTTACAACGCTATGCAAGGAACATCAATATGAGGACTGGAATATTATATGACATCCTCAATTTAATGAAAATTAGGGGAACAGACCTAACTGACCGAGAAAAAGTTACAGTAATCATGTATGATGAAATGAGAGTGTCTGCATTGCACGAATATGATATTCACCTAGATGAAGTTCTTGGCCCACATAATTATGTGCAAGTTGTCATTGCACGTGGATTGTATAGTAATTGGAAGGAAGTTGTGTTTGTAAAATTTGACACCAATATGACACCCTTATTATTCAAAGAAATAGCTGTAGCTCTGTACAATATCACTTTTAATGTGGTTGCTTTTGTCAGTGATTGTTGAGGAGCAAATCAAGGTGTTGTGAGAGATCTGGGTATTAGTGTGGACCATGTTTATGTTAACCATCCAATAACGGAGAAAAAAATTTGTTATTGTCCAGATGGACCACATATTTTAAAGTTGATAAGAAATTGGCTTCTGGACGCAGGTAAGGGATAAATTCATGAGTATCTATTTTATAATATAATTTATAAATATTCAAGGTTTTGTGTTGGAAAATGGCGTTATCATTACAAAGCAGCCCCTAGAAGAGTTACTTGCAAAGGCAGATGGTGCAGAAGTTAGTTCTTTGTTTAAAGTGACAAAGAAACATCTTGATGTGAACAAAACGGAAAGACAAAATGTTGCTTTGGCATCCCAATTATTGTCTCACACAACCGCTGTAGCATTGAAGCATTATTGTAAAAACAGTGTGGAGGCCAACAATTTGTCTACATTCATTAATTCTGTCAACAATTGGTTCGATATTATGAACTCAAGAAATTTAAGGGAGAGCATTAAATTTAAGAAACCATATTGTAACACACCTGATCAACTAACAAAACTAGAGGAAGTGTACAATATATTTTTAACAATGAGGTGTCGAGGCAAAACTACTCTACAAGTTTTCCAAAAAGCGGTTCTTATTTCGATAAGATCACTGCAAATCCTTTATGCAGAAATGAAAGAAACTTATGGGGTAAAATTTTTATTGACCCACAAGTTAAATCAAGATGCTTTTGAAAACTTATTTAGTCAGCTTCGGACAAGAGGTGGTCTAGATGATCATCCAACTCCTTTAAATTTACTTTATCGGTTGAGAATGATTATCTTAGGTAAGCGTTAGCAAACAGCTTTTTAATATTATATTTTATAGTACATGTTGTTTAGGAAAAACACCCTTTAATATAAAAGAGGGAACAAACACTCTTGGGACAGATCCCAGCGAATTTCTTTCTGGATCAGTGCTTCAAAAGGCCAGTGTTCCTTTGGATGACATCATGGAGATGGTGGACGAGACAGCTGATATATCTGTAGCAAGTAGGTGTAGCAGCGATAGCACTGACATGTGGTCACATGCTCCCATGGAAGAGGATGGATTGCAGTATTTAGCAGGCTGGATTGCAAGGAAATTTAATCGACAATATCCAGCTCTGGGCCACTATTCCTACATGTTGCAACAAGGGTATGATCATTATTATGCTCTACCATCGTGGGTGCGACATGTCAGTTATGGCGGTTTAACAGAGCCGTCAGCCTTGTTGTTAAAAGAAGCAAGGTTTCTGAATCGTCGGTTTAAAACCATCCACAGGAACAACAAATTTAGATTTAAAACTAAAATTGTGACTAGTATGACTAATATGTTAAAAGATATGACAAATTTGCCTGAAGAGGTAACTCGTGCCTTTTTAAGGCAGCGTCTTTTTATTCGTTTTAAGTATTTAAATAATAAACGCAAAACCACTAGTTCTCAACAAAGGTTAAAAAAACTTTCAAAAATTGTTACATCTGTAAGGAGATCTTAATAAATTTGTAGATTCAACTGTTTGTTTTGTTTTTTTTTTAAAGATAGCTTTCAAAACGTACAACGGCAAAATTTAAAACTCCCGCCACATAAGCATATTATGACGTCACAGCAATGGCAGTCACATGTTCCAACCTTCTCTATATACAAAAACCTTGGTATTCCCCTACCTTGCGCATGTCTAGTTTGCGGTGACACTATAGCCTTGAAACTTCAGCTATTCGGTGGCTCTCTATGTCGACGTAGGTAGATCATAGGTCACGCGCTCGAACACAAGAAAAGCGTGACCGCGTGTTTGAAATGTTAGGTCATAACATAAAAGATAATACGTCCATTTTTGTCCAAACTGGACGTAATTCCATGAGTGTACACTGTTCAAGTGATCTATATACCGCTACTGCGCCTGGTGCTCAGGTGTCGTCACGTAGGCGGTGGTGTGCCTTTTTTATGTCACCTCGCGGAGTCTTGCTTGTTCATAATAATGAACACAAATTTCATTCCCAGTAACACCGGGACTCGATACACCATGCCTGTCTCCATTAGAGAGGTTCAAGAGCGCACGGGAACATTCCACGAGCTGTTGTTTTTGCGGCGGCGTGAGCATTCTAGGCATCCATTTTAAGCCGACCTTAGTCATGGCTGGAAGATAATAAAGAATTTTACAAATGGTTGTATCAGATCCTCCAGTCAATCCTGCGAGTTGTGCCGTCTTTAACCGAGAATCTTCCATTATTAATTTCTCGCCTTTTTCTGGAATAGTCACTTCAACAGGCTACCCCGGCTCTGAGTTGTCTTCAAGTGATTCTCTAACTTGCTTAAAGCGACTGTGCCACTTAGAAACCATAGTTTTCTTCGGGCAAGAATCCCTGTAAACCGATGGCATCTCTTCTAGTATAGTATGATTAGACTTTCCTTGTTCTGTAAGAAAATTGAGAATGGCGCGATACTCGATTTTCTCCATATTTCACACTTTCTTCCTAAAAAAGTTGCTTGGGCAACGATAGTTTAAAGACGCGATTGTATTAAAACTTTATATTTATACTAATAATGAGTCGCTGAACACGCTACGATACGAAAGAGTTGTCTGACTAGAATCAAACCCCTCCATTTCTGGAACTTAAAAACGCTCACTCGTAAAACAGGCTGCTTTTGGAAAATAGTAATTACAAAAAAATACTGCTTATATAATTAGTCTTAATATACATGTTTTCGAGATATGTTCATTCCATTTTAACTATGTTCCCTTGTTAATGTCAGAAATTTTTGAACATATATTAGAATTTTTACACTACATTTAAATTACTTCTACTATTTAATTTTTCCATTCAATAATAATTTTCTTACGTCAGAAAAATATATTTGTCTGTCATTTAGAGAATTGATAAAGTTATTAAAAAGCAAAATTAAAAATATGAGATGTTAAATAAATGTGGCGTAACTTTTTCAAGTTCAGCAAAAAACTCAAACAATTACCATCTACAGCAAACTTTTTGAAAATATCAGTTAACCTACTTTTGGATTTTTGCAGGAAACTATCCGTTTTTATTTTATTTCGGTGTTTCCAGGCTTTCTGGTGCGACAGAATATGTCTGTTTAAATTTATACATGTGTGGTGTATGTGCATGTAATATTTATCAGTGAATTGTCTGAGTAATAATGCAGTGTTTAACATGTCTGCCTCATTGTCTGAAGCCATCGCGCTCAGTGTTGATTTTGCTATGGTTTCGTTTACTAAAGAATGAATGCAAGGTACCAACTTAAGTTGCACCACAGGCGTGTAATTGTATTTCATGAATACTACTATCGCTACCCACCTATCTGTATTCGTCTATAATCAAATGAGACTGACAGATTATTATTTTAATATCTTTCGGATATAATTTCACGACAAACTACAATACCAAATATAAAAAAATCAATATTCTATAAAAATATAGAATTCATTTATCTATATCTAGATATATATTCATAATTTAATTAAATTTAATTGCTTCCCAGTTAGTTAATTCGAATAATGTACGATTTTAAATATGAATAGCGATAGGCATAAATAATGATGCATTTGTGCATAACGAAATACAAAACAATATTACATGCATATATTCGTATATATATATGTATCTATAGAATCCAAAATGATGTACACCATTATGCAAAGTGTAATGTGGACGCTGTAACATCATTAATCTTATATTATTATTTTATAATAACATATTCTGGAGCACAGAAACACATTGCAATCGTTGCGTGTAGAAATTTATAGTGTATTTTCACTAATTCAGTTCTCTCTGCTATATGGCAGAGAGAAGTTTTAATAATTATTATTAGGTCACGCGCATGTAGTTAGCGCATAAATATGTGTTAATCACCAATTATACGTGGCGAGTTTAATAGATACGTATCACCTAAAGCAAATAAATATTCAAAGACATTATAGGTGAAGACAAAATTATATAACTGATTGATTGGAGAGTTACTTGTTGAAACTTCATTTTAATAATTAATAAGTAAAAAACACAAATTTTAGTTTCAAAAATATTTAATGTAGACACTACATATGTTTCACCACACTGTGGCTTCATCAGGTGATGAAAATATACCGTATTTTTTATATTTTCATCACCTGATGAAGCCACAGTGTGGTGAAACATATGTAGTGTCTACATTAAATATTTTTGAAACTAAAATTTGTGTTTTTTACTTATTAATTATTAACAAAATTATATACTAATTGATTTAATCCACATTAACAATAGTTTTTTGTGAAACATTAACAAAATAAAACACAGACGACACTTTTCCTATGTACCAGTTTTTGCAGAATTTTTAAATAAATTTCATAACGAAATTTTTGCAAAATAAAATAATTCATTTTATCCCATGTGCTGTGTTACTTTGTTATTGCTCGTATTTTCCATCTAAACTTTGTGAAATTACTGTACGTTAAAAAGTAACACTTTTATTTCCATTACAAAAACAGACATATTGTTCCAAAACTGACATAAAATTTATATATGCATTATTAGATTTCCTACCTGGCAACGCACGTCACGAATGACGGCAAAAACTTTGAAATTACCTCCAAAAATCAATTCTTTTTATTTAGAACTACACAATGTGTCCCCAGATAACATTTTCAGCATAGGGGTCGTGATTATTATAAAAGATAGAGATTTGGTTAAATTAGATGAATTATTCCCAAGAATTAGTGAAATTATACGATATTCTCCAATTTCCAAATTTCCATGTACTTCAGGATTTACAGCAAGAAAAAGAAAAATGTCAAATTTCTTTTCCATATAATAACTATTTTGTTTTAGTAGAAACATAATTTATATTTGCACTTTCTTGAGGTAATTTTTATGCAGAATTTAAATATCGACTTGGATTTTTTCTTGCACTTTGATTTTTTTAGTTTTAACCCTTAACTTTAATGTTTCTTATGGAACGTCAAGTCGCCTCTTTACAATGATATACTATGATATCAAAAATTAAATTGATCAATGTTGGTTATGAAATGTAAAACGCTTGTCTTAGTTTAAGTCATCCTTCTGAAATAATTCAATCATTGTCAAGCTACACTGACATTATCAATAACCTACAAATGTGTTACCTACTTAGTTCAGCTGTAAAATAATAATGAACTACAAGTTATTAAATAAATAACGTTTTTATTAACCAGAAAAACTAAATTACAATAATTGTTGGAAATGTCCCCTGTTTTGTTCAATGCACAAGTTTACGCGCCTTCTCATGCTGTGAAAAGCGTTTTGCAGCATTTCTGGCGTTATGACTGCACATTGCTGAACAATTCATTGTTGCAGTTCTTGCAAATTATGTATCGGATTTGCGAAAATCTTATTTTTTAAATAAGGAAAGATAAAATAGTCCATAATTGTCAAACTAGGTGATCTCGGAGGAAACTCAACTTCCGTATGCAAACTTATCAACCGGTCATCAAAAAACTTGCGGAGAAAAGCACTGTTGCACCGTCTTGCTGGAAATAACCGTATTGAAGTTCATCATTGTCTAACTGTTGCACAAATTCAGTCAAAAAAATATTTCCGTACCTTTCTGCGTTGACTGTGAAATTGAAAAAAATTGGCCCAATTATTCTTCTGCGAGAAACTGCCATACAAACACCAATTTTCTGAGCATGTAGTGGCGTTTCAGTAAAAATATGCGGGTTATCAGTGCTCCACATTCGCATATTCTGAGAATTGATGTATCCCGAAAGGAGGAACCAAGCTTCGTCAGAACAAAAAGTTAAGTTCAGCAGATCGTCATTCATTAAATTATTAACGAACCAATGACAGTACGCAAGGCATCTGGGGTGGTCTGCAGGCAGAAGAGCTTGATATGATTGCATCTTATATGGATGCATGTTCAGGTCCTTCTTTACAATCGTTTGGCATGTTCCATAAGAAAGCCGAATTTCTTGAGAGAGACGTTTTAAAGGTTTTGTAGGCTCTTCTTCCATACGTTAACGTCTACCAGCACCTTTTTTATGCGTCACAGAACCAGTTTCGCGAAACACTTCAACACAATTTGTAAGGCATGCATAAAAATTGTCCGGTAATACTGCTACGGCTGGGAAGTGCTCTCGAAAATTGTCCAAACACAAACGTTGGCTGTATTCCCAAGTTCCATTAACTAGCACACCCGTTCGAAAATAGGCTTCAATCATGTAAATTTTGTGCTCTGTGGTAAGAACCATGATTCAAAAACCGTGCAGGATTAGAAAACTTCAAAACAATAACTTGACAGATTTTGACATTCAAAAAATTATGACATGACAATAATTTTAAAATCCATGACCACCATTGACCAATTTAATTGTTGACATCCCGGTAGAATATGTGCTATTTATTTTTAAAAGCAAAGCAAGCATTTGAGAATTCAGACAGATGCATTATATGTAAAAAATTGGTTTTAAATTGAAAGCTGCCTCAACTTGGAATGGTCTATATCTTCACTGGTTTCATAGACAGTATATATGAACTATATTTACTGCCAGTGTGTTCTTGTTCTCTCTTCGAACAAATGTATTACAAAGACGCCATCAACTCGTATGATAAAATTTATACATACTAAAGAACAGCAAAACTACTACCTAAACATAACCATTACTAATTATTACTGTTTGACGTCTAATAATATTTATACCACTGCTAAACATTTGTAATGTAATAAGCAAATTAATATTACTAAACAGCTAAAATTCCGGGATTTTCCATTCAGAACAGCAGAGCTTTTTCAAACGCCACTTTATATACATTGCTGGTGAGGCTGAAATTATAGTATATCAGCCTTATAGGTATCCGTATTATACTACTCAAATATGACCTGTGGAGCTTGTATAACAAGGATTTGTCAAATTCTTATGGTACAAAGTTTATGTTGCTTATCATCCTAGAGGCTCAGACTACTACTCCCCTCTCATTTTTACATTCTGTCGCTGTCATTTAGATGCTTCCACAATAGCCTTACTGTCCTCTATAAGCTTCTACATAACAAGGTCCAATGGCCTGCACTATTACCATTCGTTAACTTCCTGGTTCCATGTCTTCACCCATCCCTCTTCTGCCTTTTATCTTCCATTTTCCATAATTACGTTTAAATCCCTCACCTATGCCTAACTATAATCTTATTTCCTCTAGTGCAGATATCCACTTTGGTTCTCTTCCTTCGAGAGTATCATTTATGACTATTCCAATAAATTGTATAATTTTTTCGCCAAAATTTGGATCCATTTCCAATCACTCCAGAATCCAATCAGCGAACGTACAACGAGTGTGGTGGTCTTGGGGCTTCAGTTCTTGTGTCATTTGGATTTTATACATTATTCTCGATTAACCGCGCATTTCGGCATCGTACAGGAACTACTCGATCAGCAACCGAACCGTTTTGCACGAATTTAGCGATAATTCGTTCAATTGTTCACTCGGTTGAACGATTATTTCAAACGTCAATATTTCGTAGCTCGCGAAAAATCTGGAAAACAGAGCAAGAATTTTTATAATAAATTTTCACAATTTCGACGCGTTGTTGAATGGTGTAGCGCTCCATGGTAAATTGGTGACTGTGGCAAAACAAAAACTTCGAAGAATTACAGCGTTGCCCCTTGAAAAGTCAGAGAGATTACCTGTCAAAGTACGGGCATAGCTATTGAAAAACCCTTAATTATTAAAGTAGATCTCCACCATACTTGTACATATAATAAAATAAAGTTTAGATGTGACGTTTATAGTATCACCACCAGATTTCGTGACTTGATCTCACCACCAAAACATTTTTATTTCAACGGTGCTTTTCATATAATATTTATATTAAAGATAATAGCATTCTTTCTGAAGTCCCAGATCGAGTAGCGTTCAGCAATTTTCTGTTGAAATTAAGAAACTATTACAAAATACCAATCATTCTTGACGTGGGAAATCCCGCATTTGACATTTCCTTTTGAAATTTGGATTGGTACTGCAATTGATTTATGTATAGGCATATTATTGGTGCAGTGGTTATTATTTGTGTGTCTTTTATTATTTTATTTTTAATGAATAAATTTCATCATAGCCACCACGGAAGCGTAGCGTAGATGTCAGGTTAGGAGTACAGTAAGTAGCATTATAGTATATACATTAAATTGCTTTATAGTTTAGTTCAATATTCTTCCGTTTTCATGGTTTGATTACACATAAAGGGCAACCTTACTGCATCCCGCCATGTGATTGTGCAGAACACATATTGTATTTTTTCTTTTCTCTCCTTCTTGGATGTTTGAATTTAATTTAGCTCAAATCATGGGGTGCAAAATAAAGACAAATTATTATAATGATTAAACGATATGTATTATATACATATATGATAGTTCGTTTTCTTATTTCTGGACCATAGCTGAAGCAAAATATTTATTTTCATTTTGAATGCCGGTATTACACCGTATCAATATCATTATTAAGATCGGATGCATTCTGTAATGGGTTCCATTCTGATGGATTTATTCCACGGTCTGGTGTGATACAGGGCTCGAATGTAGTCCCTTACTGTTCAATTTGCTTATTAACGGTTTGAACGTGTCTTTCATCTTTTTAATTCTTGAATAGGCAAGTAATATCAACATCAATAGTGCCATTAGCAATATTCATTGTCTCTAAATTTTGTCACTTTAACAAACTGCCCAGTTTCGTTCATAATATGGATAATTAATTTCTTCAAAACCACAATGAAAAACAACACTTACAAGTCTTGATTTGTTCAGGGTAGCATTATCATGGAGCAGCAAAATACTTTGCGTCACTTTTCCGCTTAGTTTCCCTTTAATAAGATCTGTTATGCGATGCTTCTACAATATGGCGCTTTTCAATATAATCATTTTGCAAGATTCCCTGACAGGCCCAACAAATGTTTGTCATTATTACCTTAAACTTTTACATCAAACATACTCCAATCTTGTTTCATACTATAATTCTGAATCAACCCTTTGACAAGTAGGTTGCTCTTAAATCTAATATCACTTTAGAAAACCCTAAAATTTATGAACAAGTCCCTATCCTAACACTTGTTTCAAATGGCGACAGCATTCATTTAGAATTCTGAAAACAATGGTTTTTTAGAATTAACTGTGAAATTCGTTTCTCTTATGGGTTCTGTGAGCAGATCCAATTTTTTACCGCAGGCAGGTTGCTAACCTACCCCACGAACCCTCCTCTTTAGCCGGGGTTGGGACCGGCAGTGACAATGGTTGAGCTACTCAATGCACCCACCCAGTGCCCCAAGCAGAGAAACGAATTTATGACTACAGAAGGCAAACTGAAAATATACAAAGCAACAGTGAGACCAATTTTAACATATGCAGTAGAGACAAGGGCAGACACAAAGGGAACAAAACTGAAAATAAACAACGTGGAAATGAAAGTATTAAGATCGATAACAGAAGTGACACTAAGAGATAGACAAACAAACAGTAGCATACGAGAGCAATGTAACATACAAGACGTCAACAAATGGGTGAAAACGAGAAAGAAAGAATGGAACGAACACTTAGATAGGATGCGATCAGACCAACTAGCAAACATCTCTAAAAACAATAAGCCATACAGCAGAACACCAGTAGGAAGACCAAAAAAGAGATGGCAAGACAATATACAATCAACAGCACCCGAAACCGAATAAAGGAGAAATCCTAGTCGTACGAAGAAAAAGAAGAAGACTGTGAAATTCACTATAAACGATTCTTTCATCTTACGTTATACATGACCAAATATTGTTGTTTTAATAGCATCGGAATAGGGCGACCTGAATGCATGGCAGATCATCATCCAAAAATTCTCAACCATATTTAGACAGGTTTGACCACTTGCCAATATTTGACTTGAAAAGACAAACATATCTTCAAGAGTAGTGCTATGAGTTATTCCTTTTCATAAAGGTGTATATTAAATTGTAGTCAATAGCAAATCATAAGTTGACAGCCCACTATCCTAAGCTGTTGCCCATGCTAGAAGCTACTGTAGCCAGCTAGTTCAAGCGTTTAAAGGAAAACAAGTGCTGAATTCTACCGCAATAGTTAGAGGAGCTAAAGAAATACTCATTTCTGTGCGATTTTTTTTCTGACCCTAGTAACAACAAAGCACTTTTGAACATCCGCTATACTTCCAAGCCATCCTATATATTGCGCCATCCAGTTTCAATAAAATTGATATTTTGAATTATTAATGAATAATAACAACTTGCATTACTTGAATTTTATATAACTAATTATATTTGCAGGATGGTTAAACATACATATTTTCCTATAACCAATACTGTCTCAATAGTCTATAAATAAAATTTTTACGAATATATGCAAATATAATATCAAATTAACCACTAGACAAAAATAACGTATGCAGTAACAAACGTGTAAATATTATACAAAAATGTATAGATTTATAATATGGAATTAAGCTATACATTTAGTTAAATAATATATCATGTAATAAAAGCAACTGTCCATAAAATACTATTAATTTTCCAAAACCGCTTGTTCATCATCAAATATTAAAAACAAATCGTGAGATTTAGTTTTTTTTTTTTATTCACTCTAAATAACAAAATTACAACACAACATAACAATATATAACAATGCAAGTGAGAAAAGCCTTCTGTAACACAATCAATTTGATCTACTCTGTAAGTATATGTATCAAATCAGTATTATTGAAATATTTAAAAAGATCATCATAAGTTTTTATTAATAATCTATGTGTAAGTACAATGTACGCATAACACTTTGTGTAAGAACTTAATAATTTCTGACTAATGAAAAACCAATATTTTCACTACTATATTTCCGCAATTCTGTCGCCAACCCTCTGATGGGAGTTAAACAAAGTTATGTATGTGAAAACTTCGAGTTGCCTACTTTTTGTCATTTTTTTCGTGTTTTACTTCAAAAGTAATTAAGAATGTTAAACCCTTGGCGAAAATAACGAATTCCCTCTCTTTTATTATATTTTGAAAGAACAAAAGTTGAATTTTCAATTTTTTTTCGTGCTTTTGCTTTTCTTGTTCTTTCAGATTACTTCTCTTTGGGTAATGTTTACATTTTTGATTATGCATTTTCTTAAAGGAGTTTATTAAAAAGAATTTATGAGAGCTATTATTAAAGGTATAATAGGATTTAAATATCATAAAAGTTTCTACTAGATAGGAAACTGATCTTTTTTAGCTTTAAAAACTTTTTATACATTTTTATATTTACCTGTAAAATATTCAATTTTCGTAGTAAAATACTATAAATCACCGATAAATATTTTAATGATATAACCTTGTTTTAAATCGATATATGACTTACTGCAGAACAAAATATAACATCCAAAATATAATCAAAAATAAAGTAAAGAAGCTAAACTATACAGAGTGTCTCAGTGACTATTACCCAAATTCAAGGTCGAGATACCTTCACTTATGTCTAAACAAAATATCATCATCAATATTGAGTTATAAGAAAACAAATATTATTTTAGTTAAACATGTTAAACATCTTAAAAATATGGTATGCGGCAAAATAAACAGCACTGAAATGCGCATGTGTCAAATGTGTATGTGTCATGCGCTAAAACGTACCGAGTGGTTTCCGAACGTGGTTACAACGTACGTGAATGTCTCTTTAATGTTAGTTGCTTCAGGATGGTTCTCACTGTTGCAGAAAAAGTTTTTATCGTGGAGCACTATTTTCGGTCATACGGAAAAGGACGCGAAAACGGTCCAAGCTTAAAAGAAGTTGCCGACAAATGTAGGCCTAATTTTTTGAAACAGGCTCCGAACAACGCCGTTATGTTAGCAGTTCAGGGAAGTGTGCTTTGTCAACGTAAAGGTCACGTGGGTCGCCTGGTGACAGTCACAACCAATACGAATCACGGGCGTGTCTTGAATCAGGTGCTGCAATTGCCGAAACGAAGCCTCCGAAATTCATCATTAAAATTGAATCAGTGATCGATCGCTCCGTCGAATGTTCAAGAATATTGGTGGGTTTGCATACAAAATACTGACTGCAGCTGATAAGCGTGTAAGAGCCGAATACTAAGCGCGTGTGTTGGCTACGGATTATGAGGACGCGTCGTTCTTGTCGAATCTTTGGTTTTCCGATGAAAGCCATATTCATGTAAACGGACACATTAACAAGCAGACAACACGGTTTCTTGGATTCGAACGCCCCGACATAATCATCGAGCAACCCCTTCATAGTGACCGTGTTACCATTTGGTGTGCTGTATCCGCACATGGCATATTGGGCCCGTATTTCATTGAAGCAGACGATGGAACGCCGTTAACTCTGAATCAGGTGCGCTACAGAGAACATGTTATCACACCATTTCTGCATGATCTTCAGCGAATTTGTCGTGCCAGGAACCTTGCATGTAATCAACAATGGTTTCAGCAGGACGGGGCAACCTGTCATACGGCTAGGAAGTATCTTCGAATGCTGCGCACACATTTTGGGGATCGCCTTATTTCGCGTAGCACTGATTTTCCATACCCATCACACTCACCAGACCTAACACCACCTGAATGCTGAAGGAGGCTGTTTTCCGTACCGATCCACCGTCAGACATTTCGGAATTGCGGGTTAAAATTCAAGTTTTTTTCGTACCATGCAACAACCTGTGTTCACAGACATGTTTGTGAACCTTCGCGAGCGCTACGAATACTGCTTGAAACTGAACGGAGGGCATCTTGAACATCTGTTTTATCGGGAACGTCGTCGTGAATAATGTCTGCAACTCTATATAATGTTAAAGTATCGCTATATAATGAAAAGTAAATACATAAATAATAAATAATAAACTTTTCATAATTACAGTACTGTTTATTTTGCCGCATACCGTACTTCAAGCTAAAATTTTCTTAGTAATGTTAATTGAGGAAATAACATTCATTCTATTAAATAACGAATCACAATACTTGTGAAGTCACACGTGTACCGAATGAAGCTGGTTGGATGACATAATTCAAGAGGATGACAACACTTATTCAATGAATTTGCAAAGTGGGAGTAATACTAGGTAATAATTTAGGAACATTGTGCTTTTCCAATGCAATAACAAAAGATATTTTACTTACTTTGGCGTCCATATGCGGTACTGAGCATGTTTCATAAGTAAAACACTGCTTTACTATATCAATCTTCATGACACTCTCATAGGTAGGTACAAGTACTTACTTGCCCGACTACGAAACAGTATAAAGATAGTAGATAACTAAATTACAACCTTCTTACTTACAAAACGACAGCTCCAAGTGTGTCTTTTACAAAACGGAGGATATATTGGTGTCTTTCATAATTATTTTTCTATTTATGTGTTCTATTATAAAATAATTAAAAAATATTATTACATGTTAATTTATGAGGAATACTACAACGTTTTCATTTTATTTATAACTCAACGACGATTGATTTGTTTACAAATATAAACAAAACATGTGAATACTTATATAAACCTCATACATTTCTATTGCTGATGAACGTATTGCTGTGAATGTTGCCTAATGCAAATTAATAAGACTCGAGAACAACTTATCACAAATTATTTTTTTAATTCATTAATTTTCGACTCTTTAATTTAAGGATCAGAACTTTTCTTTCATAAAAATGTTTTATCACTCTTATTGCCAAGTGGTGAAGTTGGATGTCGTTTTTGATAAATCAATAATCTTCCAATGGATTCTACTTAATGTCTTGCTTTCCTATTTAACATCTCATTATTAGTTTGCTATTTTTTTAATCAATGAAACATCTACGCCATGATTTGTCATGATGACAAATTAGTTTAATTTATTACTTTTAAATATATTGGTTACGAATAATTAAATGTTTATATATATATATATATATATATATATAATTATAATTAGATTTTTCTTTGCCGTATATTCAATAATATAATAGATGTTTTCCTTGGGAATAGCGGCATATGTGAATAAAACTATAATTGATTTTCGATAGCTCTTCTGCGTTTTAAATAAAAGAAAAAACAACTAGTGGAAGATCCATGGTTGCTTGTGGCGCACATTGTAAAGATACCTTAAGTTCTGACGCACTTCCGGTTTCACCGGGAATGCACGGAACTTAATTTTTTTTAAAAAAAGCAATGTGAAAATAATTTTTTTCTGAAAAGGTGTTTTGGTCAAATATTTTCAAAAAAAAATTAATAACTCAAAAACTATTGGCTCAATTTTGAAAAAGAAAAAACAGTTGAACAGACAATTTAAAGCAATACAAGAAAATCCAAAAATATATAGGGTGAGTCATTTAAAAAACGTATGTTCCATGCATTTCCGGCGAAACCGGAAGTGCGTCAGAGCTTAAAGTACTTTTACAACATGCGCTATAAGCAACCATGGATTTACCACTAATTGTTTTTTCTTCTATTTAAAATACAAAAGAGCAATCGAGGACGCGGCTACTAATAACTCAGCCTGTATATATATATATATATATGTATCTTTTGAATTTTTCAATACATTTATATATATATGTATATATATGTTTAATAGCAATAATAACTGCGCTTAATTTATTTTAGTAAAACAACAATCTTGAAATTTATAAAATTGAAATATGTAGGTACAACATTTTTTACGTTTTCTCTTCAAAACAGGGTTTACGTAAAATATCTCTGTTTAAAACATACAATATCCTCTACATATGTTTCTATCGCATCTGATGTCTTTGGGTTTATACATTTTTAATTTATTTATTCAGTCCCTTGTCAAAGATGCTGCTGCTTATGTGTTTCCCTATTTGTCTTTTTCTTTATTTCTACACATATCATATATGCTTGGGTCACAAGGAATACTCTTGCTTCAAACCACTTGTTTTAAATATTTTATTAATTTTACAAACTGAGTGGTATATGAGTATAGTAACTTTTTTTTAAAGTTACTATAAAAATTATAGTTTTGAGTCTGCGCCAAATTATTGTAGAAATAAACAGTAAATAATGTGTAAAATACATTTGAAGTATTGTATAATACAAGTTATATAATAAACAGCTGGTTATGTAATTATCAAGATAATATTGAATAATTTTACTGATTGTATAAAAATATATAATTTCATTAAATTAGAGAATAAAATTCTAATTAAACAAACAACGCATTTTAATAAACAGAGTTTTGTCCAATTATATTTTAAGCTATAGTAAGGAATGTGCAAGAGAGGTATTGTAACACTTTTAACTAGGCTTTTATTTTGGATTTTCAAATTAGTAGAGTAACACGAAAATTAAAACATAGCCAATCTGGTAAAGAACATGTTGTAAATTAAAAACTGCTGTGTTTGATAGAAGAAGAAACTGATAGCGATTTTCAGGGTTCTTCGAAAGATAATCTGGTGAGTCCACAATAGGGAACACACTCATTTCAAAACTGTAACTTGTGTAATAGTCTCCTGTCGTTTATCCTACGGCAATGCAGCCCAAATTGCGTTTTGGCTTCCTTTTGCTTCCGCGTCCAAGCTTCTTCATCTCACATAGCAATCTTTTGGTAATACTTAATTCAGAGAAAGGATGTTTCCCAAAATAGTAGTGAAGTCTCATCGTATACTTTGTTCTCCAGCTATTCGTTTTCTGCACTGGTGCTGATATTATTCCTAATACTATGTATTCATGTGTTTGGTGCCGTAAAACTCAGTACTGATTTTTAATATATTTGATGTGCTTAATGAGCAACTCTAGTTTTTAAGATACAGGCGAATTGATTTCGGATTAAAAACAGGTAAAAATAATGACATTTTGAGCAACCGTAACAAATTTGGCGCAATACTCATTGGTCATTCTACCTTCTTGAAAGAGGAATACAAGACAATATCAATATTCCTACACTGAAAAAAATGCATTGGCATTATTTGCTACAAAATTGTGTTTGAAATATTGTAGAAGTTATTACTATAATTGTGTGAGTTATTACTATCACATTCTGAGACGTATTAAAATAATATTGTAGGTTAAATTTTATAGCAAATTTTGCTATAAATGGTGTAAACTATTAACATACTTTTGATGAACTAATTTACATTATTTTCTGCCAAAATAATATTGAAACATTAACAAGATTGTCCTAATTTATTCTAGAAATTGTAGAAATATTTCTTCTCACCACAATATATTTTAAAATTTCCGATAATATTTTAGATGAATTTATAAAAATGTCACCTTGAATATAAGGACAGAATTACTCTAGCCAAACAATGAATCCCTTTAAGGATATTTTATACTATATACATAAATGCAGTATTGTATATGCTTGTGTAAATGTGCCGTTTATAGTGGGGATTGAAAATAAATCATTTGAGTTTTAATGTGGACAAGTATTTTCTTGTCTTGTATTTTTTAGTTGGCGTTCGTCTTATAGGTGTTGTAGTTTGTCTTAAATTGTAATGGAAACCACAAAAAAATTGTTAGAAGCATGGGGATTTTCCAGTATGTGGAAAATATTTGAAGGTAAGCTATGAATTTTCATATTAATTAGTATTACTGTATGTGCAGCTATAAAAATAGAAATAATATAGTAAGTATGTACCTATAATTTGTTTGTTCAGTAAATGAGTGTAAAATTTTAATACACACATCTACTTTTAGGAAGTTCATCATGCTTTTTTACGTGTATTTTTTATTCATGGAACGAACACAAATATGGACTCTTAATATATTTATATTTTTAAGTTATATTATATTTACGAGTTTTGTATTTCACAATTAAACTAAAAATGTTCCTAATTTATACATCTCTTAATCAATCTGTTGTATATTTTATACAAAATAATCGCAAAATTTTCATAAATAAAAATAAGTATAATTAATAGGTTCCTATAGTTTGTTCAATAAATGTCCGTTGTTTCCAAAAGTGCACTTTTACGAATTATAAAATATCTGACCATACTTTTTTACGTATCATTTTTATGTATTATTTGCAAACAGTTATGTTTGTATAACACTTAAAAAATTAAATTATTGTTGTAAGCAATTATTTCGAAAAGAAACACTGCATCACGCATTTGAGACTGTTATCATTCTTGCCTGTAAAATGAATTAAAATTTGAAGTACCTTACATTTTAAAAATATTCTTCCTACTTACAACATATTGATGCCTGATGTGTTATATGTATGTAGATTATGTACGTAATTAATATTATACAAATTTCTTTTTTTTCTTTTGCTTAATAATGTATTGAACATAAGAAATGCAGTGACCTAAGAAAAATCACAAAAAATTAAGTAACTTTTAATCGACGTAAAATCGTATGATCACATATGGCTTTTATTCATTCGAAATGACCCTGCTGTAATCCTCTTGCGATTGGATGTAGATTTATGGAACACTTAATATGGATAACATGTTTTTTTGTATTAGGTACCGAACCAATGTTATTATTAGTTGTCTAAATTTTTATTATATTAAGTTGCAACATTTCAAATTTATTATATAAAATAAGATGGAATATCAAATATTGATCATGTGAATGTAATTTTATAATCAATAACAGTAAATACTTGATACTAATAGAAACATAATTATCATGATGTCGGTATTTCTTATTATTAGTTATGAATTTTTAAATTTATTATTTTATTCATTAAATACAGTTCTCCATATTAATGAATTAATTACCATTTTGAAATTAGTTCAAGATTTTATATATTAAACATATCATGTAATTAAAAAAAACTATCATGAGTGTCCTGGCGATGCGAATTGTAATTTTTAAGTAATTGTATTTGATTTGTGTTTTATAAAAGAAATGATTTTTTTTTGGTATTTTGAACGTGGTTATGATATTAAACGTTCTTCATAATTCCAAAGAAAAACTTTATTTGCCATTTTAATTAAAGTAAGCGTTCAAAATTTTTTTTTTAAATAAAAATAAGGTACAAAATAAAATACCTGGCAGTATTTTCCAATTTAATTAATGATTTCCCGTACTTCAAAATTTTACATATATTATTATGTTAATATAAACTACTTAATTTCTGTATATTTTCATGAAGATAATGAAATTGATCATGAAGCACTATTAAGCATAGAATATGAAGGTGTAAAGGACCTAATACCCAAAGTAGGACCAAGAGCGAAATTTTGGGCTAAGCTGAAAGCTCATCAAGAATTATCGAATATGCCTATGCAAGTAATTATGGATGCTGACTTGCAAGTACCTGGATACTGTTTTAATAATACCACGGTAATTATCTATTGCCTTTTCACTCAAAACTTCATTTTGCAAGAAGATGTAGTTTACCGAGAAAACACAGAAGTACGTTGCTTGCTAAACATAATTACACAAGTATAATAAATATCTACATTGGAAATTCTGTATTTTAGGATGGCAACAGCTTGACAGAGACTTGAGTCCGAATTAACTCAACACTCAAACAGTCAGTTGGCGTACTACAATTTCGAAATTTAGACTAAAGCATATTATCTCTATAATTTATATAGTACATCAGTAAAACTTTTGAATTAATGTTGTAGTAATACTTAGAAAACTAACCAGTAGAACCTTCTTACGTTACAGTCCATGGAATCACAGTTTAACATTGAGGTAGACACCTCCTCACCATCAGGGGCAAGTATGTACATTGTCACTTAATTCGCCATTGGATAGTCCCGCAGGTATGTCGAAACTAGCAGTGATTCACTATGTGAAACATCTTTTGTTATTTTAGGCCCAGAAAAACTTTGTTATACATATCCCCAAAGAGCATCTTTTGGGACACCGTATAGATTGACAACCCACAAGAATGTAAATATACACTTAACATGTAATATAAATATATAAAAAACTTAACTGTATGCCAAGCAAATATATTTGTAATGTACTTGTTGAAAAGAATGAAATACAAAGAATTAAAATTTCACATTATGGTTTTATTATAATTTTCCATTTTCGCATTATTTACTTGAAAATCAAAGGATTGTGCCAGGTTACATAGAGCATCAATCCATTTTATGGCTAACTGAATAAAGATTATTATTAATAGAAGTATGTTTTATACGATATTATCATACATACGTTTTTCTTACAGCAAATAATTATAATAACAATAACAATTATATTTTTTTTCAACTGAGAAGAAACATGCACGATCTTAATAACTTGTTAAGCCGATCAATTTCAACTACCAAGATATCGAAATTTTTCTTTAAAGCTATATATTCTCAAGCAATGCATCTTCTGGTGCAGCCTATAGTTTGTGTTTAATATACAAATAATTCTAGAGTTAAGTTTTTCGGAAACTAGAACACTATAAGACATGATTCTTGATATTTTATTAAAATCGCCTTATTGCTACCCATCGTATGTATGCTGAAACTTTCCATATTTTTTATTAGTATGAAAACGGTAAGTATTTTTTAGTAATCATGCAACATACCTGTATAATTTTAGTAAGTTTACTATAATTAACAATTTATTTACCCACAAATTATCGTATGTACTCATTACTAAATTCTGAATTAATTTATGACAAGGATATATAACAAAAATTGGTGGCAATAATCACTACAAGTATTAAGAAAAATTTCAGAAAGTTATCATAGCCTAGATACCGTATTCCAAATACTATCTTAGATAATTCGTAAATACCACAATATTTAGGAAAAGAACGAATTATTATAGAAATATAATTATTCGTTCTTTTCCTCCTGTGGTATTTACGAATTATCTAAGATAGTATTTAGAATACGGTATCTTGAGTACCGTAGCTTTCTGAAATTTTACTCAAAACTTGTAGTAATTATTACCATCAATTTTTGTTATATATACTAAGTGTTATCGTAGATTGAAGTATTTTACTAAAAATTTCTGGTGATTATTACTAATCACTACAAATTTGGAGTAAAATTTCAGAAAATTACTGTACTCAATACTAAATACTAATATGAATAATTAATAAATACTATAGTATAATTTATCATAAAGTTTATGTAAACAACGAATAATGCTAGTAATAATCACTAAAAATTTGGAGTAAAATTACACAAAATGTGGTTTAATTTACCACAATATTTAGGAAAACAACGAAGATTAATGTTAATAATCAATAGAAATTTGTAGTGAAATTTCAGGAATTTATACTATTCATTGCTATATTCTATGGTGAATGTTAGTAAATTCAATGCTTTAGTTTACAAGAATGTTTAGGAAATATAACAGAAATTGGTAGTAATTACCACCATAAATTTGGAGTAAAATTTATATACATATGTTTAGAAAAACAAGCTATTCCTACTTTTATATATATTATCAAAGTATTGTGTAAAATATTGCTCCGTACTTTGGTAAAAATTACAACAGTTTTAAGATACAATCTTGTAGTGAAGAATACTACAAACTGTTCTTGGAGCCTATGTTACTATAATTTATCGTAAGAAGTTCTGCAATTGTAGTAGAAAGTGCTACATTTTTTTTTCAGTGTAAGAATATTATAAGTATGAAGAACATCAATGGGAGATTTGCTTCGATCTAAGAATGGTTAACTTCCTCCTTGGACAGCAAAGTGGATATACAAAATTTCCTTGTTTTTTATGTCTTTAGGATAGTAGAGCTAAGGGGTCAGCACTGGGTTAACAAATATTGGCCCCTAAGAAACATCACGGTTCGAGGAAAAGAAAACGCAGTCAACAAGCTTTGGTTGCGAGAGATAAAATCATATTTCCACCATTACATATCAGTTGGAACTTACTAAGCAATCTATGAAGGCGTTATGTAGAGATGGGCTGTGCTTTAAATACATACTTAATATGTAAATTGTCTGTGATAAGCATAAAAATGGCATATTAAAAGGCTCTCAAATAAGACATCTAGAAAAGATCCACAATTTAACGCAGCAATGAACCAGATTGAATCTAATGCTTGGTGCTCATTTGTTGAAGTAGTATAGCATTTTCTTAGCGACCATAAAGCAGAGAATTGCACAGATTTAGTGGAAAATAAGCTTACAAATTTAATATTTTCGGATGCAACATGAGCATAAAACTTCACTACCTCCAGAGTCACGTAGGTCGATCCCACGGAACCCAAGTGATTACAGTGAGGAACAAGTGGAAAGATTTCATCAAGACAACAAGACGATGGAAGAACGATATTAAGGAAGGTGGAACATCCATATTACTGTTGGTGTCTGCAGCGAGACTCTCCTACTAAACTTCATTCTCGAAAATCGCATAAAAGAACATTCTTAAGTGATAAGTCATGAATGTATACTTTGTGATTTATATACCTTACTTTGTATTCTCTGTTAATACTTATAACTTATAACCTAAAATATACATAAATAGATGACTTCTTTTCTAAAAGAGGTCAATATAGTGTTCGTCAAAAAGTAGATCTGATAGGCTAAATCTGACAGTTGTTTTGGATTCTACACCCAAAAATTAACTAAAAACAGTTAAAAAAGTGCAATCGCTAAAATGTGTGTTGGCCTGTGATATATTAAAAAACAATGAATATATAGATATCTTGTTTCTTCTATATTCTCATACTCTCTTCTGATATTTGATAATAATAAGAATATTCCTTATTCTCTATCAGAAACAATTTTCTACTTACAGAACAAGTAATGTATATGTATAAAGTGTAGTATTTACCAAATAAAAGGTAAGGTACACAATAAGAGCAATTATCAACATTAAAAATAGAGAACAAAAATCTATAATAAAAAAATTGATATTTCACTGATCGGCAACTAAAAAAATCGTTCTTCCATGTTTTCAAATATACTGAGTTACTTCAACTAGGTCAGTATTTGTTTAGTATAGGTAAGAACTGAGCATTTCTCAATATTCAACGCAACCCTGTTATCGAAAAACTAATCTCCAATAATATGTAACTGGTCTGGAGCAGCAGCAGGCCAAGGACCCTGGGGAACACCAGACGTGGAATAAAATAACGTGACTATAACCATTAAAGCTCAATCCATTTCTCAGATACGAAAGCAACAGATTCAAAGGTTTGAAAAAATTTTTGCAAATATACTTAGTTACTTTAGTCAGACTAGTAGTTTTTGATCTTCCAATCGCGCAACTATGATGCTTCACTACTAGTCTAGATTTGATACCAGCATAAATGTATTGGTACATGAGATGCTTCAATCACTTTAGTAAAGATACTGTATATGTTATTAATCTACAACTTTGGATGATCGTGCAGTCGTCCAGGATACAGGATATATTCTGCTTATTTTCCACGATACAGGAAAGATCCGATAATTATAATTATAATAATACTAACAATGATTCTCTAAGACTTGGCTAATAAAAAAATTGCCAAGTTTTTGACCTTGATAAAAGGTTACTTCAGTTATACTACTAAAATAAAACATAATCACTAGGTACTATACATTATATGAATATATAGGGCATCATACATATTGTATGTATATATGTGATTTTATATATATATACATTTCTCGACAAGCTTTGTACATTAATTCTAAGTATATACTGTTCAATAATAAGAGTATCTATTTAAACACGAGTATTCTTTATTAATATCTTGTAAATGATATTTCTGATATCAAGCAGAAAACCACAGCTAATCAAAATTCTTAGAAGACATTCTTCAAGTATAAGCAGAGTGTCTTAATTGTATGGCGCTATCTAACGGAGACTTTAAAAGTTCTATATGTAAAATTAATCACTGAAGATGAACTTGAGTAATGCATAAACATTAATTCTATATAATAATATAGTCATTCATTAACGAAGAATTGCAAATTATATTTAATCTCACTTATAATCTTTCGTACTATAAATTTAATTCATATAATTTTCTATTTCCATCGTTCAAGTAGTTCACTTAATTTTTAATAAAAAAAATTATATTGTAACTATAAGTAAATTATAATCGAATAAGTTGCATTAAAAAAACAAAAATAACTACCTAACAAATCGTATTCAATTTATGCAGTTAAATGTTTATTGCTCTAAACCAAGTGTGATAGACTAGGGTATGCTCGGCAGGGTTGGTCACAAAATGAAGACATGCAAATTTTTAACTAAAATAGTACAAGAAACTTACATGTCATATAGTAGGTAGCTATCCTTTATTACACTGCTTGAAACTAAAGTCGATTCTTCTGTTTTTGTTCTCAGCAAATTTATTTATAACAGCTTCCTTGAAGTCGGGCAAATTTTGTATAAATTGCGTTTCGATAGAGATAACATTGCTAAGGCTGTCAGTCTTCCTTCATTCATAGAACTTCGCAAGAATGTTTTTATTCGCTTTAATGTTGAAAAACTTCGTTCTCCTGCAGCTGTGGCCATTGAAATAGTTATTAAAATTTGAAAATGAGCAAAGTTGGCAGAAAATATATCTTGAAGGTTATTATCTGTTATGAATTTTAACAGACGAATAGCACCACTTATGTTCCCAAAATCAGGTCTTCTATAAATTAATTCTAACTCTGTCTGCAGGCAAACTTTATCAAGAAATGGGTATGCTTCTACTGTAGCTTCTAAATGTTCAATAAGAAATTTGTTCTCCATTTGTCGAAATCTGTCTGCCGCAAACATAATGGAGGCATTCAAATGTTTGGTAAATGAAAATCTTTGTTTTACATGGGTGATTATAGTATCACAAACTTCCTTGGCTGCAACAATTTTTGAAACATGGATTTTCATGTATACGGCGTCTTTTAGTCTGAACAGCATAATTTTCAGAAATTTCACATTCGATTGTCTCTATATTATTTCTTTCTTTGTAAATAGCATTCTCAAAGTATGTTATGGTGTATTTGTACCGGGTCGGTTACTGTTTCTTGTAGTTAATAATACAAAATATAAGCATGCGGCAATATGCAATGAAAGACTATTAACCAAAACACAAACTTTGAATCCTGTTACATACGACAAATAGCATTTGCTTGATTAATCGTTACAGTTTGTCTTGAAGTGACTTCTATCTTTTCCATACATTCTATCAATGATTCACAATGTTCATACACCGTACTTATAGTTCTACTTTTAAAATTCCATCGAGTGGCGAAGGAACGAGGAGCTCTTCTATTTCATCTAAAATTGTTACTCTTTGCGGCGAATGAGAAAAAAAAATTACGATGTCACTTAAATTAGAAAAAAATACTCGCACTTCTTGATTCTGACTGACTGCTTGAGACAAAAGCAAGTTGAGTTGACGGACGTAACAGTGAACTTAAAACGCATACTTATAATCATTTTTAATAAGAGTTTGCACACTTGAACGACATCCACTCTTTACACTTGCGCCATCACAACTTCCTGAAATAAATTTTTCCGGTTTATCTATCACTTGTTTGAAAATAGTTCTTATGCATTCTGATAAATTGACCGCATCATGATCAGAAGGATTAGTAAAACACCAAAATCTTTCAACTGGTGTACCATCTGCTAGAATATATCTAAATACCACAGTCATTGGATATTGATTTGCTACATCTGTAGTTTCATCAGCTATAACGGCAATATATTCAGCTTTCAAAATTTCTTTCTTAATACAATCTTGAGCAACTGCCAACAGCTCTTTTGAATAATTTTTTGAAGTACCTTTAAAAACAACAGAATTTTCAAAATGACCTTTTAGTGCTATATCTAATTCTGAACTAAAATTTATTAGACCTCTGATAATTCCGAGATTAGAGGAATCTTTTGTTTCATCGTGGCCTCGAAGTGCCAGCCCAAAAGCCCCGCAAAACTTTATTCAGTCAATAATTTTTGAAAGAGCATATCTATTTTTTCTTATTTGTTCATTTTGTTGTTGAATATTTCGTCTGTATGCACTGTCGAGTTGTTGTCGTATATCTACTTTTCCCAGTAGCCTCATCTCTAATTGAGCATTAATGTGTGCTTGGGCATTCTCATGTTTTTTATTTTTTGGGCCAAATGACTTAGATCTATCACTCCAGTTTTTGACCAAGACGGTTCTGCAGCATCGCGACAAAATAACAAGTAAAACAAACTGTTACTAACACTGCACCCACAAATCCAATCATTTTTTTTCGTACATGTCCGTCTTAAATTTTCTTGTAAAATCTCTAGATTTGCACTTTGTAGTTTGCGTCAAATTAAGTTCTGGTTTTAGTCTGCCCACATTTTTGACTTGAATTTTTTGTTCATATCTAAACGAATTAAAATTGTCTTTCAAATATTGCACAGTAAAACTATTCGCATCCATAATTCTTATTTATATATAATATAGTTTATCCGTAAAACACGATATCTGAACGTCGATGTCGATCGATACCACCAAACCTTTAACCGCAACGATCGAGCACAGACAGGAGCACACTAAATTTGTGCGCCAGCTCATATCGAATCTGCCGTATCCCTTTCTACCTCCGCTACGTCCCTTATGCCGCTAGATACCAACAAAATCAACGTAGTCCCGCCTACTCGGCACACTTGCTCAGTCGATGCGATGTATAGAAAGGAACGTCGTTTCGATTGTCTGCGTTATATTTCACGAATGTATTAAGATCGAGTAATGCATTTTATAAGTTTGTAATCGAGAATTTGTTTATTTTATTAGTCTGTAATCGAGGATTTTAGGGGGTTCACGTGCTCATGTGCTCCTATACAGAAACCGCCACTGATTATACGGCCTAGACGTTCTCATCTTTGGTCTTAATCGATTGTGGAATTTGACATTTCATTAGTTAAGCTTTGTGGTCCGATATACAGAAGTCAATGGTTTGTATGATTTGCTTTGAATATTAATACCTTTGATAACATTTATAAATTGTACGGCCCAAAAATGTAAGTTACCGTCTTCATGAGTTCATCGTTTGACAAGAAATTTACACTGAAATCCTCCATAATAAATATATGTTTGGTATTTTCATTTTCTAAAATGTATATTAAGAGATTAATTTTTTCCTCAAAGATTTCGAAATTTGCTTTGGGTGGTCTATACACTGACACAACTACAACGTTTAAATCAATAATCTCAGTAGCAGATATTTCAATTATTGCTTCAATGAAAAGTTGTTCTATATCCTCTCTTTCAAGACTTTTGAAATTTTGTTTTACCAAGATTAATGATCCACCATGAATGCGTTTGCCTACAGTATGCACTACTGATATAGTAGCGTTTTAGTTTAGCTTATCGAGGCTCAATGATACCTACACAGAACGTCAATATTACTTTCATAAGCAATCATTTCGAGGGCGTAAATTTAAGTTGTCAGTAGCTTTAATGCATTAAAATTTATTTATTCCATTTCATTACAATAAGATCAAATGGATATCCAGTCATAGCCTTGGTACCATCGGTGCAGTTAGCAACACATATCACCCAGTTAATATTGTATTTAGATGGAGATTCATTGTATCAAAGTGTCAAACTTTTTCCGGTGGTATTGATCTCCAATAGCATACCTTCTGTAATAGCATTGCGTGTGTTGTATCTGACGAATGCAATAAACTTGGCACAGTTATAGATATCTATAACTTCGTCCATCTGTAGAAAGAAGTACGTGTATTTTTTGATATTTTCAACAATTACTGCTCAACTGTCTTGCTGCTTGTGGGGAGCTTACTGTTCTTTTAAAGAATTGTACAGGTTTATCTTCTCTTCTGGATGTTTGCTATTTAAATGTCAAAGTAGTTTTGATGATAAGACTTCTGCACAAAATACACATAGCAGTTAATTGAAAGGAAGAATCAACCCGTATTTAAGATATTCATCTCTTCACAACCTATTATTCTGTTCATTCTCGCCACTTTGGCACGGAGATGGTTCTAGCGATCTCTTCAAATCTTTTATCTATTATACAAACGTGAACGGATGATTTAAGAAAATCATGACAGATCTAGTGTTGTGGTATCCTTTCTTGACCATACTAAAAGTTCCAGAAAATAAAGAGCAAAGAACTTGGGCTATTTAATCATAGATGGCGCAAGTAACAAATACATTTCCTACTTTGAATTTAATTGCATTGTATTCTTGTTTTATTTTCTACAAATAAAATTGGGTGTTGTAAAAAAAGGGGGTCCCCGAACAAAATTCTTACCAAAAAGGGATCGTGCTTTAAAGAAGTTTGGATAACACTGTTTTAGACAAATTACATAAGCACTTTTTAGAAATTACGTTTGCATGAAATTCACACTGTAGTAATTATTTATATGAGACATGTGATAAACAAAGCTACCGTTTTCACCCCAACTTGGAGACATTTCAAAGGTAATCCAGAAAGGATAAATTAAATATTAAATGTTTCTAACGGTTCCTTTAACTTCAGTACTTTCAAACCCAAATAAAACAGAAATATGACATTATTAAATTCACAAAAAGCATGAAAAAATACCTTAGTCTCATAATTTAAATACCCTTATAACGTTAAGGTAATTACTATTTCATTATGTATTTAGAAACTCAGTTGGTAATTAATATTCATATATAAAAGCATTACATTGTGAGGAAAAATCTTATTTTGTGCTTTGAATCACATCAAAGGAACAAATGTATTACGCTCGTTTTTAGTCTTTATACAGGCTTAAAGTACATCCGTAATTTATACACTTTTAACACTTTTCTTTACTTCAATAAATATCTACTAATAACAAATTATATAAATGTTATACCTAAAGGGCCCTTCATATTCATTAACTATTTGCTGACATACACGCGCTAGCTAACAGTTTTATAATAACACGTTGAAATTATTATTGTTAACTTTTTTGCGCGGAAAAACTTTTGAATTATGTCATTTTATTGCCACGTTACCTCGTGCCTTTCCGAGACTTTTTTCCAGTGCTAGAACAGCGCTTCGGGAAAATGAAAAAAAAAATTAAATAATTTAAATTCGAGATTTATAGCAGTTGAAAATGGCCAATTTATTTTCGCCTCAGAACTTAGTTGGAAGTTGCGAGTAGAAAAAAAAAGTGCAATTTGTTCTTATAGATCTAAATATAATTTATACGTTCAGTAGCAGTAGGGGGTTCCTTAAGAGTATATAAGTACTTATTTTTAGATGTTAGTAAAGGTTTTTGCTTTATTGTGTAATTTTAAAAGTAAAGATTAATAGTATTTGCTCTTTACCGATTAAAGTCATAATCTCATATACTTGTGTAATTTTCAATATATGCAATAATAATAATAATAATAGAATTTATTCGTTCATCATAAAAATGGTATAGAACAAGTCAAGATAAATGTAAATATAAAAATTAAAGCAATACAAATATAACATAAGCATAAGCAACTAACACCAAAAAATGATATGATATGCAAATCTAAGATATGTCTAAAGACTGGATTTTATGCAAAATGCATATTTGTTGTTTTTTGGTATATCCCTTCTATACTGTGTCCTTTACCATTTTCCACCCTCAGAATACGTTTTTTACCATTTTTTTTTTGGTGCATATAATGCATATTTGGACACTTTACCATAACTGCATATGCACGTACATATTTCATAATTATTATTTAGCATATTCACGCATATATTCGCCATTTTCATAAGAACCATAATAAAATCTGATATTTAAAGATATTTAATTTGTTTGTGTAAACGTGAAGGGATTGCATTCCTTCAACATTGCATTAATGACTCATTAAAAGTCCATCTCATCAATAATGAGATGGACTTTCCCAAAAATAGGATTTAACTGTACTGATAATCGGTTTACAGGGCAATTAGAACTTACGTAAGAAATCCTTTTCAGAAATGTAGGTATTAATGCAGGTATATTATACCGTACGACTAATATCAATATAAGAAAAAGAAATAATTTCCTTCATAGTTTGTTCATTTGTAAACGTGTTAAGGTCTGTGCTATTTGGTGAAACAAAAGTGAATTAAAAAGTTTTGAAAATGCCGAAGATAGCTAAAGCGAAGTCATCTCTAATAAAAAATTGAATAAGTGATTGCAGTGCACTAAAAATTATTGACGAAGAAAGTGTTTTGTGCACACTCTGCGACAAAAGGGTAAGTTGAATTTTGAAATATTTTGTCAATAACAAGTTCTGCAATTATGAGAATTTTTTTTGTGTTCATAAATATAATGAAAGAATTTCATAATAAATTATTATTAGATATGTTTAATTTCATGTTCTGTATGGCTAATATATCTTTGTAATATTTCTTTGTCATAAACACCAAAATAATCAAAATCAATCAAATTTAAACAACTGGAGAACTTTACAAAACCAGACAATTTACTTTTCTAGTTTTTGTAGTAATATAGTAATTAATAATGATTATTATAACTGAATGTTAAAAATATATATTTGTTACACAGATTACCTGCCAGAAGAAGTTTCAAGTAGTGCAACATTTGAACACAACATTTCATCAGAATAGGGTTTCTGAAAATTTGAATAAACCGCGGCAGCAACTTTTGGAGGAAAGTTTTCTCAATAATTCGAAGAATCTACAAGAAGCATTTTCCAAATATTTGTGTAATATTTTGGTGGGTTGTAATATTCCCTTACATAAATTGGACAATCCGATATTTCAAGGATTCCTGAAAACTTATTGCAAAGTCGATGATAAACCCATTTATATACCCAGTTCCTCAGCTCTACGCAAGAAATACATCAACGAAATTTATGAAGATGTTACCGATGGTATTAGAAAGGAGTTGAAAAACCAAAATCTTTGGCTCTCTGTTGATGAAACTACCGACACGAAGGGCCGTCAAGATGCTAATTTTATTATTGGAACCTTAAATGGTTCAACTCAATCTAAAGGACATTTAATTAATGTAGGTAATTTAGACAAAACAAATCATGTTACCATAGCCAGGTTTATTAATGAGTCCTTAGCGAATTTCTTTTTACCCGACAAAGTACCGTTTGAAAAATTTCTGTTAATGGTAACTGACGCCGCTTCGTATATGTTAAAAATCAGCTCATATTCTGAAAATTTTTTTTCACAATTTAATCCATTGTACTTGTTTGGCTCATGGTTTAAATAGGGTTGCTGAAAAGGTTAGATTAGAGTTTCCAGATGTAAATAATTTAATTAGTAATATTAAAAAAGTATTTTTAAAAGCGCCCTTACGAGTGCAATTATATAACGAAATGCTTCCCGGCATTCCATTACCACCAGAACCTATCTTAAAAAGATGGGGAACATGGCTTAAATGTGCTGTGTTTCTTGCCGATAATTACGAAGGCATCAAAAATGTTGTACTCAATTTGATTCAGCAATCAGTCTTGCCATAGAAAAGTGTAACGTAATTCTCAATCTATAAATATCTATAAATAATGTAATTAATGGCAATTTTAATGAAGACATTAATATAAGCCCCTCATTAATACCTAGTTTTAAGAATGCACGATCACATCTTGCGATGTTGAAAGAACATTTTCCCAATATAAACATATACTTACAGATCGTAGACATAATTTAACTATGGAAAATTTAAAGAAATATATGGTTATTTATTGTAATAAATAAATATACAATTTGTAAATACGACAAATGAATTTTAATTTCCTAAAACATAATAAATGAATGCACATCATAAGTGCATATTGCATATTGTAAGTGCATATTTAGGGATTTTTAAGTGCATATTGCATGCATATTTGGCAAACTTTTTAGTGCATATTTTCCAGTCTCTAGATATGTCTATCATTTTCAAAATCACTAAAGGAGTAATAGCATCTGGCATCAATAACTTTTTACTTTCTTATACGTAGTATAAGGAAGTATTGCTGATGTCCACGTTTAGAAGTCCCCTGATACCGAAAAAATGGTTTTTAAAAAATCTCCCTCTCTCTCTCTCTCTCTCTCTCTCTCTCTCTCTCTCTCTCTCTCTCTCTCTCTCTCTCTCTCTCTCTGTGTGTGTGTGTGTGTGTGTGTGTGACCACTATAGCGATCACACTGCTACAGCTATCAATTCCAAATTTTGTATTTAGTTGTATAACCTCCCTCTTGAGATCAATACAAAGAAGCAACTTGGAACAATATAAGAATTTTTATTTTTCAATGTCAAATTTTCCACGACGTTTTGCACGAATACTGTCCCTAATTTATGCAATTAAGACGCATAATATGTGCCGTTCACACTTATATTGCGCTCTTTAAAGTCAATTAGCAAAATGCTCTCACAATCCCAGAATATTGTGGGCATCATCCTTTTCGTTGATTGAACGACTTTCGCCTTTCTGGGATGAGGTTCATCAGGTCGCCGTCATTCCATGGACTCCCGTTTCGATAGAGGATCGTTAAACAGAACCATTGTTTCATCCCCTACGACAATGGACTCCAAAATCGTCTTGAAACCCTAGGGTTTAGCAGTTACACCATAACGATATATCTTCTCCAGTAATCATTCGTGATTAACACAATCAAAAGCCTTACTCAGATCCAAAAATATAGCCAAACATTTCTTGCCCACAGCGACGTTTCTATAAATACTATTTAATAATTCAATTATTGCATGCATTGGGAAGGCCTATTTCTAAATCCATATTGATTCTCATTTAAAGTATTACATCTGTTAAAAAATGCTATCGGCAACAATTCTTTCGATAATCTTAGATAATATAGAAAGTAAGAGTGTAGTTCTGTATAAGATTTTCATCATCTTTCTTGTGTATAGGTATTATTTTGGCAAACTTCAAATTATTCGGAAATACACCGCAGCTCAAGGAATTATTTATAATAAAAGTAAGCGGGGTAGTAACGCTGTTTGTGCATTGTTTGATAATTAAAGACGAAATGTCATCATAACCTGTTGAGACACTTGATTTTACTTAGATAATTCCTCTCGCTAAGTTTGTAAAGTGACTATTAAAAAGACTTTATAATACTACGGGGTTTGAAATTATTTCATTATTTAGTGTTATTTTCATGTATTTGCCTTTATAATTCGAATTATTACCTTTTATTATTTCCAAAGCGGTTTTGTTTTTGTTATTTGAATTTAACATTAAGTTATTATTGTATAATTTTTTTGATTTTCTAATAACCGAGCTGTAGAACTTCTTGTATATTTTGTACTAATCCTTAATTTCCTCATTGCCAGTTAGTGTTAACAAACACAAGTCCTTTAATTTTTGTGACGAGATTCTGGCACGGTTTGTTATCCAATTATTCCGGGGGTAACAATATTATCAATAATTTTGAGGTTAGTATTGGCCGTGGACAATTAGAATGGTGTTTTTTATCATAACTCCTTTATATTTATCGTTAACAATGAATCCCACACTTGAATTATCTTTTTATGCATGTACATACCCTGCCAGTCCAGTAATGCAGCACCTAACAAGTCCGCCTTTTTAAAATGCTTTTAATCCTGTTACCTGGAGGATTATCATGTGAGAACTACACGACAGAGGGGTACCAATGCACATTCCTAAATAATATTGTAGAGAATTATTCTATGAATAAAATGAAAAAAGGTCACGAAGAATAATGCTCGTCTGCACCACTTCTACTTAAAACTACCACTTAAATATAAAGAATACCTTAAATTAATTTCGTTTCCCAAATGGAACAATATCGAAGAACAAAAGAATCCCTCAAAAATCTTATGGAAATGTCAAAAGAAATATACACAAAGAAGTTGCATTAGATAAGGCGGAAAGGGAAAAAGCAGGTGGAAGAACAGACACAATAAAAGATGTTGTCATAAAGGACTTGGTATTAGCTTTGGTGAATGAAGAAACAGTTATAGGTATGAACAATCTTTATAATGCTGATAAAGGTGCTGCTTCGGTAAGCTTACAACAGAGAATCCAAGATTCTTCTGAAGATTCAAAATTCATCTTTAGAAGATATTCCAACGAAAAAGCAATGTATTGCAGAAAGTCATCATACTTATAAGATGTATCCATATGTATAGCATTAAAGACAAGTAATGAAATTACATCCGGCGTAAAAAGTTCAGAATCTACATTACAGGTAGGCATACTTTAAGAATATATCTGATTTTCAATTATGTGGTAAAAATGCGTCAACTGATACAAAGTTAATATATTCTATGATTGGAGCAAAGTGGCTGCATCCAGATTGAAACACTCTTCTTCAAAAGAACTTTTTTGTAATAGGAAGATACGCGCAATACACCAGTAACAATTATCAAAATCAACACAAGAATATTTTAATTTAGCTGAAAGGGAAAATATTGATATATGAAAGGAAAGGCAAGAAAATCTGTTTTATTTAGAAGTACAAAAACTTCAAATTCATTTATTTACAACCATACGCGTAATGTTGGCATTTCTGACTTTTTAAAAGTTGGGAAGTGTGACTTTGTTCACGTTTACTTCCCGCCCTCTTATTACTGCCCTCATTTACTTCCCGCCCTCTATTACTGCCCTCGTTTCTTAATCTCAATGTCAATCACAATTTAAAACTGTCAACTCGATATGTCAAAACCTTATCGGAATTTTTATCACAAATAATTATTAATTGTATGGTTGTAAATAAAATTAATTGTTACATTAGAATTATTGGAAGCTTGAATACATGTAAATAGGCCGCCCTGCTATTGCTGATATGATGAAATAGTGATTTCTTGTCCTTCTCCATTCGAGCCAAGATATCTGGATTGCTACGGGAGGACAGTTTCCCTCAGTTCAAGTGGAGTGCAGACCTTGAAGGCTTACTACTCAACATTTTTTTTATAATCTATTCACTGAAAAAAAGTGGCGTATATTTGTTTGACGTTTACGCTAGATCATCACAAATTTTACAACTCAATATGTCAAAACTTTTACCGGAATTTTTATCACAAATAAATATAATTATGGTTGTAAATAAAATAGTATACAAACCTCGGTGAAAAGTTTCATTCCTGTCTCGAGATAAAGTTAACCTCGACGCTTCGCGTCTCGGTTAACTACCTAATCTCTCGACAGTAATGAAACACTTTCCACCTCGGTATGTAATATACTATAAAATAATTAAAAAGAGAGATATTAGAACAATAAATGAAATCTTCATAATATTATATTCTCATGTAAGCAAATGTTTGATGAATACTGTTTTTTCATAAAATTTGTTAAAATTGTGTTCCAGGAAACATATTGCCGTGATCCCTATATTGGTTAGGCATTATAAGATAAATAAATAATTAAGTAATAGGATAAGGAAACAATTTGTAGTAGTAAGCATAATTATGGAAAAATGTATTATGAGTTGCATAACCGCAACGGCGTAATGTTATAATGTTAGGTATATGATAATTGAAATTGAAACGAAATTTATTTGAAAGGTACAAAAATAAACACAAAAATAAAATTCATGTATTCTATATTTATAGAAACGAGGAGCACAAAATGCAATTTCAGTATACAAAGGCTGAACCAAATTTTATGCATTGTGTAAGAATAGCAATAAATATATTGAGCAGTAAACCACTATTCAAACTCAATAACGTGTTAAAAATAAATAACACAGAGAGAGTAATGATGAAAGATGGAATAGTCAAAAGAGTTAGACAATTGAATGCCGTAGAGCTGTATGAGAAGGGTGAAATTAGACATTCACGACATGAAAACATCTTTCATCATGAGTAGACGTAAATTTATAAAGATTGTTATTTGTTAGACATTCTATGGTCACACTTAACAATACGATAAATACCTGACACTTATATCTAAGCATAATTTTTGTCATTTAGTTTAATTTCATTTATTTTTCATTATTAATATGGTAGACCAATATCAAGAGGAATTTGATGAAATGTATGAACATTATAAGTAAGTTTTTCTTAAAATAAATTATGCTAAAGATGCTATGTGAAAATATTCATTTTTAGCAAGGCATTAAAACTTATTAATATTTTGAATAAGAATATTATCTTCTTTGCTATAAGTAGATTAACATAACAAATCATTGGAGTATTGTTAATAATGTAGAAAGGGCATTGATGACACAACATGGGAATGTTTGTTAGCGATGTTATCTAGGCATTATTAACAAGTTATTAGACACAAAATTTAATGAGGATTTCAAATATATTTATATACGTAAAGGTAGGAGCATTTTTGGTAGACAATAGCCAATTAGTGGTATGTACAACGTGTAAATATTTGCATATGATGATTGGTGACAGTCTTATCAAGGTGTTCTCTGCTGTGCGAGATTCTGTATCTTCAGAGGCATTTCGTGAGAATGAATGTCTTTGTTGAAGCGAAATTTAGCGTCGTATAAGAAAATTTTATTTCTTTGAAACTACACAGTGTTAAAATTTAAATATAGCAAAGAGTGATATTTATTTTGAATCTATATGATATTTGTAATGCAATGTGTTTTCGTATTAATAAAATACACGTTTTTTTTTTGCTTATAATTGGAAAGTAAAAAGGACGATTTCTTTTTACAGCCACATGTGGCAAGAGAATTACTTCACCAATATTGTTATAAGATATTAAATTGAATATAAATATTTTATGAGATTTAGTTTTTTATTAGTAACCTTATCCTATCTAATTTTAGATAAGAAATGTTGTTGGAAAAATAAAAGGAATATCACTGCTAGAACCTACAAGAAAAATGCGAATGTTAATAGGGATTAAATTTATAAATTTAACAAAGATTTTTTTTTACATGTCAACGCTATTTCTGCATTCGTTGTATATTATGCTGCTTTGAATTATCGTAGTTTGATTAAGTTATGCTGGTACAAGATTACCATATTTTAATTTGAAAGCAAAGTTATAGTATATATATCTGGTGATGACCAACGTATAGCAATAATACATTTATTATAAATAAAGAATAATAAAAATTTATCATCAGATATATGCTATCATAGCAATATGTCTTAGAATGTGACCTTTTGTCTTGTTATTATATATTCATTTAGTTTTTCCAATTATAAGTGTATTTATTAAGAATATAGTTATTAGTTTTGATACTATTGAAATAAACCAATGGAAATATTTATAAGTGTTTATTCTTGAATGTTATAGATCAAATTCAAGTACAAGTGGTACATAGATATTATTATATATCATAAGGATAATCCAGTTGTTCGTCTATCATTTCAAGAACGTTTAATATAGTGAAGTTAGTAAACTGAACCATTGAAAAAAGATTAAATCATCGAGGCTATTAAAATAATCAGCCCTATTACATTTTCGCCTTGATATACAGTCAAGTATCATAACGATCTCATCATTATCTTCGTGTAAAATATTTAAAATGTCCATCTAAGAACGTCACTTGCTGCTTACAAAATTACTACAATTAATGTAAATCTTGAACTTCTGTTTGATATCTACTTGACGACTCTTAGTAAATAAACAGGACCGTTAAACAGGGCCCTGCAGTCAATGCTATTGCCCAGGGTAAGGGACCCATAAAGAATTTTACATAAATATCAACTTTTATTCAAACTATCACTTTCGATAGTGAGGCTATTATTTTTAGTTATTATCAACTAGCATCATTTATGACCAGTTCCTCCAAGAATAAAGTTCATGCTTGAGAATAATGTCATTAAATATTGTTTTTTACTTAAAACCCCATTATATGGTCCTTAGCAATATTACAGTCTAATCAATACTTATATCAACGAACAATTAACCTAAATGTATACGATTAATGCTTTAAAACTAAGGTCCTACTAACTAGTCTGCCTTGTGGTCTGATAATATAGCTGCACTATAATTAATATGTAGCACTAATATCACACTATGGTCTGCGTTAAACTGATACAATCACTAAACCAACTCAAATTTTAATCCTTTTTAGTCTTTTTAGTAGATGTGTGTTGTGCAGGAGCTGAATAGCCTCGACGTTAACATGAATAAGCAACTTTTATTCGTTGGTAATGGCAAATTTGTCAACGTCTGGTCGATAGGTACCGATGGATGTTGCTGTTTGTTTCGGAAATACCAGGATGCAGGAATAATGCTTCTTAATGCGTTCATCGGGAACCGTTAAATAACTTGGAAGTGGCTCCTACTGGTACAGCGCCAAAATTGAATGCCATATGTATATGTAGCGTTTCAATATCTGCTTATAGAGTAAGCATTTATTTTACATAGATAATTTAGAATTGCGTCCTAGAAGCGAATACCAAATTCTTCACGTTTCCTTGTAATTTAGACTGTTCAGTGAAGTCGAGCATGTAATGCCATACCCAGACATATTTTGCTGAGCTATTACAGGAAAACCGATTGTCGTTAATCTGACTGATAAATGTTCTCCTTGTTTGTTTGGCTTCGTTCAACCTGATGCGCCGTTCCTTGACCCAATTAACTCGGTTAATTTAAGTTTGGAGCTTTGCAGCAGATTTTACATAATCTATTCCTAAAGCCATAACTGCAGTGTTATCAGCAAAAGTGGCCACTGTGTTGTTACTAATAGGTAGCAGATGGACTTCTAGACTTATCTCACTATCTTCTTTTGTTTCAGAATAATCATCTTACTTAACTCTAAAATTGCGCTTTGATAAATAGGATTATCATAGCTACCAATATTGTCTTGACAACTATTCACTGTATTGAAAGGCTTGGCAACATCGAGGAATATAGTGGAACATTTTTTTTTCCATCGAGTTACTTTTCAATAATGCCCGTAACCTTGGAGTAGATAGTTGAATGTTTGTCTCTGAAGCCATTAAATATTGTGAAGAGCAAAAAGTAACTGGATCATATTCCCTCCAATTCGATGAAAATTAACATGGTATTGGTGTGGGTAGTAAATCTAGAAGTAATATCATACGTGTTTACTAGATCTTTTTCAATAATAATAAATAAGAATCTCAAACAACATCGTCAACTGTAATAAAATTAGGAAAGAAATAATGCCAAACAAATAGGCATTGTTCGATGGAACTGCTAGATATTGTGGTAGGAAAAGTACGATGTTTAAGTTTTTTAATGGAAGACGCTGATCCGCGAAAAATCCAAGAGTTTTTTATATACCTTGATAAGAGTTACATCCAAACACACGGATTTGGATTATGTTTAAAAGAATAGTTATTTGTGTAACAAAGCAGTAAAGTTATAGTTAACACTTGTCATCACGAATATGGATATTATAACCACTATGAGTGATGAAAAATAATCTAGCTGCACATTAAATTTTATTTGAAATTATTCGTAATAAGGCAAAACAAATTTTTATTCTACTTCTGAATGTTAATTGTGATGGTACAAAGTTCCGCTGTCAGCTGTCAACTAGTGAGAAGCCAACATACACCAAAATCGTACAATAATAATTTACTTTACTGTCGATTTGAACTATTTTTATTGACGTTTTCAGATAAAAGTATTGTGTTTACCTACATATTGCCGTGATCCCTACATTGGTCAGGCATTGTAAGATAAATAAATAATTATGTAATAGAATAAGTAAATAATTTATTAGTAGTAAGTGTAGGTATAGAAAAATGTATCATGAGTTGCATAACCGCAACGGCGTAACATTATAATGTTAGGTAGATGACAATTAAAATTGTAACAAAATTTATTTTAAAGGTATAAAAATAAATACAAAAATAAAGTTCATGATAAATACCTGACACTTATATCTAAGTATAATTTTAAAAGGAATATGTAAAAAAGGTATATTATTTTTATTTGACACAATATAATGTGGAAAAGCTTCAGTGGCAGGTTTAAATCCAGTTTTATCCAGGAAGAATTCCGGAAATAACACATTAAAATGGGTTTAATCTCATAAAAATCTACAAAGAAAAACAATGTTCAATATTGTTAACAGCCGCATACAAATCAACCTACAAGAAGACGAGGAAAGATGGTTCGAAGATATGGATGAAGTTATCAAGGTCCAGGTTCATAATAACATAATTAATAAAAGGAGCATTCCAGTCGTATGCAATGTTTTTCCTGTTATTGTCAAAGCAAACGTCTGCAAAAGAAAGATACGAATAGTGTTAAAAAAATAGTAAAAGAATATATTTAAATAATGATGATAGAAGCAACGAATTCATCTATAAACATAATGAAGGATGGCGTTAATGAAAAGGAATGTACCTACCAAGATAAGAATATCGCAAATGTGCATTGACATTAACAATAACAAACAATTTAAGTGCGTGCATAATTTTGTGTAATTTCGAGATGTCAAACAATATTGTTGCAGGTCAGTTTAGGGAGAACATCAAGAAAATAAATCAGAGCAGGACAATGCCAACATAAACGTTAGTGTGGAGTGTGTGGCGCTGCGAACGATGTATGGTTTTTTCTGATGACCGAAAATGATAAGAAGGCAAGTACGAGAGAGGCACAGGAGAGAAGTCGTCGATCCATGGGTGAAGCAGTCTAATTTTTAAAGACGCGGTGAATCTTCGATCTTCGTATTTTGATGATTGCAGGTGTATAATACACTGCATAGAAATCATCCTTAGCAAATGTATTAAGTTATTTTTTATTTTAAATAAGTATTTTTCATTTCACAATTAATTTTTTTTGTCATTTAGTTTAATTTCATTTTTATTAACTATCAATATGACCGAACAATATAAAGAGGAATTTGATGAAATATATGAGCATCATAAGTAAGTTATACTTTAATAATAAATTATGCTAAAGATGCTACGTGAAAATGTTCATCTTTAGCAAAGCGTTTAATGAATTTATTTAATATTTTAGATGGGATTAGTATCTTCTTTGTTATAAGGAAACTAAATAAATAAATAATGGGAGTCTTGTTAACAATGGAGAGAAGCATCAACGTGTGAATGTTTGTTAGCGATGTTATCTATACTTTGTTAATAAGTTTTTTTAAGATACAAAATTTTTATAGGGAATTCAAATATTATACGTAAAGATGGGTGCATTTTTGATAAACAATAGCCAATTTGTGATATGTACAACGTGCAAATATTTGCATATGATAATTGGTGACAGTCTTATCAAGGTATTTTCCTGTTCTGCGGAATTTTGTAGTTTTCAAAGACACTTCGTGTGAATGAATGCCTTTGTGGAAGCAAAATCTAGCATAGTATAAGAAAAGTATTATTTCTTTGAAATTACACAATGTTAAAATTTTAATATAACAAAGAGCGATATTTATTCTAAATCTACATGTTATATTTGTAATGTAATGTGTTTACGTATTTATAAAATATACGTTTTTTTTTTCTTACTTGTTATTGGAATGTAAAAGGACAATTTCTTTTGCGGCCACATGTGACAAGAAATTATTTTCATCGACACTGTTATTATACGATGTTAAAAATTGAATATAAATATTTTATGAGATTTAGTTTTTTATTAGTAACCTTATCCTATAAATTTTAAATAAGAAATGTTGTTAGAAAAACAAAAGGAACATCACTGCTAGAACCTACAAGAAATACACGAATGTTAATAGAGATTGAATTAACAAATTTAATAAAGGATTTTTTTACATGACAACGTTATCTCTACATTCGTTTAAATTATGCAGCTTTGTATTATTGTAGTTTGATTAAGTTATGCTTGTACAAGATTATCAATTTTTTTTAATACAGAGTTATAGCATATAGAATTTGATGGCGATGCCTAACGTATAGCAATAACACATTTATTATAAATAAAGAATAATAAAAATTTGTCATCAGATATATATATACTATCATAGCAATATGTACATACATATCACATCTTAAAGATGGGGTCAAGTTAAAAATCATGTTGCACCCAATAACAAATAATTTATATTAGATGTAATGAGACACCACGGAAATAAACAAAACGGTTTTATATAGATAATAGAGTTGGAAAAGAAGCAGAAAATTTTACTTTTACGGTAGATAGTCGTTCCTCAAAATTTTCATTGGATTCAAGTTGTTATCTCGAAATTAAATAACTTAGACGGTAGACATCAGTGTTAATGTGTTAGTGTTTTTATGCAAATGAAAGAGTGTAGAATTGTAAAAGAAATAATTTCAGCAATATTTAAATAACTTAATAATAATTAAAAATATAGCTTTTATTCTATTACATTTTTTGATATGTATTCAGTGAATGTTTTGTGAAATAAAAATACTTTTCAGATCTTTAGAAGTTTTTATTAAAGAAAATAAAAAATAATGACCTCTAAAATAACCTTTCCTTTCCTATTGCGATTACTATAGATGTTAACAAATTCATTAAAATAGCTCTCTTTTTAAAACATTATATTTGTTATGCATGCACTATTGTTACATACATATAACACAATCATTGCAATATATCTTCCGCCATTATTATTCCTGAAGCTTTATTTTACGTTTTCTGTAAACACAATTGCCTATTGATGAATATCATCAAGTCTATTATGGAGTTATATACAATTTTATTATGTTTATCCTAAATATTGAGATCATATCTTAATTCCATCTATGACTACTGTAACTATAAAATAATAAATTTATAAATAATAATAGGTTATATTATTTGAAACATTCTAGATACAATACCTGTCTTTTAAATTGCAATGGTGTGTATGTATGTATTTGTCTCTTTTTATTTGAAGAAACTTATCAAATACTGAACAGCTGTTTGACTTTTCAAATGTGCCAGTACGGTCAATATTTTAAACACAATCTATGCCTTTCCTAAATAAATATTGTTAATAAACACACGTAAAAGTCGAAATATAATCATTGTATTATATATTTACATATTATGCTGACATTCATCTGACAGCAAAACGTATGTTTTGTTTTCAAAATACAAAATTTATCATGTGTAAATTGTGCTATCTTGTAGCGCCACTAAGAAGTTTATTTCTGTATATAAATAATATATCGATGCGATTAAAATATTCTAAATGAATTAAACTGTAATTATTGTTATTAAAGATATAGTTTAAATTATTTCAAGTTAAATAAACAAAATAAATTTTGGAAAGAACATAATTAATAATATAATTCGTAATAGACACGAAAAAGTATCAAAGTATATGATTATCCATATGCTACAAATGCAAGTACAACGTTGGGATAATTTCAAATTTCACTCCATAAAACTTCTACACATATGAATTTTAGTTGGTCGGACTATATAAAATAGCGTTAGAATTATTGAAAATATATTACATCCTTTAATTGAACTTTCAAGTGTTTCAGAAAAAAATTCATAGGAGACTAATTTTTGAGAAAAAAGACAATTATTTGTCCTAACAAGAAATGTTTGTAAAAGTTTGAATAGTACTAGGAATTAATTGAATCAAAAACATTATTTAAATTCTAGTCTCTAATGTTTAATTATATCCATATTGTAAAAGCAAAACTAACAGTTCCTTGTGGTTGTTATAATAATGAATGCAATTACAGGCACAGCAATTATTTTTGTACTTGTATCACTTTTCACAGAGTAGAATGAGCAACATTTATATAAAATAATGACAAACGAGAAAATTAAGTAGATATATAATCAGAAATGTACTGTAATTTTTAAAATACACCAAAAATATTTAAGACATTCTAAATAGTTAATGTAAAACGTAGCTGAAAAGAATTTATTGACAAAAACCTTTTGTTGTTGACTGGGAAGAATATATAATTAAGGGTTGCATAAAAGTGTATAAACATTAACTTTATAATAGCCACATGTAAGGTAATATAAAGATTTTACTTTATACAATAAAATAATCAGAAAGCTTCCATCAATAATAATTTTTTCATTTTCTTAGAAATGTCTCAGTAGATGACGATACGTAGAAATTATACTTCTTCAGTAATTAAGATATATATTCGTGTTAGATTTAGTAATATTAGCGCATTGTACGTTTCACTGCATATGGAATCATTTCTGTAGCTCCTAATATATTAGAGATATTTTTAAAATCTTTTTTAAATAATTTAAAGGTAAATTGGAAAATAAATTAGCCATAGAAAAAGATAGAAGCATGTAGACATTAAAAATAAATTGTAAATAAACGTTTAAGTAATGAAACACGATTATTGTACTCTTTAGAAGTTCAAAGGTTATCGTTTAAATTTTAAAATTTCACGATGATTTAACGTTGTTCTTTCGATTTTATTCCTTTGTTTACCTATTTGTTTCGTCATATTTTGCTTTTTGTTTGCTTTGGTATGTCATGTGTATTAAAATTTAACTAAACAATGTAGTAGAAAAATAAAAAACAAAGTTCTTTAATGTTGTATTTGAAAGCCGTAATAAATATTATCACAAAAACATCTCAATAAGCATATCGATTTAATTTAATTCAAAGCCGCTAATCAAGAAAAAAAATATTAAATTAAACAGCTAAGATAGAAAAGTTTTTATGAATTTACATATACACATTTATATGTATATTTTATTTATTCTTTTTGCATCAAAAAGTTTGTCACCAAACTGGCAAAGATACGATAAAGTTTTTATTGTTACGTATGCAATAAGCAAATATGCCTATAGTGATATGTGTGACATGTGTAGTTTATTTTTTTATTGTAATAGTAGACAGACAAATGTACATACAAATCACGCATATGCGTGCATACATTTTTGTATATAACTATAACCAAGTACGTTTTATGTAATCTTAAACATTAAGTACAAGTTGTCTTGGATTTTGTAAAACCAATACCTTTCCAGGCGGGAAAACTAAATTGCCGCTGAATGGGACACCTGTTAATCTATTAATTCGTTCAACTGATCACAATTCAGTGAGCTGCCCTGTTCTAATTTAGCGTATATACCGGGCCGCAGACAATTTCACTTAGTTTTTTTAACAACAACTAAGAAACGAAAGAAGTGCTACCATGCACACCACGTAGCAATAGGCACACGTCGAACTCACCTTGGCTGATGATTGTCGCTATATAAACAATGCCAATAGTAAGGTAGCGGTTGTGATGTTTTCTCTTAACAGCCATAATCTTTCGCACAGAAATAGTTAGTAAAAAGTTTGATGAAAGAAAAATAAAAACAAAGAATATTTAGAGTCCTTTTTTTAAGAATTGATCGTCCTCTGTGTACACTCAGAATACCGCGTATGTTATAGTTATGTGTAAGGGGATATCCGCATTGCGATTTTGAAAGTTGTACGTGTTATATTCCTTGTCGTGAATAAACGGAACTTAACGGTGTACCCGATTCAAACAAGAGTCAACCTGAAACTGTCCGTACTCGAGCTTTTACTACAGTCAGAGCGTGATCGTGGAACTGCGCGCGTCTAGCGCACCACACTACATGCTCTAAACATCAACCATTAAGTTTTACCGTCAATCATTGATCTCACTGTGTGTATTTTGTATATTAGACAGCTAGCATTTGGTTAATATATTATGCGAATCTTACCTAACAACTTATACCTATTTACATGCAAAATTGAGCTTGAAGAAGAAGTAGGAAAAAAGTACAGGGAAAAGATATCCTTGATGAAGTCCCTCCGAACTGAACTTTTTCATCCCGCTGCACATATTATAATTGATTAATGGCCACTCACTTCGCTCCCTCCAAAATAATATGTTAATAAGTTGAATAGTCCTCGGGAATGGAATCAAAATAACACTAAACCCACCTGAAGGAAATGAACTTCGAACAAGGGCCGTTGGATTATGCATACCCCCGTTGCATAAGACATGCGGCTCTTCGAGACAGCAATTCACATACACTGCTGCCTCCATCAATGATTCATCCGGGTCACAGCATATACTCCGTGAATCCATCTTATGTTTTGTCCTCGCACCTTATACATCGACCCGACCCTATATATGTATGTATGTATGTATGTACTGTTTCTGGAGGTTCAGGGGGAAAAAAAGGACCCCTCCACATATATCTTTCATTTTTACGATTGCTTATTCATTTATAATATTTTGTTATTTTTCTTTCTGCTTCTACGTTTTCTCATTCTTTCTTCCTTTTGTTTCTTTTTTGTCTCCTCTTTTTTTCTATAGCTTTCGTTAACGCCGTTTCGCTACGCCCAAATGAAATCTCCACAAGATGGTTTTTACGAAGAGAAAACGCAATATAATATGAATATAAACTTTCGTGGCGTTCACTAAATCGCATATAAAGTTACTTAACCTTAAACTTGATAGCCCAAGAAATAAGTGTTATTTAATTAAAATCCGTCATTGGCAAGTTCTTTTAATAAATATTTTCTAATGAAGTTAATTAAAATCAGCCAATATGTCTATAGTACTGGATAAATTATAGTTTTTGGACACAGATATACCTACATATTGCTGTGATCTTGATAGTTTAAGAATTATGAAAATTATTAAATGATTAAGCTTTAGAATAGAACATAAATTTTAAGTTGTAAATATAGTTTTTAATATAGCAAGTACAGAATCAAAAGATTCAAAAGGTGTATAATGAGTTGCATAACTTTTAAGGGGCAATGTCCTTATGAGAAATGAATATATTAATTTAAGTTTAAAAATCATTAAGAAAGGAATAGAAATAAACACAAAATAAATTCATGTATTCTATATTTTTATAGAAAAGACAAACACAAGGTGTGGTTTGAGTATACAAAAACAGAACCAGACTTCTTACAGTATGTTAGAATATCATTGAATATTCTAAGAAATAGACCAATGTTTAAAAATGAAAATGTATTAAAAGTAAACAACAGAGAGAGAGAGTGATGTTGAAAGACGGAACAGTGAAGAGGGTGAATCATTTAAAAGCCATAAAGTTATATGAACGAGGCGATATTCGACATGATTGTTGTGAAAACGTATATTCTAATGAATAAAAATAGAATGTAAATTTGCACAATGATTTTAAGGTATAAGGGAATTTATGATCATATTAAGAATACAATAAATACCTGATACTTATATTTAAAAGCATTTTAAAGGATATACAGAAAAAGGTGTTCTTTATCCGAGACAATACATTACTATATTTATCTATATACTAAATGTATAGGTAGAGACACATATTTGAAATGTTATAATAAATGTAAGGGCATCAAAGATAGCAGGGCAAATCTTGTGTGGTTCTACTTATCTACAAAGAAGAAATAACATTAACATTGTTGACAGTTGTATGGAAATCGACATACAAGAGAACGAGAGGAAATGGTTAGAGCACAGGGATGATACTGTCGAAGTCTGTGTTCCTTGTAATGCAGTCCTAACGAAGAGGATTCCAGTTGTGTTCAATATATTTCCGATCATATCCAACAAAGTCACCTACAAGAAGAAAATATGAATAGTTTTAAGTAACGGAAAAAGAAAGTACATAACCAATAATGAAAGAGGTAATGGGTTCATTTACAAGCATAATGAGGAATGGCGTTAAGGAAAGAAGGATTAACCTACAGTAGACAAAGAATCGCAAGTGTGCATGGACTTTCTTGAACTGTCAAAAGTACGATAGGTATGTGTGACTAGGGAAAACTTACAGAAAACGAATATAAAGTGATTAGATTTATAATTTATAGGAGTAGTTTTATTTTACAATATTGATGCAATCTCAGCATTCATATAAATATTCAACTTAATATCGAAGGTATATCTAAAGACAAATGAAATTCATGTAGCATCAGTAGATTGATTGGTTTCAAGAGGAGAATAGTATGTTATTCAAGTGAAATATTATCGCGAGTCCAGCTTGTGATTGCGGAGCTGAGATTGAAACAGTTAAACATATTGTCGAAAATGTCCTCTAGCTAAGTTTGAATTTGGATACCCGGATTTGCATAATTTAACTCAGAGGCTGTTGCTTGGATCTTAACAACTAAAGACCTTTAGTTTTGTGGCACTGTGATGAAGGTTTTTTATTCTGCAGGTTTTTTCCTACATCCTAGACCAAATGGTGCAGTGTTTTAGAGGGCCCCCTGCAGTTATGGCCCTTCTAAATATATTTCTACTTTTGTAATATAATTTATATTTATTTTATTTTTTATTTATTATAATATCGGGTTAATCCGCTGTAGTGCAACCGCAGACACGTGTTTCAGACTCGTTGGTCATCGACAGTACGGTGTAGCCAAGGAATAAGGTGGGATATCCTTGGAGATAGAAACAAAAGGAAGACCATCGGGAAGACAGACCACCAATTGCAGCTTAAATGTCAGAAGATCCTCAGGTCTGAGTGACAACAACTGACACCGCCGCGAGGCAGACATTCTCAACCCGCGTGCCGTCCAACCCAGGAATGATAAATCAATAAAGGAAATATCACGGACACAATATAAAAATAGGAAAAAGAATATCGGGTTAATCCGCTGTAGTGCAACCGCAGACACGTGTTTCAGACTCGTTGGTCATCGTCAGTACGGTGTAGCCAAGCAATAAGGTGGGATATCCTTGGAAATAGAAACAAAAGGAAGACCATCGGGAAGACTTCCTTTTGTTTCTATCTCCAAGGATATCCCACCTTATTCCTTGGCTACACCGTACTGACGATGACCAACGAGTCTGAAACACGTGTCTGCGGTTACACTACAGCGGATTAATACAAAGGACAATATGCGTGAATCGTTACATGTAATAGTAATAACTAACTAACTAACACAACAATATATAATACAAATAAATGAAAGTGTAACAAAAGTAAGACCTATAATAAATGCCATCAAATCGTTTCAAGAAAGCAGAACCGCAGTCACTCTCAGTATTTCATTAGGGAGGCTGAAAGTAATGTCATACTGCGATTAAATCCGGTTGCATCCGTGCAACATGGTGACAATTGGGGAATTCATTGCTTAATTTAATCTTGCAATGTTGTTGTTGGGGAATCAATCTTGAATTGAACAAGGTTGTAAACAAATTTTATAAGATTTAACCAACATCGAAGTTGAAGCGAATCCATATTGAATTTCTGCTAGTAGTTGATATTGGTAGCCTCTGCAAAGGTAAGTACCCTCCTCTCTGAAGTACAAATACTTTAAAAATATCATCTGAACCTTTTCTACAAGTAATTTATGCGTAGAGTAAAGGGACTCCATAACATACTCCAATCTAGATCGCACGAAGGTAAAGTAATGCAACTTAACAGTATTCACCTGAAAATGCGCTGAATTTCTAATTACGAATTCTAAAATTTTCATGGCAGAAGAGACAGTGTGTTTCTTATGTGTGGCAAAATCCAGAGAGCTATCAAAGTAAATACCTAAGTCTTTAATTGTTGAATTACGTGATAAAGTGGTATCATTTATTGTATAATTAAAAGAAATAGGATCTATCTGGGTAATATTACGATGCAACACTTGTCAGAGATTAAGATGATGTTTGTAACAGACCACTTGGAAAGTTTGACAAGTTGCTCTTGTAAGTGTAGGCAGTCGAAAACTGATGAGACGGATCCAAAGTGTTTTAAATCGTCAACAAAAACACACTTCTCCATGATGAGATCGTTAATTAATATTAGAAACGGTAGCGAACCCGCCTTTGACCCTTGCGGTACTCCAGATGCTACAGTGAATAAATACGATTTGTATCCACTGAAGGTAATGTACCTACTGCATCCAATTTGTAGGTATGAAAAAAAAATGTAACCGAGGAGTACTGAAACCGAATAAGTTTTATTTTTCAATTTAGCGTAAGCCCAGTTTTCTTCCCTGGTTCATGTCTTACATATGAGTGCCGCCCTATTCAAAATAATAAAGCCCATTTTGTGCAGGGCAACCAAGACAACTTTTGTAGAAGGGGGCACTGTCGTGCTAGAGCAGAACACATTTCTTTAATGAGATATTTTAACCGCTCCAGGACCAAAACGTAGTATTTTCTAGTTAAGAAAACGCCTTTATCTTTGTAACCAATTAATAGGATTCCCAAGACTGTAACACCTTAAACTTCTTGGGCTGTGGTGTGCCTTTTTTGTACCAAAAGAAGTGGTCTTACTTAGAATCAGGTTCATAGTGATGAATCAAAATTTCATCCCCAGCAACAGTTCGACTTAATACACCCTGCCTTAATTTCAGAGATCCAAATACGCACAGGAACATTCCATGCGCTGATGTGTTCGCGGTAGCGTAAGCATTCTCGGCACCCATCTTGCACTGGAACTTAGTTATGCCAAGATGATCATGAAGAGTTTGTAGCATGGTTGTATCAGATACTCCAGTAATTCCCCCAAGTATATCTTCCTTATCCGGCATCTTTCATTATTATTATTTCCACTTTTTTAAGAAGTTCTAAAATGGTCACTTCGAGAAGCTCCTCCTTCAGTGGGTCATCTTCCCCTATCATGCTTAAAGCGATTGAGCCTCTTAAAAACCATAGTTTTTCCCGAGCAAAAATCCCCATAAACCGATGATATCTTTTCCAGCATGGTATGAACAGACTTTCCTTGTCTTATAAGAAACTTAATACTCAATTTTCTCCATATTTCACACTTTCTTCCCGATTAAGTTTCTTGGTGGACGATAGGGTTAACGTTACAATAGGAAATAGCTTTTCCATTACCATCCAACCCCTCAATTCCGCGAACTTGGAAACCCTCCTTCGTGGTTACTGAACATTAATTTCCTTGTAATTAATAATAATAATAATATACGTTTATATTAGCAGTTGCTATTATTTTTACATTTTCTTTGTCGTTTGCATAAAACAATTTAACCTAATAAAAAAAATAACAGTAAACAGAATTATGGACTAATATACTTACATTACAAATATTACACAATGCATTTGTCTATTAATACTTACAATAAATTCAATACAAATACCAATTGTGCAACGTTTACTAACTAACTAACCTACTTAAATTATATATATATATACAATTCCTAATTTCTATAAGTAACTTATTACAACGTTTTTTGATGTTTGTACACATTTATATATAAAAAATTACTTATTTTTCTAGAATGTATTATAATTATGAGTCTTGCACTCAATATACTTAATTTTAAACTTTTATGTTTCTAGAATTCGTTGATAACTGGCACAGTTTCTGTCAAATGCTCTATATTTAACATCCAAGTCAATCTTTAATTTTACTACCTTCATCATACAATTTACACACTTCTCATCTTCACCAACACCATTAACACAATTAATTGTACAATCTTCACCTGCACACCTGCCGCATGCTTTAGTAACTGTGCAATTCCTCGCAAAATGATTATAACCTGCACAGTTATAACACCTTATTGTATTTATGTATTCATATATATCGCCGTTCTTCCATCCAACATTAATTTTTCCTTTCTGTAGCATTTTTCCAAATATATACGATTTTACATCATTATTATGTTACCATAGTTCATCTTCCGTTTGCTGAGATACTTCCTATTTATCTTTACTTTTTCTTTTATATCACTTCCTAGTATTTTTAAGTCATTCTGATTAATAATTGTGCACATACATCCTCTGGCTGCATGCCAATATATTCTTTTTCCACTGCTACTATAATAATCTGTGGATCCTTAAGCATAGGATCTAACACATCATATTTATTTCCCAATTCTTTATTCATTTGATGTTTCAATTTTTCTTTGGAAGTAGTATCACCGCAACTAACCAAAATACCACCTTTGCGTATATTTTAAATTGTTTCTACTTCCAGAGAATTTAGTATGTTCAATTTTATTTCTCAATTCTGTGTTTGTTTTCTGGCTTTTCTGTGTTTCATTTATTGGTTTCATAATAATTTTATCATTATTAGTATAAAGTCCTTTCTTCCGTTTTATTTCCGGCGATCGAAATAGACTTTAAAATTTCATAAATCAATATGTTTTGATCTGAAATTGTTTGAAGGCAATCATTAAGTTTTTTATGTATTTCCTTCATTTTTTTGATCACCTTTTAGTTTACGACAAATATCGCACACATATTGCTGTGGCAACATAATTATTTGGAATAAAATAATTGTAGTATTGCCATACATTAGGCATTGCCAAATAGATTATGCTGTGTGCTGTTCCAGCAACATAACTAATAAAGATGATGATAATTTTTATTATCCTTAATATATTTATTTATTTTCTTAACAGCACGTACTTTATAAGTATACGTGAATTCTCGTCAAATCTCTTGTTTTTCTTTTTATAGGGATAAGGTTATAGCTTATTTTAAATAAAAATCAGAAACCATATAAAACATAATTGTATAATTTATTCAACATTATTTTTTTTTTAGAATAGATAGCATCGCTATACTATATTCACCATTTAATTATAAAAGAAGAACATAATTGAAAGAAAACATTTATACCGTGTTCTAGGTTGTAATGTTTTATAGAACGAATATATTTTTAATGCTTAAACAGAATTAAAATATTGTCCTGTTTCAAAACAAAGAAAATTCAATTAATGTTAGTATTCTATTGATATTTTATGCTAATTCTATTCCATCAGAAACTTTATATTCGCACGTAATGCTCTGATAAACTTAGAACTTCGCAATGGTCAATGTTCGGAGAAAAAGCTTGAATTTGATTACTGGCTACAACCATTCACACGTATTGTGTCCAGCATCTCAAAGTCCGCCACCCAGAAACACTTCCCTTCTTAAAAATATAATTTAAATTATTAATTTATAATCAAAATATTATTTTGAGAATTAATAATGCCTATAAAGTGCCAGAAAATATACATTTGCACGTTATATCCTCTTAACACCCAACACAATTAATAATTCTATTTGTGTTGTTAAAACTAATGAATGTATATTATTACAGGACAATATCTATTATCCCTGTTGCACAACGTTATATTGAATAGACATTTGCACGTTATATTACAATATACGTATAGCAACATTGATAAATCTTTGTATCTAAAACTTACTTTGAATCATTGAAAAACTCTTCAAACTCCATTTTTTTTATACAAAAAAATTATTAACAAAAGAAAATTCTTATAATGAATGAAACTTAAATACAAATAAAATTAATATGCTAATACAAGAAATAATGAATGAATATAATCGTGGTGTATCTGACCCTACGATTTAATGTCTTTTTTTTAAGTCGCTTTTAATCTCTCTCCAAATAACTAACTAATAATCTTGTTCATTCTTGTTTTTCAATTTATATACCCGGGAAGACACGTGACCGCTCTCAACGCCATCCTTGGAACTAATATTTAAGTTGTCACCCTGCGTCTTCAGTGATATCTCTGCCCTCAAATTGCCATCGTGATACGAACACACACACGCACTTATTGTCTTTGACAGTTCCTTCACCTAAACGTCAACACACTGAGAATTGTTCGCTTATTTTAAAAAAGGACCCTTTCACTTAGTATCTTCACGCAGTATCTTCCAATGTAGGTATATTCGTATTAGTATAATTCTTCCTTATATTTGTTTATGAATTTGTTACCTTCTTTATTATTTGCCACATACTTCCTTTTTACGTTCGCTAACACAATCCTTATTTTTCTTTTATTTGTTTCAGTATTCGGTAAAATTGGAAATATATTGTAAATAACAGGTATTCTTCCAACGTTCGCTGCTCGTACATCACGACCCATCGGACCTGCCATTTCATTGCTACTTTCGATCCAAGATTTTTCAAATGGTGATATATTTATCTGTAAAAAACTACAAACGAAGTTTACACTATATTTTCTTTTTGTAGGTCTTAAAACCGTACAAATCTCTCTCTATAGTCAATGAAACATAGTGCTACACACCCGAATTCCTGAATGTATTTTATTATTTGCTCAGCGGCTGTTTATAAAAACATTACTACTAATTGTATGGTCTCGGAATATTTTAACATTATATCCTTTTTTTTTTATTATTTATATATAGTTATAAGTGAAGGTAAATTTTATTCTTTTAGCATGACTTATTTTAATTTCTTTTACAAAGTTTTTATTACCTTATGCACGTTTTTAGGTCTACATAATTTATTCAATTATATTTTTCTCCCGTGCATATCGGATTTGATCCTCTTTTTACAATTTTACTGCGTTTAAATGACTAAATCTCTTTACTTTTCTATAAAAGAAATATATATAGCTTAGATTTATCTCGTCTTTTATTTTGTACCTGTTTAATATCTAAATTGTTAATATAAATTCATTTTTATGTCTGTGTTCTCCATACTTAAATGTATGCAACTTAGTTGCATACATTGCAACTTATGTTGAAATCTTTGAATACAATAAAAACTGATTCTTACTGTCTCTTTTACATTTTTTTATACTTAAATTAACTCTTAATGCTATTACTATTATTTTTAATATGCAATAGACCACTGCAATATGTTATTATATCGGTTTTATTTAATTTTTTAGCTGTTTCGTCGCTTACGTTCGCACATTTCCATGTCTCTCTTTCTCTTTACCTTTACCGTTCTTTTCGTCCTTCTGAATTCCAATTGGCAGACCAAACACTTATTGGATGACATATTTTTTGTTATTTTATATGTGTTGGTGTTGACCTACGCAAATGAATAGTTATTAATTTTGTCCATCGATGAAATTTACTAATAGTTTCATCACCACAATTTCATGTTTAACAACGTACAATATTTTACTTATTGACACTGCACTTTTGCAGAGCCGGTAGAAATACGTCTTCACTCTACAAATTCTAAACTACTACTTAATTTTTCACTATGATTAAATTTAAACTACATACCTCCGTATTTAAAGGTAGGTGTATTGTGTTCACTCCGTGTTTGTTTGCTTATGGTAGACAGTGTATATCGGGACAGAATCGAGTTGAGTACCAAGTACTTGTAGTCAGTTTTAGGTAACTTGCAGTACAAAATATCAACCACATTTATTCAAATTATTAAAAATGAGGTGTGGCCACCACACGACTTTCTTATACATATGAGCGTTTGGAATTATGGAATATTTAGATTTTTTTTATAAAAATTAATCAAAATCCTATTTTATGTACTTCTATTCTCTTAATAAATCCCTATAGAATGCATGCTACTCGCTAAGAGTAAAAGTGCTACTTCCGGTCCGTATTTTGAAATTTCATTTGTACAAAAAACATTGCAAATCTAACTCTAAATACTTTTGCACTCTTGATAAATATATACAAAATCCATAATTTACGACATATTTGCAAAAATTCGCTATTCGGTAAGAGTAAAAGTGTTACTTTCGGTCCGAATTTTGAATTTTTTTTTATACAAAAGATATTTAAAATTATGTTTTAAATACGTTTATACTCGTAATGTACCTGTCTAGAAAGCATGATTTGCGGTATATTCGCAAAAAACTGATTTTCGATAAGAGTAAAAGACCTACTTCCGGTAGGAATTTCGAAAAAAAATTTTAATACAATTTTTCTCAAATTTAATTTTCAGTACATTTGAATTCTTTATAAATTTGTTTAAACTTAGTAATTAACGAAATATTTGCAAAATTCGATTTTTTTAATAAAGTAAACTACTACTTCCGGTCTACCGATTTTACTGAAAAACTAATCAGCTCTCAAGAGGGAGATTATACACGTAAATACAAAATTTGGAATAGATATCTACAGCGGTTTGAGCGCTATCGTGGTCACACACACACGGACACACACAGAGACACACAGCCATTTTTTTAAAAGCCACTTTTTTGGTGTCAGGGAACTTCAAAACCTGGTCATCTGCAAAAATCTCGAGGTCGAAAATTTTCGTCATTACAATACTTCCTTATACTACGTATAAGAAAGTAAAAAACTAATTGAATTCATCAGTTATAATTACTTAATCGTAACAGTAATAAAATTAAAGCAATTACAATTACATAGAAAATAAACTAAATTGTGGCAAGTGTCTTGAGAAACACTACCATTATTTCGACAAAATCAGCAATGTGAAGGAATAATTCTATAAACAAATAGTGATATAAATAAATCCTTAAACGAGTAGACGATGATTCTGTGTTTGACGCTGACCGAAAATCAAGAGGTCAGAAGATAATTGCGCATTTTTCAGCTGAGAAAAACAAGGAGAGAATAGTTTGAAAAATTACTAAGAGACAAAGAAAGTTGTTATAAGATATAATACTCCCTTGCCTTCTTCTGCCCCAGCGGAGAAATAGTTTTCCTACGCAACGATTACTAACACTCATTCAGTTAATAGACTTTCAGATAAAATATTTGAAAAAAGGGTTGTCCTGAAGGCTAATTTAAATTATGATTATGAAGATCCAACGTAAAATGTAACACCATGTTATTACATTGTTGTTGGTTGAAGTTATATAAAAAAAATGAGGTGTGGCCACCACACGACTTTCTTATACGTATGAGCGTTTCAAATAATAGAATTTTAAGAATTTTTTTATATAAAAATTATTCAAAATCCTATTCTAAGTACTTCTATTTTCATAATAAATCTTTATAGAATGCATACTTTGCAAGATATTATCAAAAAAGTGCTACTCGCTAAGAGTAAAAGTGCTACTTCCGGTCCGAATTTTGAAATTTCATATATACAAAAAATATTGCAAATTCAGTTCTAAATACTTTTATACTCTTGATAAATATATATAGAATGCATAACTTACGACATATTTGCAAAAAATCGTTATCCGATAAGAGTAAAAGTAGTACTTCCGGTCTGAATTTTGAAATTTCATTTATACAAAAGATATTGAAAATTTTGTTTTAAATACTTTTATACCCGTAATGTACTTGTCTAAAAAGCATGACTTGCGAAATATTCGCAAAAAACTGATTTTCGATAAGAGTAAAAGACCTACTTCCGGTAGGAATTTCGAAAAACTTTTTAAATAAAATTATTTTCAATTTCAATTTTAAGTATATATGAATTCTTTATAAATTTGTTTAAACTTAATAGTTGACGAAATATTGTCAAAATTCGATTTTTTCGCTGAAGTAAACTGCTACTTCCGGTCTACCGATTTTACTGAAAAACTAATCAGATCTTAAGAGGGAGATTATACACGTAAATACAAAATTTGGAATTGATATCTACAGCGGTTTGACCGCTATCGTGGTCACACACACACACACAGACACACACACACACACACACAGTACAGACATTTTTTAAAAAACACTTTTTTGGTATCAGGGGACTTCAAAACGTGGACATCTGCAAAAATCTCGAGGTCGAAAATTTTCATCATCACAATACTTCCTTATACTACGTATAAGAAAGTAAAAAATGAGGTGTGGCCACCACACGACTTTCTTATACGTATGAAAGTGTTACTTGCGGTCCGAATTTTGAAATTTCATTTATACAAAAAATATTCCAAATCCAACTCTAAATACTTTTGTACTCTTCATAAATATACATAGAATGCATAATTTACGACATATATGCAAAAAATCGCTATTCGATAAGAGTAAAAGTGGTACTTCCGGTCTGAATTTTGAAATTTTTTTTATATAAAAGATATTGAAAATTATGTTTTAAATACTTTTATACTCGTAACGTACTTGCCTTAAAAGCATGACTTGCGAAATATTCGCAAAAAACTGATTTTCGATAAGAGTAAAAGATCTACTTCCGGTTGGAATTTCAAAAAACTTCTTTAAGAAAATTTGTTTCAAACTTAATTCTAAGTACATATGAATTCTTTATAAATTTGTTTAAACTTAGTAATTGACGAAATATTTGCAAATTTCGATTTTTTCACTGAAGTAAACTACTACTTCCGGTCTGCCGATTTTCCTCAAAATCTAATCAGTTCTCAAGAGGCAGATTATACACGTAAATACAAAATTTGGAATTGATATCTGCAGCGGTTTGACCGCTATCGTGGTCACACACACACACACACACAGACACACAGACACACAGACACACAGACACACAGACATTTTTTAAAAACCACTTTTTTGGTATCAGGGGACCTCGAAACGTGGACATCTGCAAAAATCTCGAGGTCGAAAATTTTCATCATCACAATACTTCCTTATACTACGTATAAGAAAGTAAAAACAATTTAATTATAAACACAATTTCCAGTTTTCATGTTTTCCCAATATTATTTCTAATTTTAATTATCAACAGTTACAGTTAAACAGTATAAATCAAAATAACTACATATTTTATTAAATTAGTTAATTGTAAAAGTAATTATAGTAGCTTTAGCATGATTATATGTAGTAGAATTATGTAATTGTAATTACTCTAATTCAATTACAGTTGCATTGTGATCGATGAATATGTAATTAAATGTTATTAGTAAAATGTATTTAAACGGAGTATTACCCCACCCCAAACTATGGCCCGGTAAGGCACCATCGAAAACGATGGCGCAAAAGCGTTATTTTAAGTTGTTTTATAACTTTGGAATCTCAAACGTGGTTTAATTTATATTGTCAAGTTCAGTTTTTGTACTAATTTTTTTTTTCCTAAAAAAGTTATGTGGTTTAGCCTACTCACGCCCCCTTCTTTCTGCCATTCAGTTAATAATGCAAGTTGCATAAGTTTCAATTCATAGAGATGCAGTGGGTAAATGCCACTCTATGAGTTAAAGGGCTTTTAATATTTTAATCGTAAAATTATTAGTGAAAAAAATTTTATCCAAATATATTTTGTAAAGCTCTATCTAAGTATTAGTCTATTATAAAATTAAAATAAACACCTCTCACAACATCAAGAAGAGCTTGCTAGGGTTATATTCGCTCAATTCACGAATCCTCTGTTGTCAAGTTTAGCTTGCTCTCCTTACAATAATAAATCATTAAAATCCCAAAATTAAGAATTAGGAAACTGAAAAGAATTTTCTGCGCCCTCCTATCTACTGCTCCAAACCACCCCTAGACAATAAACTCCTAACCCATAATTATATGCCACGGATTATCATCAGCAGTCAAACACAGAAGAAACAGTTTGCAAAAGTAATAACAACACAAGAAAAAATTACAACTCAATTACACGACAAACCTCGCTCACATAATGGAGTTCTCTTAAAGAACACACGACATTCACAAAATTATTCGTATTTTTCATAACGTCCTTCAAGGGCTTGGGTAAACTCCATCAGAGCAGACAGATTCCTGACCATATTATGTAGCTTCAGAATGTGCCTTTATGTAGAAAGATATCGTATAAAAAAAAAGGTAAAAAGTTTTGGTTCTGAACAGTTTCATATATATTTTAAAAAGTAATGTACAATCAAAAAGTCTGTTTATCGGAAAATTACTGGGTAAAATCAGAAATTTGTTGTTACATAGAGTCTCCCTCTATATTACGCTTTTTACTTTCTTATATGTAGTATAAGGAAGTATTGTGATGATGAAAATTTTCGACCTCGAGATTTTTGCAGATGTCCGCGTTTTGAGGTCCCCTGATATCAAAAAAGTGGTTTTTAAAAAATGTCTCTCTCTCTCTCTCTCTCTCTCTCTCTCTCTCTCTCTCTCTCTCTCTCTCTCTCTCTCTCTCTCTCTCTCTCTCTCTCTCTCTCTCTCTCTCTCTCTCTCTCTCTCTCTCTCTCTCTCTCCCCTCTCTCTCCCCCTCTCTCCCCCCCCCCTCTCTCTCTCTCTCTCTCTCTCTCTCTCTCTCTCTCTCTCTCTCTCTCTCTCTCTCTCTGTGTGTGTGTGTGTGTGTGTGTGTGTGTGTGTGTGTGTTGACCACGATAGCGGTGAAACCGCTATAGATATCAATTCCAAATTTTGTATTTACGAATATAATCTCCCTCTTGAGAAATGATTAGATTTTGAGCAAAATCGGCAGACCGGAAGTAGTAGTTTACTTCAGTGAAAGAATCGAATTTTAATTAAATAATAATTTAATTTAATTTATAAAGAATTCATATGTACCTAAAATTAAAATTGAGAACCATTTTATTTAAAAAGTTTTTCGAAATTACTACCGGAAGTAGGTCTTTTACTCTTATCGAAAATCAGTTTTTTGCCAATATTTTGCAAGTCATGCTTTTTAGACAGGTACGCTACGAATATAAAAGTATTTAGAACTTAATTTCCAATATCTTTTATATAAAAAAAATTTCAAAACTCGAACCGGAAGTATCACTTTTACACTTACCGAATAACGATTTTTTGCAAATATGTCGTAAATTATGCATTCTGTATATATTTATTAAGAGTACAAAAGTATTTAGAATTGGATTTGCAATATTTTTTGTATACATGAAATTTCAAAATTCGGACCGGAAGTAGCACTTTTATTCTTCACGAGTAGCACTTTTCTGCGAATATCTTTCAAAGTATGCATTCTATAGCGATTTATAAAGAGAATGAAAGTACTTAGAATAGGATTTAGAATAGGTTTTGTATAAAAAATTCTTAAAATTGTATAGTTTGAAACGCTCATACGTATAAGAAAGTCGTGTGGTGGCCACACCTCATTTTTTTTTATTAAGGATACAGAATTTGAAGTTTAATTTGGAACAACTGCTGTATGCACATTTCGGAACGCACATGCGTATAAGAAGGTTGTGTGGTGCACACATTTAATTTTTTCAACTATGTATCCTTGCTTATATGAATAGTTGTATGTTCATTACTTTAGTTTTCGTTTAACACACATTAGAATTTGTGGCTAACTTGCAATGCTCCATAACGACAAATTGCTAACTATAGTAGGATTACCGAACAGATGCAGTAGCAACATTGCATTGACGTAATAGCTTAAAAAGGCAAATTCACAACGCTTAACGCATAGCCTTAACCATAAATATTTTGACATTAGACATTATTAACAAATATGTAGTTCTAACCCCACATTTCGATGCAAGTATTCTACATTCTCCTATATAAATGTAATTATAATAGACGAAAATTAATGCAATATAGCTACGTAATATAAGCTCTGTTTAAGCAACTAGTTACTAATAATTTTGATTACTTTAGATTATTTTACGTATAATCGAAAGGAAAATGAAAAGAAAATAAAATACAAGAGCCGTCCTCTCTAGGTTTATACGAACAAGAAATGTGATATGATAATTTGTTTGACGTTTGGAATAGTACAAGAACTTTGTTTAATATTCTGTATATAGTGGCATTTGTATAACAATTTATTAAAAGCAAGCTTAAGGTAGCTAAAGTGGTGAAATCAAAGAATAATGTTCTTCTAAATAAATGCACATTTAATGAATATATAGTAATTTAATTTTAATTTTTTTCCAATTCGCTTGTAAATGGGAGAAATGGGAAGAAATAAAGAAAACGACAGGTTCGGAAATTTTTAATGCAATATATACACTATTAGGAGAAAATATATTTTAAGTTTCTATGATTACTTACATGATACATTCATCAATAGATGAATTTACATATGAAAAATAAAGTATAAGAAAGCAGTGATTTACAAAAGGAGCATATTAAATAAAACAGCATCAAATTAGTCTCACTAATAATTAGTCATCACTTGAAGATGATGTTATGATTAATGAGTCTTCTTGACAATTTTGTTTTCCACATTAACCACATGTTTAATTACGTTGTTCCATTTTTCACATGAAATATTGAACACACCTTGTTGAAATAATTCCTTTACATCTTCTAGTTTGAATGATACATTGTGTCTAGCAACATACCCCTTTACTTGTGCCCATATCAACTCTATCGGATTTAATTCACAATGGTATGGAGGTAGCCGCACGGAAAAAAAATTGTGTGAAAATGTTCTACAATTGTGGCTCTTCGTCCTACAATTTGTCCCGTGATTTGGGACAACGATAAATTGTATTAAAAAGTTACAAAAAATTGTGTGAAGATTCGTATAACAAAATGTGTTAACATAAATATGCTACATAATGTAGTACTTCTTAGTATAATGAACTGTAACCATGTCATATAATTTGTATTTTTTTTTTGCACAAACAGTGTTATATTTTGAAGCTTTTGTATCCGATATAGTAATACTTTGTATAAAAATTTTATAAAGGAAATAGTGATTTTTCGTATTTTTTGTGTATAAATTTTATAGCAATTGTTTAACATATTTCGAAAAATTGTAATTATCTATAGAGAAGAATATTATATATTCCCTAGCACAAAATGTTTGACAATTTTGCTATTCTTGTGCTGTTGAGTTCTATGTTGTATGTATAGGGATGTTCCACAATCTTGTCGCTATTTGCTGTATAATTAGTGTTTCAAAGATAATGACAAATTATATCTAAAACTTGTACGATATGCATTAATTCGTACTATTTGCATATCCAATCCACTAGCATTATATGTTGTATTTGTAGCATTCTTTTCAAAACAATAATGAATAATTTTCCTATTCATTATCTTTGTTTTGACAATATACTTTAATGAAATAGCGATTCTTAGCACTATTTAATTTAGATATTATGTTGTATGTAGTAGGTATTTCATACAAAAGCATTTCAAGAACAATTTTCATATTGTTAAACAATTCGCAAATTTCTGTAACCCATATATACATATACCTACTTTCACACAATTGAAAGTTTACTTAGAGAAATGCGGTATTACTTTGATTTATATTATGATTAAGAAGTTTGATAATGAAAACGCTGTTAAAGGAAAATTATTTTAAATAATGATGTAATTAGGGATGTGTATAAAACAGGTATAACTTGATACTTATTTATTAATATACTTATATAAACATAATAATATAAAATAAAATATAGGTAAGTTTCTGTGTAGCAGCAACGTTTTCTAAATAAAAGTGTGAACAACGAGCTAATGGGTTTAAAGAGCATGTCGCAACAAAAAGATTTTTGCTATTTTTTGACATTAAACATGGATGAACAGCATGCAGTTTGGTCTGCTTTACAACAAAATGGTTTGATAGTATATTAGCTGGTATTGACACCTCAAATGCGAAATTATGTTTATTAAATTTGATAGTATCAAGAACTAAACATATAAAATTAACATCCGTTTCATTAAGTAAACAAATATGTTTGATTATGCCAAATTTAGGAAAGTCTAATCCATTTAACACTATAATAGATTCTAGCCTTGACGCATTTCTAATTTTGATGGTCTCCAGTGTAATCCTGGTTTCTTGTTCACATTCATGCATGGAAAGAATAAAGGCAAAATCGTTAATGTAAATTCTTCCCTAACACCTGAAATGATTGCAATGGGAATATTTTATATAAGATAAATGTGTGGTAAAAATACTTACAGCTAGTAATTTCTGGGTCAGTATATATATTTTTTATTGCCCAAGAACTTCTCTTAAATAGGAATCCTTTTTTGCGGTAGCAATGTTTAAAATCGAGTCACACATCAGGGGCCATTTTGCAAACAATCAATTTTCCTTTAGAGGATAAATAGTATTGAAGTCTGCTTCAATCTAAAATAAAGTTTCAATAAACAGAATTAATTTATTTATGTGAAATGAAATACCTGTGTAAAACCCAACTGTTCGCTTAAACAAGGAAATTTTTTAAAATAATTGTGAATAGGGCCACTACTTTTTAACAATTCAAATCTAGTTTTCCTTGTTTTTCCCAGTATTTTTGCACAGTAGTGAACGGTTCTGTATTGTTGTTCAACCATTGCATGTACACCTCTTCATCAACACAATTAACGTATGTGGTTTCAGTTTGGCGTACCTCAAATAATTTATTTACATAAATAACAATAATGACATCAGAAAAGTCATTATATATTACCTGTAATTGTACATATTAGTCTCAGTTTTCTATAGTGATTCCTCAAATAAGTATAACAGCTCCATACCTTTCCCCTTGCAGCCTTTGGTTTTCCTTTATTATTTACGTATGGAACATAATATATGTCTGGAATTTCGAGTGGAAAGACGTTAGTGATTTCGTTTACTAACTGTATAAATCTTCCAGCTGTATCCAATGGAACTTCGTTTACATGCTGAAAATAAGATGGGAATAAAAGTATATATACATATATTCGTATTTGCAGCCTATAATATCGACTTAGTCAAGCAACGCTTACCTCTAACTCCTTTAACTCTTTACATTTTTTCAGAAACTTGCGTCTAATACCAATTATTGGAAGGAGATCACGTATGTCGGCTGCGTTTAATAACATAAACGCTTCTTCGTCTATACACTGTTCTAAAATCAAATTATTTAATACGTCATTCAAAGATAATAAAATAAATATCTTTTTCGACTAATAATTTAAAGTAGCAAAAATAATCACTATGTTGGAAGTGTTTATTTTTTACATTAATTTGTTAATTTGTTGATAAATAAGCAAGGAGTAATAATTGTTTATATGTAGTTTTATAATATGTACTCCTTCCAATTATTTCTTATATATTGTAACCCCCACAAATAGGTACAGTCGCCCTTTCTCATATATTGTTCCTTCATTACTTACCAAACACCATCACGACAGAGTTACCTTCGCATTGCAATATAAAATCGTAACTTCCATTTCTATTACCTCATGCAAGTAATGCAAAAAAAAAGAAGATACATATTTCAAAAATCCAGACAGTGTATCTATTTCCCACAGCTGTCGTGAACATTTTACTAAAACATTATAGGATATTTTTTGTACTGTTCCTCGAAACTAGAAAAAACCAAGGACATTACTGTTATTTAGGAGCATCTTACAAGTTTTCTGATTTATTATTATACAAATGTATATCCATATACGATAGTAAATTATTGTATTTTTGTGTCTAACAATTAACAGAGTCGTCTGTAACTCATACATACACAGTACGCATAAATTGTGCCGTTTAAAAAATAGTCTTTCATGTAACAAATAATGCATAGTACCTACGCCATTACGCCTTAATCTATGATGTTAAGTTCTTATTCATTGCTATATATGTACCTGCATAATAATGCTAACATGAACAACGACCTATAGTTATCACAAAAGATTATTTATCTTGAAAAATTGGTATTAGGTTATGCGTTATGCATATTCCAGTCTGTTAATTTATACTTGACAAATTCGTCCATGACTGGCATTGTAAAACAAAAAGGACGCTTGCATACAGGAATGGTAATATGTAGAAGTACTTACCAATATGTTCAGTATGTGGGTGTGTGTGATAATAAACAAAGGGCACTAAACAATCACCAAACTTACGTACCTAATCAAGACAAAATGACACTGCAAAATATGTTACGTATTTAACGCTTCTGCTAACACTATACAACCCCACCATTGATACCCATACCACGCCGCAATGTCTGGAGACATTTTTTGTTAAAATAAATATTCATCATTTCCTAATTTTATGACAGAAAATGCACAGCAGGCTAAAACAAATTACCTAAATTTGTAACACAGTTATATTTAGTTTTACTTCACACATCTTTTAGTACCAATGTGGACAATATTTCTGACTGAGAGGATAAAATATTTGGCACAATTTTATATCGTATTTTAATAGGAAGACTATCAACGAGTTTAACAATTTATGTAAACTGTTTCTACAATTACCATTGATACAACATTGTGTGAAATTTTCACATACCATTTTTTTCCGTGCGCAATACCTTTCTATTTGATGCTTCAATTATCTCATCTACAGCATATTTCGCAAGGCCGATCACATTTTCCTTAACTAATGCTAATAATTCTGCCTTCACCATGTCATCTTCAAATGATATGTTTTGATTGACAAGCCGTTGTTGAATTTCAGCTTTGCGGTTGTTTGCTGTGGGTGATTTATTTATTTTGCGACTGTGATATGGTGCGTTATCCAAAACAATCACTGCATTTTCTTTCAAATTGGGCAGAATATGTTGAAGCCACTCTTCAAATCTCTCCGCATTCATGTCTTCGTGGTAATCACCTGTCTTTTTAGATTCAAAAAGTAGCAAGCCATTTTCTTCAAATCCCTCGTCAGAACCTATGTGTAATATAATTAACCTTTTCCCTTTTCCGGAAGGATTTTTAAGGCCTGGGGACAAACCATCTATAAATGCTTGTCTCGCAGTAAGCACTGATGTGTCTGCCCACACTTTCTTTACTGTGTGCCCAGCGTTCACCCATGTTTCGTCTAAGTAATATATCGGTGTTCCATCTTCACGATATTTTCTTATTTTACGTAAGTATTGTCTCCTCCAAGTAATATCATTTTCTTCTTTTAGAATACTATTACGATTCCTCTTCTGATAACTACAAATGCAAAACTGTTTATAAAAAGAAACAAACATTTTCATTATACTTTACCGAAAGTTCAGTTCTCTTATTAATTTTCTATTATTCTCTTATAAGAATTTCTGTACAGTTGGAGGTTCGTTTTTAAAAAAATTAGGTGTGGCCACCACACGACCTTCTTATACGTATGAAAGTGTTACTTCCGGTCCGAATTTGAAATTTCATTTATACAAAAAATATTCCAAATCCAACTCTAAATACTTTGGTACTCTTCATAAATATATATAGAATGCATAATTTACAACATATTTGCAAAAAATCGTTATTCGGTAAGAGTAAAAGTGATACTTCCGGTCCGAATTTTAAAAAAAATTTTATACAAAAGATATTGGAAATTAAGTTCTAAATACTTTTATATTCATAGCGTACCTGTCTAAAAAGCATGACTTGCAAAATATTTTCAAAAAACTGATTTTCGATAAGAGTAAAAGGCCTACTTCCGGTAGGAATTTCGAAAAACTTTTTTAATAAAATTATTCACAATTTAAATTTTAAGTACATATGAATTCTTTATAAATTAGTCTAAACTTAGTAGTTGACGAAATATTGGCAAAATTCGATTTTTTCGCTGAAGTAAACTGCTACTTCCGGTCTACCGATTTTACTGAAAAACTAATCAGATCTCAAGAGAGAGATTAGACACGTAAATACAAAATTTGAAATAGATATCTACAGCGGTTTGACCGCTATCGTGGTCACACACAGACAGACACACACAGACATTTTTTAAAAACCACTTTTTTGGTATTAGGGGACTTCAAAACGTGGACATCTGCAAAAATCTCGAAGTCGAAAATTTTCATCATCACAATACTTCCTTATACTACGTATAAGAAAGTAAAAAAATGAGGTGTGGCCACCACACGACTTTCTTATGCGTATGAAAGTGTTACTTCCGGTCCGAATTTTGAAATTTCATTTATACAAAAAATATTCCAAATCCAACTCTAAATACTTTTGTACTCTTCATAAATATATATAGAATGCATAATTTACGACATATTTGCAAAAAATCGCTGTTCGATAAGAGTAAAAGTGGTACTTCCGGTCTGAATTTTGAAATTTTTTTTATACAAAAGATATTCAAAAGTATGTTCTAAATACTTTTATACTCGTAATGTACCTGCCTAGAAAGCATGACTTGCGAGATATTCGCAAAAAACTGATTTTCGATAAGAGTAAAAGACCTACTTCCGGTAGGAATTTCGAAAAACTTTATTAAAACAGTTTTTCTCAAACTTAATTCTAAGTACATATGAATTCTTTATAAATTTGTTTAAACTTAGTAATTGACGAAATATTTGCAAATTTCGATTTTTTTACTGAAGTAAACTACTACTTCCGGTCTGCCAATTTTGCTCAAAATCTAATCAGTTCTCAAGAAGGAGATTATATTCGTAAATATGAAATTTGGAATTGATACCTATAGCGGTTTGACCGCTATCGTGGTCACACACACACACACGGACAGACACACAGACACACAGACATTTATTAAAAACCACTTTTTCGGTATCAGGGGACATCAAAACGTGGACGTCTGCAAAAATCTCGAGGTCGAAAATTTTCATCATTACAATACTTCCTTATACTACGTATAAGAAAGTAAAAGGAATGAATAATTCCTCGAATGCTATTCCGCATTACATCATCAACGTTGTCCAGTATGGCCTTTTTCCTATGGTATTTCTTTGGTGATTGAAATTTATGCTCAGCACTATATTCTTGCAAAACCTTGTAAACACTACGTTCTGATATTCCTGAATATAAATCACCAAAATGAGACTTTATTATTCAAAAATAACATTAATATTTACCTGCTGCTGTTGCTGTAGTTGCAATGTTATTTATTTTCGAAGTACCTGGCTGTTCTTGTAAGGTTTTGTATATATTCAAAAACCTCTCCTTGTCCTCTACTGTAAAATGTTTGGAGAGCCTCTTCTTAGGAGGTGAATTCTCCATAATGTTACGTAAAAGGGCAGACTGATACCATTGGTGATTAAACGGAGGATTGAGTTTATAGCCTATAAAGTAGATATTTCAAAATCATCTTCTGATGTTATATTTCATGCGCTTACTTACATTTGTCACAAAAACAATGTACAGTAGTATTCAGAAATACTTTTTGTTAGATATTAAGCAAAGAAACTGAGAAAGAATAAAATAATAATAATGCAAAATTGAAACTGTCAAAACACAATACTAAATTTCTTCTATTGTGGGCGTCCTTGCAAACGAACCAATAATAAGCGTTATTTTACGTGTGACGTTTAAGTGACGCATTTCTCGTGCGCTGTTGCTACTGCATCTGTTGGGTAATCCTACTATAGATAGTATATTCTTTGGCCATTCACATAGAATATCTATATTCTAAATACTGATTGTAGTATTAACATCAAAACATACCTAATAACATCAGTACATTAACATCTTCCTACAGTATCTTCTTGGTTTAAACTGAGAAACTACGTCAAATACTTTCCTTAATAGAGCCGGCCATGCTTTTTTTAATGGTTAGCGACAATGCATAATTTTGATAGTGTGGTTATGTCATTTAAATAATAATAGGCGTCTATAATTTGAATTTAAGTATGACAACTGTCAAAATTTGAAGTTTTCAGAAGCTTAGCATGTACACCAACATTGATTACTTAAAAACGTTAAAAACAGCCTACTCTAATGAGGAAAATAATTGAATGTACGGTATACTGCGACTGCAATTTTTTTTGTATAAACTTCCTCCCAAAATTACTGAAATCTTTCGACTTTAGTTTTCCAGTTTTTTTCAATATCAGCAGTAAAAGCTTTTTTTTATTTTTATAAAGTACCATAAATGCAACATTCCCAAAGTTTTTTTCTATTAAATATATCGTACGTCTTTCACACAAGCACAATTTGTTGTTATTATTGTTTCTAAACCAATATCTTTTTCTTTGTTATTTACATTTACTGAATATGCTGCTTTCTTGAAGCAGAATATCATCTTATATAACTAGATTTTCTGTAAAACTGAATGTTTATTCTAAAAGAAATCTCTACTAAGAAATTGTACTTTATTTTAAAGCGTCGCAATAGATGCGATAGAACTTTATAAACCGCAAGATATTTAAAATTTTAAAAAATATAGCTAAAAGAAGTAACTTTGCTTTACGCTATAAGAACACGTCAAGACTCGGAAGGCATCTGCCTACCTTTAATCCTAAACCGATGGTTTTTATTGTTATTCGCAATTACTTGGAAATACTACTTATATCATTATCAAAATATAAATTCATAATATTGTATTATGAAAAGAAATAAAAATAATTGAATTTGATAATTCCGAATATTCTCTACATAAAAAGCATAAAGTAGTTTTATTGAATAATAGGTTAGATTTTATTATAAAATCATGAATCTCTATATCATATTAAAATAAGGATTTTGTATTATGATTGCAGAGTTTCTAGAAATTTTGTAATAACGGATCTTCATTCCTATATATCTACAAAATTGACATTCAAATTAGGTATCACTAATTTCATAAAACTAAATCATCATTAATAGTTTTTGAAATAAAAGAATTTTTCATCCTATTAATATCACCAATAGAAGTCTCCACTGTGTCTCAGCGATGTCAGCTCATGAAGACAAATTTGCATTGGACAATAACATCAGTGAGGTCAAGAATATCTGCTTCTTCTCTTCTTATTCTTCTAGAAGATCCGTGGATCTGTTTTGTAACTGATTATTCTTATTTCCCTGCAACAGCGAGTTCTAACTGCCTTGCGATCTTTTTGGTGGTCTACTGAGGAGGGGCGTTGTCCTCTCTGTTTCCCTTCCAGTGCAATACCGACTGTTCTGTTTGTGTCCATCCTTTTTATGGCGTGTACCAGTGTCTTCTCCGCTGTCTTCCCCCTGCTTACTATGTCTTCAACTCCGCATGTCTACCTAATGTCATCGTTTCTTACTCGGTTCCAAAAAGTGTTGCCTGTTATTGTCCTCAAAGTTATTTCCGATGATCGCATTGTTCTTTTTGTTCTACGGGTGTTTGCTCTGACTTCGTTGCCATAGGTCAGTACTGGTCTCAAGTGCTTTATAGATGCGGACTTTGCTTTCTATTCTGATGTGTTTATTCTTCCATATAACGTCGCTTAGACATCCAGAAATTGCGGCCGCGGTCTAAAATAGGTTAGGTTATTCTTATAACAGCGGCTGGTTGGTATTATTATTATAACCATATGCAATTTATTGTATGGATATACCTACTTTTGAAATATCTAGTATATGCGGTATGTTGAAAGTCATAAGACACCTCTTGTTTTACTCGATAAAGTAGAAATTATTCTGTAAGGTGGATATGTCTGGCTTTAAACTGAACTGTCGGTAGTAAGGCTTAAATTACGGCCTAATAATTGAATGTGATGTCGAATTGTTTGTTTTAGTGAATCAGAATTGGCGGTTCCGACGTATTGCAACCGAAATCGAAATTGCTCCGTCATTTTGCTTCTCACTGTATATTAACGTTGAAGGCAAAAAATTGTATGCCCTTCATTGTACATATAATTAGAACGTACTAACGGAAAAGCAAACCACCTGTATTATGTGATGCGTTCCAATACACTAGAGCGTTCGATTATCGTTTCCATAAAGCCTCAATAAAATAGTATTTAGGCTTAAATTACTACGGGATGTGTTGCGTTTTGAATCTAAGAACAGTAATCGATAGAAACTAATTTTTAGGAAAAGATGAAAAGTCTGATATTGAATGAACACTCCTCAATTACATTATTATTATATACAGGGTGTATTTGAAATAAGGGGACAGAGTATGATAAATGGAAAGATGCAATTATATAGAATATAAATCCCAAAAATTGTGAATCAATTACGACACGAACGCGAAAATTAAAAACCCCCAAAAAGTGTTTAATGTGCCGCCTATGGATTTAGCAGATATCGCGCTAGTTAGGCCAGACAGCCGACGTCATGAGTCGTAATAAATAATATTTTTATGGAACTAAACAAACATATACATACATAGATACACACACCGCAATAACAGTTGTAAACGTTATAAAAACCCCAATGATAGCAACAACCTTAATATGAAATATCAGCTGATTTGGGATAAAATTGATGCGTGTACTTTATTCGATTTCTTTTGTTCTCTTTTAAAATATCTTAGTTTTCAACAACGAGAATTTTTTTTATTGAGATGCCGACTGTATAAATTTTGTAATTATTTTAATATTTGCTAGGATTATTTAGATATTACATTTTCTTCCGCAATAAATGTATAGTAAGTACTATTACTGTTATTATGATTAAATTCAACGACTTTTTACTTCTTATTTCTCACAAAAACAAATTTGTGATGTAAAATTTGCCCAACTCTACTTATGAGAAACTTTCATTTTAATTGGACGCAAATGAATTAAAAAAAAACATAATTTATTTCAGTTCGTGCGTTGTCTAAGCCAGGGGTCTCCAAACTACGGCCCGAGGGCCACATCCGGCCCGCGGACAGATTTTGTCCGGCCCGCGGAGAGCTAGCATACTTGAAAACTCCTTTTAGAGAACATATTTTTTATAGCAAATTAAATTTAGTTTACTGAAGTATTCTAATTTTATGTTGAATAATTATTAATATGACATCTACATTGATATGGTCATGGGCTAACTACTCATAACATTGTTGTAGGCTTATTGTTATTGTTTTTGTGATAAGTTGGATAAAGAAACACAGAATTGTAATGAGTAAAGACATGTATAATATGCAGAAAATTTTACTTCAGTATATAATAACTAACAAATTATTGAAATGAATCCAACTAACATTTTATACATTTTAAATAAAAACATAACTTATAACAAGCATAATGACATATGAAATACTAATGAGATTTGTGTAATTGAGATTTTCCACTGACAATAGTTTGTAGTTGTGGACTAATTTTACTTGTACCAATTATTAAAAGAGATTTAAGATGCTCATCAGTTAATTTAGACTGTAAACATTTTTTGTGTACTTCATTTTGGAGAAGGTCTTCTCACACAAATAAGTAGCACCAAAAACAGAAAACAGCCCACGAGCAAATTTATGCAAATTATCAAATTGTGTCAGTAGAAGACTCTTATAAAATTCCAACAAAGATGAGTTTTGATATTTGTTCTTAATTATATCACTGCACTGTAGATCAATTATTTCCATTTGAAGTTCCGGGGCTAGGGTTTCAATGTCAGTATCAAAAGGATTCTGAAAAATCTTAATTTGATTCGCAATGGCATCAAAGTCCGAGAAACGAGTATCAAAATTTATTTTCAAAGCACTCAAAGTTTCGATTGCAAAATCGATAGGAAACTCAGTGTCAGTAGTGTGGCTGAATATTTCACATGTTTTAAAATGTGAAAAACATTTACTTCGTAGTTGTGATTGAAACAGTATCAATTTCTTCCGGAATGATTTGATATTAGTGTATAAATCAGGAAGATGCTGGTTTTCTCCTTGCAATCTCAAATTCAGTTCGTTCACATGTTTTGTCAAATCAACATAGAATGCTAACTTCCACAGCCATGCGTTGTTTTGTAATTCAGTAAGAGGGCGATGCTTTTCATTCAAAAAAATTTCGATTACTGCTCGAAGTTCAAAAAAGCGCTGAAGGACTTTCCCACAACTAAGCCAACGTACGGCAGTATGATAAGGTAAGTCATTTTCTCCAATCTCTTCAATAAATTGTCGGAATTGTCGGTGATTCAGCCCAAAAGATCTGATAAAATTAACAGTTGATATGACTGGTTTCAGAACTTCAGACATATCCAAACATTTTCCGCACAAAGACTGTTGATGAATGATACAATGTAAGACTAATGGTTTTAAACCACCGTCATTTTCTACAGCCTTTGACACAAGAGTGACCACTCCTTTATCTTTCCCACTCATGTTTTTGCCTCCATCAGTTGTAATACATTTCAAGTTTTTCCATCGAAGGTTCTTTTGATTAATGGCCATTTCAACTCCTTTAAAAATATCTGTACCAGTAGTTGTGCCATGAATACTATTCATATCAAGAAGTTCTTCATGCACTTCATAGCTTTTATCTACTCCTCGAATATAAATCAACACCTGAGCAGTATCTGACACATCCGTTGACTCATCCAAGGCCAAAGAAAACCACTCAACATGTCCATTTTTGTCGAACAGTTGAGAGGATATATTTTCAGCGATGTTTCCTACCCTTCGAGCCACAGTGTTTGCTGACATACTGACACTTTTTAATAAATTTACCTTTTCAGGGCACATTTCTTCGGCTACTGCAATTATGCATTCTTTGATAATTTCTCCATCGGTGAATGGTTTTCCACGTTTTGCAATTTCAAGAGCCACACGAAAGCTGGCACGCGTTGCAGCCTCTTGTTCAGTTTTGAGTTTTGTAAATGAAGATTGCTGCGATTTCAATCCGCGCTTCATAGCTTCGAATTTTTCTGTCCGCAAACTTCCTGTATATTTTGAGTAATTTTGAAAATGTTTTGTTTCATAATGACGTTTAATGTTATATTCTTTGAGAACGGCTATGCTTTCATTGCAAATCAAACATAGCGCCTTCTTACTCGACTCAATTACGAAATACTGAATGTTCCACTGATCTTTGAATTTTCTGCATTCACTATCAATTTTTCGCTTCTTTTCCATACTACTAAATCACACACAAAAGCAACAATTCAAATCAAAATACTGTTACAAAGATGTCTTAAACTTAAACACGCACAAACACGTTTTAAGGAGGTACGCACTATTTTATTTCACAACAGTGTCATAGGAACTGACTTGTGGTTGCGCCACTAGCCTTCTTATATATTCCAATTACTGCCATCTAGAAGTGAGTGGAAGACACCAGAACTTTCTCGAACCAACGAGATTATTCTGTACGTGCTATTAGCGCCATCTGTTAGCGATAGAAGGTACTACCTATTTCCGCTTGTGTCCACCAGATGTCGTGTCACGTTACTCCTCATGGCTCGTACTCTACGACTAATCTAGAAATTACAGATAATGACAGGAAAATTAATAATAAGCAGTGTTACCGTTTTGCAGCCTTTTTTAAACGTTGCGTACTTTTTCGGATTTTTTTTCATCAGTGGACTATTTCACTTTTTACCACCGGCAACAATGATAATATGGTTTTGGCCCTCGGAACTTACTGGAGTAATCAGTATGGCCCTAAGGCTGGAAAGTTTGGAGACCCCTGGTCTAAGCCATAGTCGAAACATCCACACGTAACAATCGAACGAGACTGACCTCGCACGGCTTCACACTCCTACTTAGTACCCCACCCTTGCATACCCTACAGTCGTATTAAGTGCAGTTGCGCGACGAATATTTTAAAAATATCTTTGTAATTTTTAAAATTTGAATTTGGGCAAAATATTTTGGATTTGAGTCTAATAAAATTAAATCTTTCCATTAATCATACTCTGTACCCCTTATTTCAAATACACGCTGTATATTGTATTACATATAAAATTTTAGATAGAATTCTGCGACAAGTGGTAATTAATAGGAAATAGTACATAAAGTGACCTAGAACCTTTGTGAGTTTGAACCACAAAAGTAAGTCATATTTTACACACTCAACATGTGTGCACAATGAATCGGGACAGCTTGTATTTAGATTTTAACTTCAACTGAAGGTTGAAAAAAAGTAAATATTGATCAATTGAATTTACATCACAAATATCAGAAAGACATATCTAACCGATCTATGTACATACATACAGAATCTAATGCGTGAATAACCGTGCATTTAATAATTCAGTAGGTTTCCTATCTATAGACATAGTATTTATTTAAATTATCGACCAATAGGCTCGAAATTGTATGTACATTTATAATGATCATTATTAATCTCGTGTCGTATAATTAAGTTGCGGCAACAGGAGTGCTACTCAACGCAAAATCAACAAACTCCTGTTGCAAGAATAATTGCACGACGCTACATTTTAACAGAGTATCACATCCCCCAAACGATGGATGTTGAACAGTTGTCGACGGATACGGGGGTTTCTTAAAACGGATCAAATGAACCGTAATTAACCCAATGATGTATAACTTCTTTTTCACTTCTCAAACCCTTTATACTATATATATACATTTATTTTTTGCTGTCGTAATTTTTTACCAGCTTTCTGAAAGTTTTCTTTCTCATCGGTCATATGTAACAACATACATAATTCCACCAAAAGTGTTTGTATTTTTTAATAACCGGCATATAATATTAATAGGAACAATGACTAGCGATAATTTTTTTGTGTGTTGTTAAGGTTATGTACGTCAAATGTGTGTATGTATGCTGTATGTGTTTCTGAATAATTCACTAGAGACATTATTAATAATATCGATTTCTTTATGGTATATTCATATAAAAAAGCACACATCGCACCATGGATTAAATAAATATTAATATAAATTGTACTCATTATTATTTATTGGATGTAAATAATACTCCGGGCATTGAATAAAACTCATTTCCTTTTTTCGACATAATTACTTAATTAACTCCATATACATATCAAGTTTTATATTGGTTATTTCCTCATGATTTGCAGGCACGACATATTTTGCTAATGTTCTTCTTGTGTGTCAATAATATATGAATGCATGTAGGTTGTATATGTATATTATACCTATGTAGGGGGTGAGTCGCAGAACTGAAGAATGCTTCAAAATACTATTCTAAAGCAAGTATAGCAAACTTTCTATACTTCCTTTCTTGGAAGGTAGAGAAAGCATGAAGACAAATTTTCATTGTTCATAAATATCATAATTATCTAATGTCGACGTTCAATATTAAACCATCAAAGATTTGTCGTTTGTTTGCATATATCATGAACTTCAAATACCCCAACAAAAAATAATCTAAAGGAGTTAAGTTTTCTAATTATTATTATTAGTAGTAGTATTATCATCAGTGTAGCATGTGGCATCGTCTAGTTAAAAGCACGTGCCCTCCCAAACAATTTTTTCTTAATTTGGCCCGCAAAAAAGTATTGTTAACACCGATTAATCAATCTCCCATTGGTTGAGGAAATGGTCCCACCTTGTTTTTATTAGAACCGTATTGTAACGAAATGAGTTTACATTAAATAAAAGAATCAGACCTCTCGGCGCGATAAAAACGAAATTGTCACACGCAAAAAAAGAGGCAGACCGAGCGACGTATAAAAACACTCTTATTTACACACCACCATAAATCAATCTCCACGCCGTACGGCATAGTCCAGCGGAGACAGAATGTCTATGGAATATTCTACAAACATCGAGAGAAGGATGGAGTTTTACACGAATGCTTCGAGATGTTTCGCATACGTATATAAGCCGGCTGGATTCATTGCGGAATGAGTAATTGCGGAATAATTCGGGATTAAGAAAGTCCGTAAGAAGTAGCCGACGCGCCTAGAAATAAATAAATATAAGTCGTACGGTAGAAATAAATATAGTGGTGCGTGTTATATAAATAGAAGTGTTACATAAATACGGACAGAGATATTAGTAATAGAACTAAATAAATACATGTGTTAATTTTAATTTATTAATGGTAGTTTTAAGTGTGATACGTTAGTTTTACATTTTATATTGTAATTAATTTTAAGTTATATAAATATACAGACTGTTTTAAATAAATAATTGCATGAGTTGTTTATTGGAACCCGAAAACGTTACAGTATGTTCTGTATCAACGTCTTTTAGGTTTAGCCACTAAAACTGTATTAGCATCAATACGTATCGCTCACCAGTAACTTATAACTGCATGTGCTATCGCGTATTAGTGAAGAAAATGATCCTATTAGGTCACTTTGCTATAAACTACACCATACATAAACAATGTGCAGATTCAAGGACTTCTCGATGTATTTCTTGAGGATTGTTTTCACAATCCATTTAACAAGAAATGAGCTTTAACCTGAGGAGATAATTTTTTGCTCAAAATTATAAGTCTTTTAACGTTTCGAGAAGTTTTAGTCCTTGTGGTAAAATCTTAAATGCGTGTAAGGCCGTTCGTCCACCGAGGAAACCAATACGAGGCAACCAGTCGCTTACAACCAAGCAACCAGTCACGCCAGCGACCAACACATTAAAAACTGTACATGTTCGTTCACCGCGGCAACTACGACCTATTTCGAAGGGCAACCTATCACGCGCGATTATACTGACTGGTCGCCAAGCCTTCAGTTGCTTACGACCATTAAGCTATTCTTTATTTGTAAAGTTCAATTTGTTATGCTAGTTTTTAGTTTTTAACACAATAACATGCCGCGATCGCTATCAAAAGCTGAAGAAAGCGCAAATATAAGGTTTGTGCAGGAGATCGAAAAACACCCGTGTCTATTTAATTATACATTAGAAAATTATGCCAAAAGAAATGTGGTAGACGCAGCGTGGGAAAAAGTAGCAACATCTGTTGGGGATTCAGGTAAGTAAAACTCGTTTTTAAAAGACAGTGCTTGTTAAAAAATTATCCGTACCAAACAAGATAAGAAAAATACAGTCTACTTAATTGTTTATTAGTAAATATTTTGTCTCTTGTTAACAACAAAAAGTAACTCATGCTAACATATCAAGAAAAAGCTTATGATCATAAAAACATTCTGCATTTTTTTTTTTCGTTAAATGCAATATTTCCACTGAAAAGGTAGCGAAGAATGAGGTTTTAAAAACTAATGCGAAAGATAATCTCGAATACTATTTCCGGAAACACTTTCTGGGAAAACCAGTTGTTCTTGAATAATCTGTCCAAGTTCCTCCGGAGGATCTTGACCCTGATTATCTTCATCATCGAAGTTGAATGTCGGTCGATATAAAACGCCTCCCCCTTTTCTGATAAAATTATGTAGAATACAAACAGCTCTAACTAAATTATTTACAGTTTTCAAATTTTTAGTTGCTATGGGAGTTGAAAGTATAGCGAATTTACTGTTCATCATTCCAAATGCACATTCAATGCTTTTGCGTCCCCTGCTTAATCTGTAGATAAAAACTCTTTTCCGATTATTTAGTCCTCTTCTTCACTGTAAAAAATCGACTGAAAAATACATTTATTATAACTGTAATTTTTCCAATAATTAAAATGTAATAATCCATGTAATGTAAGATCGCCTGAAATTGAATGTGAAATTGCAATTTATCTGTAAAGTCACAGTTAGTATGTAGTTTTAGTTTTAAAAGTAATGTAAAATTGCTTCATCTCATAGAACTTTTACAACATTTAGTGTGTTTTTATCACTGGCAATGTAAATTCGCTATTAGTCCCTGTGATTTCAAATTCAAAATACTGTGATATTACAATACTTAATAAGGTTTCTTAATAAGTATTCTCATTAAAAGCATGTTTACTAATTAACCCACACTAATTTTTATACGTGCGAATAGTAATTTTACGTTCGTGAATAATATTTTAAAAATCAAGAAAACTTATAGGTTCATCCAAGATCGTATAATATTCAATCCCGCAATAAACCAGTTGAAGTTTGACTGTGAATTGTCAATCGGAGACTCTCTGTTCTAGACCCATTCCATTTAGGTGACTTGTATTAATTTTTACGTGCATTATCTTTAAGAAAGGAATTAAAATAGTGCGTAGTTTTCATAGGTTTGCGAGCCGCTGATGATTTGTTTCTACAATCCGTGAACGCATGCGCAGTGATTTCAGTTTACTAGTGCTTTTCATGACAATTACGTGCTGTTGTTTGTGTTTTGGTTATACAATTAATAGTTGTAATTTGTAATTTATAAGTTATTATAAGGTAAGTTAATCACTGTGGTACATTATTAGCATCTGACAGTAACAATTATTTGAAGCTTTGGAGTCAGTTTGCCTGTGGTAAAGGTTAAGTTCGCAGATTGTAGTGGGGCCTAACTACAGTGAGTTATTTGGTAATTTAGCTCTGTTCGTTTTATATGTAACGAAATCATTATTCCTTGGGCAAATGAACAATACATATATGATGTATGTATCATTTTATAGTGTTCTATAATGTGTAATGTATACAATAAGTACTTTTCACTTTTTTTAGTGGATGTGTAAGGAGAAATGTACATATGCAGAATAGAATGTGCGGTGATCGCACCCCTTCAATCGAAAAATATAACACCGATCAGATCCCACATAGATATTCAATAAACTGATTCGCCCGATGATTTTATATTTGATAGAGCTTCCATGAAGCTGACATGTATACAATGCGAAGAACATTTATAAATCGTTCACAGCCGACTGGTAATCACATCATAGAAGAATGGCCAATTCTTTTCAAAAAAGAAATGGCATTTCGGCATTTTGGCAAGTTGAGAGGAACGTTTGTGCAAAAACACTGGAAATTATTTCAATTTGCAATTGAAAAAAGATTATAACAGACATTCCACCTCCAGATGATGAAGAAAAATATATCATATACTTGACTACTTTAAAGAAGATATAAATTTTCTAATAATTAAGATGGAGAACATGGTACGTTGATAATTATTAATAATAAGTGTAACATAATCTCATTAACTCGGGTTCCAATTATTTGAGGATTTGAATGTTTCTGAAACAATCAAATTAAATGCTCCGTGCGTCATAATAACGAATGAAGTTAATGTTAACAAGTTAAAATGTTCTTCTTTTTTAATTCTTTCTTTTTAGTTACTGAAAATGTTGCTAGCTACCACTAAGGGAAACAGAATGTGTTAAGTTGTGAAGACTTAGTTGGCCTTCAAAGCTCTCTTCACATTTTATTACAATTTCAATATGAAGTACCCTTGCCACGTACTTGAGTTCATTCAAAGATATTTTTTGAAAATTAACCGTGATCAGAGGTCGAAAGGCAACAAAAGAACCCTTATTAAAATTGTAACCTTACTCAATAAGTCGAGAAATATTAGTTGTTGAAATACTGAAACGTTGAATACAAGTTAATTTTTTTTGTTTTTCTTGAAATTTTTTGTTTGTTTTTCATATACACTGCAATATATATTATCTTGTAATAATAACATTAACGGCGATAAATAAAATTCCTAGCTTAAACAACTCTTTTTGTTGATTACAGTAGTGGAGCGGCGCAGGATTCACAATTTCCACAACCTATACCGCGCTATAATCAATGAAACATATCTTCTGTAATTTATAAGGCAATATCCAAATCAAAAGCATTTTTAAAAAGTGATATGTGTACAAGATTCTATAGTGCCTCACGAATGCATGCAAAAACTGAAAAATAGGTATGCCGGTATAAATAGGTTGCCCCTAATGTACGATACTTTTTGACGAATGCACAGGTGTTAACTAGATTTTACATAAAAAAAATGACAGCGGAAAAGGCTCCGTAATAATAAAACCTGAAAAAATATTACAAGAGCTGTACGTACAATTAAGTAATCCGGTTGTAAATCCACATCTAATGTATGTATCTTAACAGGGATTGAATGTACATTTACAGTTAGTGTACGTAGATTTACATCGAGTCGCTGTGTACTTACATAGTGGTGCTGTAATATTATAATACACGAGTGTAAATTTTATGGTTAATAATTGAAATTTACAATTATGCCTTGTAACACTGCATTACCTTGCTGTATCTTTTCCAGCTGAACAAGTAATATTAATTGATATACTTGTAAAACTACATTCACATGTTGTCTTACAATGATTACAATTGGTCATGGAGTTGCCAATGATTTTCATAGTAATTTTTCATAAACACTTTTTAGAGTGTTAGATATGGCCGCATCATATGCTTCATCTGCTACAAAAGAAAAGGGAACATTTCTTCCTGTTTGATCATGCACAAGACGTTTGGGAACACGGAAATCGCCACCCAGTGGATCAGCTCGAAAAGGAACATATTACCTTAATGACGTAATGCACTTTATTATACCATTGATAATACAGAGACAATGTTAAGTGATCACACTGAGAGGGATACAGAATATTCAGGAGAAGCCGATGGCGGAACAAGCGAAACCCAAATATACGGTGAAAACACACGAATCCACTTCCGTTAGCAAACAGAAACACAACTGGCACAGAAAAGGGAAAACAAATAATTGGTGCAAAAGAGAAAAAAGCAAAATCTAAGACGACAACAGACATTGACGAGGTTTTTGTAGAATATTTCCAGCAGAAGAAGAGGACAATGAACCAACAGCCAGACAGTGCTCGCAAGACATTTCTGCTGAGCCTGGTTCCAGAAATTGAAAACATGACTGACATGCAGTTTCGTCGATTTCGTCGTCATGTTTTGGATGGTGTTGATAACATTCTCTTTCCTTCTTATACCTCAACACCAACATCTATGAGATGCTCTTGCACAGATGTTCATTAGGCAAATGTAGAAAGTACATTATTGTCTCCAGTTCCGGAATATAGGTACATAAATAAATATATATATTCATAAACGTTTTTCTTTGTTTTAATAGCTGATAATAATGAACTAACCACATACCTTAATGTTATTAGTAGCCTTTCTGAGACTCCAACTGCATCTCGGTAGTTAGTGTCCTTCTTCAACATTCTTGATCCAAAAATTCTTTCAAGTTCACTAAAACTCTCTTTATCCATTCTGTAAGTTTGTTTAAACTTAACTGGATCTTTGAATTCACTTGCAATTTTGAACCACCGCTTTTCTTTATTCCGTTCAAAATCCGGATGAACCCAAAATCTTTTGCGCTTATTTCTTTGCGCTCTTAAGTATACCTAAGTACCCGGTAATGGCATCCTCATCGGACGACGACATCCTTCGAACTGGTTTCTTGGGTGGACGAAGAACTAAGCAACCAGTCACCCGCGACTGGTTGCCGGCAACCTGTCGCCACCTATTGGTTTCCTCGGTGGATGAACGGCCTAAAACACAACCTTCTCAAGTTGTTGTTTTTCAAACGCTAATTTTTGAGCACAACGACGATTGGTATTTCGACGTCTTGCTGGTGTTTTCACATCGTGAAGTTTAAAACCACTTTAAAATAGCAATGACAGAAGGACGTTTATGTGGACCATAGTTTTTGCTAAGTGCATATTGAATATTCACAAAAGAACGTCTATTTTCGTAAAATGTTTGGATAATAACCAAACGTCCGTGAAGCTTGCGTTTAGCCATGATAATTTGTTGAGTATAATAAATACAAATGACAACTAATAACCGTTATAAAATGTTAATATTTTCTTTATTACTGATTCCCGAAATATTTTGAGTTTGGTAACAATTTGGACAGATACAACGCCTAAAAAATTAGAGTATTACTCAGTATCTGAGTAAGTACATAAAAAATTGCAGTAATATGAGTATAACCTGTTTTAAATTATTCAAGCATTTTTGTACAATTTATACAGAGTGCTAAATATATTTACGGCTGTTTCTTCAAATGAAGTCCTATATTTTCAATCAAATGCTATATTCTTTTTGAGATATTCTTTAAAAATATATATTAATGTAATTTAGAAAAAAGTGACCGTGCTTGTTTGATTTCAAAATCTGTTTGAGTAATAGTAGTTGTTTTATCAATTCCATTAACTATATTTAATAGTAATTTTCGTTATTTCTTTAGTTGCTTGTTAATATTTATTTATTTATTGTTATAATCAACGGCTTTGCTTACTTGCAGAAAATCTTGCCACACCTAACTTACAGATAACACAAAGCACTTTTAAATTGATTTAACAACAGTACAAAAGGATATCGAAAATTGTTAGAATGTTAATACATGTGGTGGAGGAAATCTCATATTTTTCAGAAAAGGATGCCAGGAAAGTGAGCTGTTTGTTACTATTCAGGTTCCAGCTATTACACTATTAAATTACACTATTACATCTTCTATTTACGCTTCTCTGATTGATGTTTTAATTGTCACGGAGGCAGATCATGCCACTGACTTTGGAGTAAAGTCTGTTCATCATGTCTCGGATCATTCAGTGGTATTTGCACAATTCGTTTTTTTTGATGTAAAACATGAACCTGAAGTTCGGACCTCGCGTTCTTTCAGACACTTTGATTATAACGCCTTTTTGCTTGACTTCAGATCAATCTCTTGGGATAGTATTTACAACATTATTGGTATAGATGACAAAATCGTTTTTTTAAATAACTACCTGAGTGCCTTATTTGACACTCATGCTCCTTCTATTACTTATAAATGTGCACGGTTGTCTAGCCCTTGGTTAACGGACAATGTCAAACATTTAATGTCTCTCCGCGATAAGGCTCTTGCAAAATATAAAAACACCCGCCTGGCGGTTGATTGGGATTATTATAAAAGTCTTAGAAATTTTACATCTACCGCTGTCAAGGCGGAGAAAAGGGCATACTTGAATCACAGATTGAGCAATACCAGCAAGAGCTGCGTGTGGAAGGACTTGAAGGAGTTGAATATATACAAAAAGGGGAAACCCGCATTGCCTGTACATTTGCAGAATGTGAACGAGATTAATAGTTACTTTTCTTCAATCGCTCAGAGTGTATCAGATGTGGATCCAGATGTGCTGGGTTTTTATAGTAGGAACATTAGGCCTGGAGTCGAGATATGTTCTTTTGACGAAGTTCTGGAGGAGGACGTGCTTTCTATTATAAACAATATTTCTTCAAATTCTACGGGAAGTGATAAGATTAATATTAAAATGATTTCATTATCTTGTCCTTACATCAATCCGTATTTGACTTTCATTATCAATTTCTGTTTATTTAATGGTGTTTTTCCTTCAATATGGAAGGTAGCTCACCTCATGCCTCTTTCTAAGAATAGCACCCCCAGTGATTTTGCGGACTTGCGACCAATAAGTATTCTGCCGACGCTGTCGAAGATTTTGGAGAGGGTGGTGGAGCGTCAATTGAGACATCATATATCTAGGTTTCATATTCTCCCATCTTTTCAGTCAGGTTTCCGACCGGGGTTTAGTTGTGCCACCGCACTGACTAAAATTACTGATGATGTTATTTCAGCTACGGATACTGGTATGGTTACTGTTTTGGTCCTGCTTGATTTCTCCAAGGCTTTCGATAGGCTTAATCATCAGTTGTTGCTCTCGGTCTTGCATTATGTGGGGTTTCATGATAATGTTGTTTCGTTCTTTCACAGCTATTTGTCCGACAGAGTACAAAGAACTGTATTAAATAATGACATTTCTGACTACACATATTTGAAATCCGGTATACCTCAGGGATCTATCTTGGGTCCATTGTTATTTGCAGTTTATACCTCGCAGCTTTTTCTGTTTGATCACTTTAATTGCAAATTTCACTTCTATGCTGACGACACGCAACTGTACACTTCTTTCAACACCGGGGATGTTGCTGTTGGAATGCACACTATCAATAGTGACTTAGATAAATTTTATAAAACCACTCGTCGCCATGGTTTGCAAATTAATGGACAAAAGTCATGCTACATTATTTTCGGTAGTGCTTCCAACAGGTCGCAGGTGTGTGATACGTTGGATTTGCATATTAATGGAGTTGGGTTGGTCCGAAAGAATTGTGTTAGAAATCTGGGTCTGCTTATGGACGAAAACTTGAGGTTCAATGATAACACTACCAACCTTATTAGGCGGGCTTATTGTAATTTGAAAATGTTATATCCTTACAGATCCTCCTTGAATGCTCATGTTAAGACTATGTTGGCCGATACATTGGTCTTGTCCCATTTTAACTTTTGCGATTCCATTTATGGTCCCTGTCTTGACAGTTTGGATAGGAGGAGAATACAGGTAACCCAAAACTCATGCTTGCGGTTCATTTTCGGTGTTGGTAGGAGAGAGAGAATTTCTTTTAGGTTGTCGGAGGTTGGCTGGCTCAATATGGAAAAGCGCAGGCTTTTTCATTTGGCCTGTTTCGCTTATAAAATTATTACTACCCACACCCCACCGTATTTGCTAAACAAAATTAGATATCGCACTGATGTCCACAGCATTAACGTTCGGAGAAGGGATTTGATTGATATAGCTCGTCACCGTACCACTCACTTCAAGCGTTGTTTTCAATACAATTGTGCTATGATTATGAATGATTTGCCACCGTATTTCAAAGATTTGTCCCTCCGTGGTTTCAAGCGATGTTTGAGAGAGCGTTTACTAAGTGATCTTGTATTTTGAGTTGCTCGAGTTGTTCGGATAGCAGTAGTTTTAAGTTGTAGTTTTTCTTTTTTTCTATTTTTTTTTTTCTTTTTTTTAATTACACTTGCGCTTTTGAATAGTGTTCAAAATGGTGTTATGTATGTGTGTATGGCTATTTTTGTATATATGTGCACGCACACCGTTTTTTTTTTTTTTTTTTTGACTCATTTGGTACACCTGGTAGATCAGGGAGCCTCAGGCATAACTGAAGGTGTTACCATTTGATTTCATTATTACCAATATGTAAAATTAATATGTAAAATTAATATGTTAATGTAATGGAATCAATAAAGGTGTTATTATTATTATATTATTATTATTATTATTAAAATTCCCGTAAGATGCCGATATCAATATTCTCAATTTGCATGCAAGGTTGCCACACCTATTGCCTATAGAACATATCTGCGATATGAAAGGTGGAAGTCTTAGTATGCTTGCTGAAGTTTCAATATACTTATGACAGCCACATGCTACTTGATTAAAAAATATACTGTGAATATAAGAAGTAAGGAGCCTTTATTACTATATTTAGAAGAAGAACGTTTTAACATAACTTTAGTGAGTTATATTTTGCCATGACAATGTTATAAATTTTTGTTTCATGACGTCATAAACTCAGACGATGACGCATTTTGTTTTAAAAAATTAATAGTACATATTTTATTTCCCTTTACGATAATATAAAAGTTTACAAATTGAAATTATTAATTACTTTAATATTATCGTTGGCAGTTTTAAACGTTGTTCATTTCAATAGAAAATAAAATAAAATACTTTATTAAAATAATTTCACCAATGTTTACCAATAATTTGTCACATTTTTCAAAATGTCTGCCATTAACTGTCTGACAATCAGGAATTCGAAGTGAAAACCTCTGCTCTTCATTCTCGATGGTATTTGCTCTTGAATACTAATTTTTAATTCGTTCACATATTTGGGCCCGGTTAAAGAACATAATACTTTCAAAATGTCCTCAAAATAGATAGTCTGAAAATCGAACGACTTCTACTGGCTACTCTATGCGCCCTTTTCTTATAATCCATCCGTTTTCAAAGACTGTATAATATGACTTATAAATACACATAGATTGAACAAGCTCAGGCTGTCCCCGTGTCTGATTCCGCCCGACGTTGAGATATTGGCCGTTGTGTGCTCGCCTGCTTTAAGTTTTGTCGTGTTGCCCGTTTTTAGTAGTCGGATTATTTTTACGATATTGGATGGCGTTCTATTGTTAATTAATAGTCTAACTATGCGTTCCGGTATACTTTATCACAGGCTTTCATCAAGTCGACGAAGCAGATGTTTGTTGAATTCCATTGACTTTTCTTTTAAAGAGCGTGTCAGTCGCCGATCTATTTTTTCTAAATCTTGGTTGTTCTTCTTTGGTTTCGATCTGCGCTTCTAGTTTCTCCTTGAGGATGCTTGTGAATAATTTCATTGTTGTATTTAGAAGCATTATTTCCCTATAGTTCCGATGCAGGTCTTTTGTCCCTTTTTAAAAATAGGTATTGTAATGCTGCTGTGCCAGTTCTCTGGTATTTGTTGTGAGTTCAGGATTAGGTTGAAGAAGATTGTAGGCTTTGCGTGAAGTGTCTTGCCTCCGTATTTTAATAACTCGTTGGGTATACTATCAACTCCCGCTGCTTTTCTGTTTTTTAGTTTTTTCAGTTTTGCCTCCAGCTATTTTTCGCTGATTGTGTTCTCCTCCGTTGTTTCATATAGCTCCAATTCGAATGCTTCCTCCGCTCTGTATAGTTGTCTGAAGTATTCCCATAAATTACTCATAAACTTTCAATATATAACTGAAATAAAAACGTTATTTCCAAAGATGCCTTACAGAACAATTAATACTTCTGGAAGCATAGAAATGTGTGTTATTCAATATATTATATTAAGAATGTGTGTATGTACTTAGGTTAGCAATAGTATAAACAACTTACACAACAGTAAATTTATATACATATAAGTAAAAGATTTGTTTTAACCCCCTCGTTTGTAAATCATAGAAATATTAAAAGCTTACTACATACAAAAATCGAAAAGACAGAACCTTTATTATACTCTGGTATTTACAAAATCAGTTGTAACAAATGCAATAATTTGTATATCGGACAGACAAAAAGAAATGCATTAAAAAGAGCAGAGGAACATTTATATCATTTAAAAAATCATAACGTAGATAAATCAGCTTTAGCACTTCATTTTGTAGACACAGGCCATAAATTTACAATAGATGATGTAAAATTAGTAAAAAGAACTCGATATAAAAATCTAGATATGTGGGAAAAGATTTTTATGAAGAAATATAAGAATAAATTGCTTAATAATGACTTGTCACCACTCAATAATGGTTTCTTGAAATTCATTCCGGAGCTAGGTAATTCGTAAATTTCCCACATAGTTAGGTTTATAATGTACTGTTATGTTTAATGTCATTCTGTGAAAAAATAATAACTGTAATTTAGTGTCTTTATAGGTACTATTAGAAGTTTGTAGATATATATTTGTGTGAAAATTGTAATAAATTTAGACTACTGATGATATTTGCATGGCAAATGAAATGTACATCTAGTGGTTAATAAAACATAATTTTTGTGAAACGAGGTGTTTTCATTTAATTAAAAAAAATATTTATTACTATTACATCTACATACTTCAACATTTAACTAATTGCTTGAATTTACATATACGGGGTTTTATTTTATGATTTTACAATAAAATAATATCTAAAAGTTTTTCGTCAAGTTCCTATTGATCGTTTGATGGAAGGTTTGCTTCACTCTCACTCGTTGATACAAATGTTTAGTAAGTAATTCCACAGCAACCAAAGAAAATAATGGACTTGCTTCACTATTTATGTTTGTATAGCAATTCTAGCAATTCTAAGGTATATAGTAGTTAGAGTATATTTATAATGGCAATTTTCCCCAAAATGTTTAGACCAATGTATACTACTTTCCTTTGAAACCCAATTTAGCCTATGTGTTTTCTTTATCCACAGATTCCTTCTAATGGGCTCTTCTGGTATCCTATGATCAGCAATTTTCCATGTTAAAATAAAAGATTTATATTCACCAAATTATGGATGAAATTAATAACTTTGTGTACCTATCTATAATTTCGGAAATATATACAATTTTCCTCTACTTTGCTTGCATTCTTCTTGCTACTCCACTGAGAAGCGGCACATCAAACCGTATTAAGTACTAAGTACTAAATGAAAGACAAAACAGCTAAATCCTTGGTAAAAAATGAAATGGAAAATAATGGAAATGCTTAACCCTAAACTAATTAACAATAAATGATAGTATTAAAGGTACTAAATTAAAAGTAAATTATATATGAACTTAAAAAGTTTGTAATTCACGGTAATAAAGAATAAAATGCAAAATATATACTAGACAAATAAGCAAGTAATGACCCACCAATGGCGGATGTAAACACGCGGCTTCACTTTTGTCGACAATGCTCTCTCCTTCTTTTCTATCCTCCTTGGAAAATACTGATTTTTAAACAAACGCCGCAATAGATGAACACAGCTGTCAAAACTGACAAATGTCAATAATAACAATTGTGCATTAGTTTATCGTGTACTATCACTTCCACGGCATACTTAAAATGTACGCATTTTGCACACCGTATTTCATATTGTCAGGCATTTAATGGCTGTTATTTTGAAAGTATGCTATTTATTTAAAAAAATATTGGTTGCCATTTAAAAAAAAATATGATGTCATCGTCTGAGCATATGACATCACAAAATAACAATAAATAACATTATATTACCCATTAAACTTTTTCGTCGCCTGTTCCTGCCATGCTTCTTACTTTGTATTCATGCTGTATATGTTTACTGGATAATTCGATTTTTTCACATACTTTAAATATATGTATTTAAATCATTACCATTCTGGACAGATTTGGAGTTTGTGAGTAAATGCCTCTCTTTATGTAAAATTCTTCACAGAAAACATACACGCATACAAGAAATATTTGCTCACATCAAAATTGTATCCAATTCAAATAAAAATATGTATTAATAAGCTAAAATTCTCTAGAAAAATTTGTCCGAGATAATTATTTTTATGCACTATCCAGTTCAGCCAACTCTGTGTAATATTGGGTGTCCCAACAGGAACTTGGGGATTTAAATATCACAGTATTTTCAAATAATGTAACATATTAATCTAATATTTGACATACGTCATCTGGAAACTTGTAAGTGTCATCATGCAACGTTTCACGACTGAAGAACGTATCCAAATTGTTCAAATTTATTATGAAAATGCTCGGTCTGTTATGAACACAATTCGTCGACTACGCGTTGTTTTTCATCAGAATCATGTTCCCAGCGATACAGCAATAAGGAATTTAATTGCAAAATTTGAAATAACTGGTTCTGTTCTCGATGTAAAGACAATCAAAGTGTAACAAAAAGTCCAAAAGCTTCAATTCGTCGCCGGTCACACCAATTGGATCATCTCTGCAACGAATTTTAACCAAAGACCTACGGCTACAAGCATACAAGATGCAGTTAACACAAGAATTGAAGCCCAGGGACCATCAACACCGCCGTATCTTTGCAAATTGGATTTTGGAGCAAACAGAACTTGATAACGTATTTGAAAAGCGAATCATATTCAGTGACGAAGCCTATTTTCACCTAGGGGTTACGTAAATAAACAAAACTTCCGCATTTGAGGGCTCCAAAATCCTCGAGAGATTATTGAAAACCCCATGCACCCACTACATGTCACCGTATGGTGTGGTTTCTCAACCAACGGTGTTCTTGGACCTCACTTTTTTGAAAATGAGAATTGAGAAGCAGTAACTGTCAACGGGGAGCAGTATCGACAGATGTTGAATAACTTTCTATGGCCTCGTTTAGAAGATATGGACCTCAACATTCTTTTATTTCAACAAGATGGGGCCACTTGCCACACTGCCATGGAAACTCTAAATTTACTGCAGGAGAAATTCCCTGGTCGTGTGATTTCTCGTAATGGTGACGTGGATTGGCCTGCAAGATCCTGCGACTTAACACCGCTGGACTTTTTCCTTTGGGATCAAGTATACACAAATAATCCACAGACAATTGATGAATTAAAAAATAACATTCGTGCGGCTATTGCCGAAATTAACTTACATATGTGTGATAAAGTCATCGAAAATTTTAAGAAAACAATCACTATGTGCAGACGGAGTCGCGGTGGACATTTATCCGATATCTTGTTCCACATATAATTTTAAGGTTTCGAGCAATACATAATAATTGTTACGATTAGTTAATTCACCATCTGTAATGTTTATTCCACTTGTATTTTTTGAAAGACGATATAATCCACTTGAAATAATTCAATACAACCATTTTTCTACTGACATAAACTTATTGTTTATATTCCTTCTCTCTATGCCTACAGACAGACGCCGTACAGTGTCACTTTAACAAGGATATTTGATATTCAATCGTGTCCGCCTCACTTGTAAGTTATAGCACCCCTTGCCATGAGTACGTGACCGCTCCCGACGTATCCAGCTTCTTTATGTAGGTACCGCTCCTATAGAGAGAAGATATAAGGTTTATGTGTGGAGCTTCATAGATTCGTTGACAGTCACAAACTGTTCAAGAATATTGGATAGGTAGCTACATATATTTAATGCATAGATTTAAAGATCATATAAATCCAGGAATTTTTTTCAATTACACATAAGACTATTATATTTAGAGCAAGCTCTCCGATATAATGGATTTTAAAAACACTGAAGTAAGGTGCAGCTGAAAAGGGCAGTCGATTTTTGCCACACTAGTCTGCCATAAGATGACCTATAATTGAACAGCTTTCACTTATAAAATTATCGGGTGAAACAGAAATTGAAATAATTAATTAATTAGGTACTCACCGAGTGAATTTTTCTAGGTCATATTTTTAGTCATATCTATTATATGCACCCTTGAAATTATGAAGATTGTAATAATTGATGTTTATTTCACTTTATTACACAATAATTAAATCCAATTTGTATGATTTTATATTACTTTTCGGCGATTTTAAAAGTACACCGTAATGTAAAGAAAAGCACACAAGTGCAACTGAACTACTCGTTGGAATCAGAGCATTCTAAGTTACATTCGGTCGAAAGATTGGTTTCCATAGAATTATATACTCAGTAGAGGATCGATTAAAATTGTGTTTTTTAATATTTATTTGAAAATTATATGCAAATCAGTAACAAAATACGTAATAAAATGTGAATTATTTATAGATTTGTACTTCATTTCGTTGGTTTTTTAACATGTCTTTTAAAATTATACAAAACCTAGTAAAGACGTACGTCGTGAAATAGAGAATATTTATATATGTTTTTTATATTTTTGCATTCATTTATAAATCTTTTTTTGCTTTTTTTAGCCACGTCCTTTTCCTCCACTGTTATTTCCATTCATTTGTAGTATTTCTAGTTTTTTGCAACCGCTTCCCCCTTTCCCTGCTCTAAAGTTTCTTGGTTTTTTACCCCCTCCCTTGCCCCCACTGGTATTTTCGTTCATTTATAGAATTTTTTGATTTTCTGCCGCCCCTTTCCACCACCTCCGCGCGACGCAAGGGTGGGATGCATAGGAATTTTGTTCAATTACAGGTAAAACTATTTTATTTAGAGCAATATCTCCGATATAATGTATTTTGAAAACATTATAATTTGAAGGGGTTTTATATACATTTTTAAAACTCCAACTGCTGCTGAACTAAATAATTTCTTCTGTAATATAACCAATTACATAATTCATGTACAGAACCCAACTCAGAGATTTACTTATAATAATATTGTAAGGTTTTCGGGTTGGCAATAAACAACTCGTGCAATTTATTTATTTAAAACAGTCTGTATATTCACAAACGTAAAATTAATTACAATATAAAAATGTAAAACTAATGTATCACACTTAAAATTATTACGATTTAAATTAACACAGGTATTTATTTACTACTACTATTTATGTCCGTATATTTATATCACACTACCGTATTTATATCACTTCTATTTATATAACACCACACCACGCAAGGAACTATTTATATATTTCTTATATTTATTTGTACTTTGGTCTGTTCCGCGCGACGAGTACTTAAGGACTTTCTTATTCCGGAATTACTCATCCATCCGTTCCACTGCCTTTATATACACATACGAAACATCTGGAAGCATTCGCGTAAACTCCATTTTCCTCTCGATGTTTGTAGAACATTCGACAGACATTCTGTCTCTTCGCAGTACATAGAAAATGGATGATTTATTGCTTTACGATGTTTACCAGTCGCGCCGAATGTCTGCTTCTCTGTGGGCTTGTTTCATTACATTGCCCCCTTCTTAAAAACTGCGTTTCGTCCCGAAACACACTATTCCATGTTCTTGTCGCTGGCGGATGACGAAATCCACATCGGGACCCACGGGTGCACCATCCGTCTTGTGGAAATGGCAATCCACCGTCCCAGGCTGCACAACCGGCTGATTGGGCAGACAGCCGCACACGACCATTTCCATACCAGTTTGCCGAAACACCGCCTCCAGCATGTTTCTTGCGATTCTCCATTCCAAACGGTCTAATCCGCAGCCCAGTTTCGGAATTGCCAGCCTCCTTATATTTTGTTCGAGTGCACGTCCTCGTAAATTGACAAGGGATTCCCATAAGTTGGCTCTCTAGGTTTTCCGGTAATTTGTCGCACATCCGCCACTTCACCGCTGTCACGTCCATGGTATGGGGCCAATTGGTTGAAACGCACCACCCCTAGCTCATTATGGGGTGTAAGTCTTATGCGATAAACAACTCGTCATCTATTCCCCTTTGGGGACAGGCCTCGGCGACGTTGAGGATTATATAACCAAACAAGGTCTCCTTCTCGGTAACCACCTCTCTCGGCTTGCACGTCGTAACGATTCTTTGTCCTGTCGCTGGCATCCTGAGTGTGATGGAGTACTCGCTCGTGGTCATCCTCCAACCTTCGCCTGGGTCCGCTGACGTAGTCTTCGCCATTTGGGTTCTCCACAACACGCTTGAATAGGTCATCCTCCACCTTCAGAGAGTCCCTTTGAGCCCAGTAGGATTCCAGTCCCTGTTAACGAGGAGCTACTTCTTGAAAAGCCGGTCCGCGACCAGTACCTTTCCAAAGCATCAATGAACCAAGGTCTTCATCAGCTTCTTGATCGATCTGCAAAGTGTCAGGTTGCCACTGATCGTCAACCACGGTAGTTCTAAATGTGTTGGCCGATTTTTCTTCTAGTCGGTTGCTATGCCTGCAGTCTTCTGGACGTGGTCTCCTTGCAACAGCATCAGCGTTTTGGTGTTGCAGAGATGCAATTCGCGCTATTAATTTTGAGGCTCTACGATACTGGGTCGACGATTGCCTCTTCTCATCGACCCGTTTCATTTTTCGCTGCTCCGCTATGGTTTTCAGACATTCTGTCTCTTCGCAGTACATAGAAAATGGATGATTTATTGCTTTACGATGTTTACCAGCCGCGCCGAATGTCTGCTTCTCTGTGGGCTTGTTTCATTACAATATGTAAAGTAACCCAGTGTATTTAATCTGACTCTTGTATCGGAGATAAAACAAATTAAGATGAAGGACTCCGTAAATACGTATATATGGAATGAACACCAAAGTATTGAATGTTGAAATTGTTGGTAGATGTGAAACATCTGCTTTAGAGAGAGCATAATACCTAACAAATTGAAAATATTTAGTAAAACCTCTATTTTCAATACCCTTCTTGTTGGCACATACAATATGATATTGTAATAATAATCCCAATGCAAAAAATGCGTTTTTAATATCAACGCAAGAAATGTGTTTTTAAAGTAATACTATTTCATTAATTCTATTCTATTTTTTCTATTTGTCCACCTACAAAGAAGATTACCTGTTCCCGGCAAAAGCAGTTACTCTTTTTGAGTAGTGGAACTAATTTTTAAAATGAACAATCGGTGCACAGATTTACGCGCATAGGGATTTACACGATGCCTGAAAGGAAATGGAGCTCGTATTATTGCTCGTATGCACAAACAATAATCAGGAGCGCAAAATGGCTCAAGTCAGTACCCAGCTTTATACAATAGTTAGGTATCCAAGCTCTATACTACTAATCACATCTGTAATCAGGTAATACAGAATATATCTACAGTGCCAGTTATAAAATTTACACCAAATTTGAAAACGAAAATAAAAAGGAATATATTTTTCTATTTCTTGGTGAAATCAATTTGTAAAAGAATACACCCACTCGTGCACGACGTCACAACAGAACCAATAAACAAATAATCTTTGTCGTCCATAAGTAGATACGAATTTCGACCTTTTGGTCTCATCAGTAGGGCTTTGACAAACAAATAATTGCTTAAATACAGAAGAAAAATTCTCTACTACTATCATTTAGTAAATGCTTTCCAAAACTTGTTTCATTATTGACTTTCCATCTAAATTCCTAGTAAATATGACCAATTGGTGTTGATAATAATAACAACATACCCCAACACGAAAACACTTAAAAGTGTATGTAATAAGTCACATTAAAATTAAATAAAGAAATATAATAATACGGAAGAAATAAAAAAAAGTAGCAAAAGTATGCCTAAAGAGAGAAAATACACACTCGAGCTTAAAGTTAATATATAATATAACATAATAATTTACTACATAATGGCGAAAAATGTTATTTGCTGGAAAGACATACTTGTAAACATTAAAGTAACCAGAATTCACAAAGCTTTTTTTTTATTTATCCCCTATTTACATAAAATCTGTCCTACTATTAGACATTAAGTATTTGCTTTGGATTTCAATGGTCATGGAGGGCAGCAATTCCAATGAATTTATTCCTATTTATCTACTAGACAAATATCCTATGACATAGCCACATAGGACCTATGTGGCTATGATCAAAAATAATAAAAATTTTCGAACATGAAAATTAAGCTATATTCACTAACTAAATCTATATAGCAAATTATTGGGTTTGAAGCGTCTTGGTTTAGTGGTTTCTTCCATAATTGATTTGACAAGAATATTGGGAAGCACTTTAACCCTCTCACTATATTTCTGACTATGCTTTGAAATATCACTCTTCATTGATTGTACTTGTAGATCTCGTTAAATAACGAAGTTTGCCACATACCAGGGTACACTAACTATTATGCGTAGCACTCTGTTTTGATAGCGTTGGAGTATTTCGATATTAGAATTGCTTGCTGTTCTCCAAAGTTATGGCTTTGTACACTAGGAGTTTGTTGCTAATTGATAACTTTGATTGTCCACCTAATATCCGGTAATACTTACTGAGTTGTACTCCAAGTTGTTTTCTTTTCGTAAATATATGCGTCCGCCAGTTTAACTTTCTGTCTATGTGCATGGAAAGGTATTTGACAGAGTCAGCATGTTTCAACTGTTGGCCGTTTAATGTTACTGTAGGACTTTCGTTGTGAATGTTATGTGAATTGATTTGTTTTCGTTAGCTCTTATTCTCCAGTCTTCCAATCATTTTTGGATTCCATTAATACGTTGAAAACGTGCTAAGGCCGTATCTGGGTTTGGATGGAAAGATAACACTGCTGTATCATTGGCAAAAGTAGGTAAATTTGTTATTTTGGTCTTAGACATGTCAGCTGTATATATTAAATATAAAGTAGAGCAGAGGACTAGTGTCCTTGGAACACCCCAATACTCAATGTAACTCGACATGTTCGACAAAATTATATGTATTGGTTAAGTAAGACTTTAAATCATCGTATATCTAGTGCGGAAATACTTTCCTAAGTTTGTAACACAGACCCTCATGCCAGACTTTATCCAATGCCCGTATAAAGTGTAAAAACACAGCTCAGCAATATCAATTTCTATCCAAATCCTGGTTTTCTTGATTGACCTCCCTGTGAACACGTATTATTGTTCCATGATAGCTTCCAAAACGAACTGGGGATCAGGGATTTTTTTATGTTCGTCAAGGATAATTTTCATGTTTCGCAAGAGTATTTTTTCGAACAGCTTAGACGAAATTGGCAAAAGACGAATCGGCCTGTAGAAGGTAACTTACTCCACTCGTTTTCCAAGTTATGGAATCAGAATTATTTGTGCAGTTTTCCACAGACGTGGAAAGTGTGCAGTGATCGCTTTAATAGCTTTTTCTGGCAATTCTTGTAAGAGTTTCCCTGTAATTACGTCAAAACCGGGTGCTTTCTTTGGATTAATTTCATTCTTCTCAGCTTGTAGGGTGACATTCTTTATAGATAAGGTTATATGGTGTGGTCATAGATGAAGACAATAAATGCTCTATGAGAATTTAATTTAAGAAAATGAGGATCTCCACACAATCCCTAAATTTGTATATTCCACATAAAAATTGCTGTATTTCAATGTTATTTATTGTCATGTTGATAATCATTTTCATCATATTGATGACTTTGAAAATATAAAATAACCAGTATTTTATCATTATACATATGACGATAAATAATAATATACTTTAGGGAAACAATGTATGTACCTAACACGAAATTTATATGTAAATTTTCATTACCTTTCAAATAAAATTCTTTCACAGATGGATGGATATATCTCTGTGTTCTTATATGCATCCGATTCTGTATTACTCTGCATGTGTCTGGTTGTATGTGCAAATGTCTTTGCAGTTAGGGTCTTGTATGTGAACGTCAGACTGCGTCATAAAGTAGGGAAGACTGTACGTGATCGGTACCTAGTCAGTTTTATTTGACTTCTGTTTCATAATGGATGAGCTCCGTGGCAGTTCGAGATCGCGACATTTCGCAGTTGTACTTGATCGAATCAATAAGTTTTTAAAAGTGATTTGCAAAGAAGTTAGAACGGACAAAAAGAGGAAGGAAAAGCGTATATATATATATATATATACATATATATATATATATATATATATACGAAATGAAGAGAGTAAGTCTGCACACGTTTTAAAATACTCATAACGACTATAAGGCGCAGTTATAGGTGTGAGGTCACGAAACCGGTGTCATGGCATCACGCCCCCGAGCTACGCGTCCTGAGTACCGATCATCCCCGCTAAGATTGTCAGTGTTTAAACGCTACCACCACACCTTCCCTGCTCTACATCAATAAGAATTTGGTGTCGCACTGTGCATTAGTCTGGCTTACAAGGAATTGAGAAAAATAACAACGAGTAATCGTACAATTTAAATAAAGACCACCACTCATCCCGTTCAAGTGAATTAATTTGTAACAAACAATGATAAATTTTGGCACATACATTTTGCATGCTTCTTAGCTATCTCCCTTGTTTCACTAGGAAGATACTGTACTGAGTATTTATAGTACGCAGTCATTATAGAATTATTAAATAATACACAACATAATAAATAGAATGTTCACAGGCAAATTAGTCAATCATTCAACGTATCAAAAACAGAAAAGTAATTTATATGAAGGGGCAATTATATCTAAAACAGATAAATAATCATCAATTAATAAATGTTTTGTTCAAAATATAGATATTTAATTTAATGCAAAATTCCTTCAGGTGAAATCAAAAGCACGAATAAAAAAATATTAATCAATGACGTAAATATGTCACGTACGCTTGGTTTCTGACGTGTGCATAAACATCGAGATTAAATCGGCAAAGTTAAAATGCAAGTAAGATATAAGAAAGGAAACATGTAAACACAACATAAAAAATTATTTAAAAACATTTAAAGAAATGAAATTGGGTTTCTAGCTAAAAGTTTAGACAGTAATCAGATAAAGTTAATAGAACGTAAAGATTCTTGAAAAAAATAGCTAATTATCCGCAAGGTAAACTGAAGAACAGATTCGGTAGGAGGTTAAAAGAGAGGTTAAATCATATAAGCGGTGAAAATACAGATAGAGCCATAGTCAACGTGCTGCCATCTGTACTAAGAATTCAGAGAGCCAGTATCGTTCAATCAACATTCGTACTGCCTTTCGGTGTTGTACTTATGTTACACGAGAAAGAAATGTAAGATGTTTTTTCGTAGTTATTGTCAAGCATTGCAGCCAAACCATAGTATTATCAACACTGTAGTGGATTATACGAAACACTGTATAATTCCCACATATATATATATATATATATATATAATTTAAAAATTTTCTTTCCTGGGATTAGCATTTAGTTCCTTTATGGCCGCTAATCCCAGAAAAGAAAATTTTTAAATTATTAACTATTAAGGCCAGGACAAAAAAATATTTTAATTATATATATATATATATATATATATATATATATATACAACATGTATATTGTTATAGTTTGCGTGTTTTCACTAACAAAGTATAATAATATATTTCTTTCATTCAAATGAGCTTAGTTTTTGGGTATTGTGTCGTTGTACAATTGTATATTTTAAAAGACATAATAGACTATTACTTAACGTATAATTTTATTAGTAATTTATATAATTTTGTAATATATTAATTTTATGGTCACCCGGTATAGTGAGTGGTCGTTCAATTTTTATTTTTCTTTGAATTTCACAAAATCTGAAAAGAAGAGATTTAAATATTAATTGTCGTATGATGATGTATTATTATTTTGTAAAAACTTGTTCAATTGACGTTGATGATCTGAAAAGGTATAATAATTCCATTTTGAATAATAAATAGAAAATATTGATTAAAAGTTCGCAGGAACTTTCTTTTAGTGCTGGCTCTAAAAGATATTCAAAAGGACAATAACATCATCGTTCTACCCGCTGACAAAGGAAACGCTACCGTCGTATTACACAAGACCGACTACGATAACAAAATAAAAAGCATTTCTAGATGACCCGTCATACAAAACAATAAATTCGGACCTGACGACTTACTTAGAAAAACTAACAAAAACAAAAATAAGCGCAACACCGCTGAGTGAAGAAATAAAGAAACAGATCATCCCCCGGGAAAAGTCGTCCCATTGTCCAAAATTCTACGGACTTCCAAATATACATAAGACCGATGTACCACTCCGTCGGTTCGATCACCAACACAAGCGTTAGCATGATACCTGGCACAAGAACTTCAAGTACACGCAGAAGAAATTGCATCCTACGTAAAAAATGCAGATCACTTCACTGAATTGGTAAAAGACATCAATCTCCAACCAGCGGATCTGTTTCATCAGTTTCGATGTGACATCCCTATTAACGCAGGTGCCAATCGCGGAGATCATGTCCATATTAGAAAACCAGTATCAAGAACAAAAGACTGTAATTAACCTGATAGAACACTGCCTGATAAACACCTATTTTACTTACAACAACCGAAAATACCGACAAGTTGAAGGCGTACAGATAGGTTCCTCTCTGTCACCGATATAGCCAACATATTTATGGAGAACTTTGAAACAAAGTTTGTAAACACCTATACGAATAAACCAAAATTGTGGCTGCGGTAGGTAGACGATACATTTGTAATAGGGACACATAGCAGAGAAAAACTAGAAGACTTTCTACACCACCTAAACGCCCAACATCCGAAAATTAAGTGCACAATGGAGATAGAAGAACAAGGGAAACTACCATTTCTAGACGTGTTGGTGATCAAGAAAGAAAACGGGACATTGGGACACACTGTTTACCGGAAACCTACACACACAGAAATAGATATTTAAAAGCGCAATCTCACCATCATCCGGCGCAACTGAACGCAGTAGTAAAAACACTAGTACTACGATCCGAACGACTAACAGATGAAGAACACAAATGCGAAGAAAGAACAAATATTAGAAGCGCTCTCCTTGCAAACGGTTACTCGCACAAAATAATAAAGAAAGCCACCTATAACAAAACAAGGAGAACAGAAAAAGAGAAACAACAATTTATTTCAAGAGCCTTTCTCCCATATGAAAAAAGCATCACAGACAAAATCAGCCGAATACTAAGAAAACACAACATCAACACAGTTTTTACAACACAGAGAAAAATAGCTGATGAATTAATCAACGCCAAAGATAAAATTCCAGTAGAAAATCAGGGCGTGTACGATATACCATGCGACCAATCCTATGTAGGGCAGACAAACAGGCAATTAAGCGTAAGAAAAGAAGAACACAGAAACGTAGTGCTCAAGAAAGAACCAACTTCATCTCTAGCACAACATCTTCTAATAACGATATCGACTTCGATAATACAAAGTTATCAGCCAGTAGCGAAAATCTAGCTACTAGAATCACTAGAGAAGCGATAGAGATTGAAAAGACGCCCAGAAGTTTAAAAAAAAATGAGGTGTGGCCACCACACGACGTTCTTATACGTATGAAAGTGTTACTTCCGGTCCGAATTTCGAAATATCATTTATACAAAAAATATTCCATATCCAACTATAAATACTTTTGTACTCTTCATAAATATATATAGAATGCATAATTTACGACATATTTGCAAAAAATCGTTATTCGGTAAGAGTAAAAGTGTTACTTCCGGTCCGAATTTTGAATTTTTTTTTATACAAGAGATATTTAAAAGTACGTTCTAAATACTTTTATACTGGTAATGTACCTGCCTAGAAAGCATGACATGCGAAATATTCGCAAAGAACTGATTTTCGATAGGAGTAAAAGACCTACTTCCGGTTGGAATTTCGAAAAACTTTTTTAAGACAATTTGTTTCAAACTTAATTCTAAGTACATATGAATTCTTTATAAATTTGTTTAAACTTAGTAATTGACGAAATATTTGCAAATTTCGATTTTTCACTGAAGTAAACTACTACTTCCGGTCTGCGGATTTTGCTCAAAATCTAATCAGTTCCCAAGAGGGAGATTATATTCGTAAATACAGAATTTGTAATTGATATCTGTAGCGGTTTGACCGCTATCGTGGTCACACACACACAGGCACACAGCCAGACACAGACATTTTTTAAAAACCACTTTTTTGGTATCAGGGGACTTCAAAACGTGGACATCTGCAAAAATCTCGAGGTCGAAAATTTTCGTCATCACAATACTTCCTTATACTACGTATAAGAAAGTAAAAAAATGAGGTGTGGCCACCACACGACTTTCTTATACGTATGAAAGTGTTACTTCCGGTCCGAATTTTGAAATTTCATTTATACAAAAAATATTCCATATCCAACTCTAAATACTTTTTTACTCTTCATAAATATATATAGAATGCATAATTTACGACATATTTGCAAAAAATCGTTATTCGGTAAGAGTAAAAGTGTTACTTCCGGTCCGAATTTTGAATTTTTTTTTATACAAGAGATATTTAAAAGTACGTTCTAAATACTTTTATACTGGTAATGTACCTGCCTAGAAAGCATGACATGCGAGATATTCGCAAAGAACTGATTTTCGATAGGAGTAAAAGACCTACTTCCGGTCGGAATTTCGAAAAACTTTATTAATACAATTTTTCTCAAATTTAATTTTAAGTACATTTGAATTCTTTATAAATTTGTTTAAACTTAGTAATTGACGAAATATTTGCAAAATTCGATTTTTTCACTGAAGTAAACTACTACTTCTGGTATGCCGATTTTGCTCAAAATCTAATCAGTTCTCAAGAGGGAGATTATATTCGTAAATATAAAATTTGAAATTGATACCTATAGCGGTTTGACCGCTATCGTGGTCACACACACAGAGAGACAGACAGATAGACAGAGAGAGAGAGAGAAATTTTTTAAAAACCACTTTTTTGGTATCAGGGGACCTCAAAACGTGGACATCTGGAAAAATCTCGAGGTCGAAAATTTTCATCATCACAATACTTCCTTATACTACGTATAAGAAAGTAAAAGAGAGACGGCGGCCAACGCTTGCCGTAGACACGGAAACCGCTCGTGACCGACATAGCGATTAGAACTCACGATAAACGCAACACTCCACAACCGGAACACGCCCATAAACAGGATTCACAAATACACGTACTAATCACACGCAGCCGCTTGCGAGCGATCGCCACAGTACTATACATGGGCGATATAGGGGAAGTGGATCCGATTTCACTCAGACTAGACCGACTCGTGTTTTGTCGGCTCTCGGGGAAACCGGTAGGTACTACGGTACCCGAGAGCCGACAAAACACGAGTCGGTCTAGCCTGAGTGAAATCGGATCCACTTTCCCTATCTCGCCTATGTATAGACAGTACAACATCCTCACCCTACCCCCTTCAACTCAGCAATATAAATGCAGGCGTACGTCAAGGCGAACAGCAGATAACTTTCAACTCTAACCAGCAGAAGACCATCTCCAGAAAATGACGAATGCGATCTCGTCGAAACGTCGAGAGAACAGTCCTTCTCAGAATATATCTCACACGCGGAATATCATGTTTCTACCTTATTTGGTTTCATCAGTGTGGGCAAGTAAAAAGGTGTGTGTTAATTGAAAACAATATGGGCAATATTACCTTAACTTAACTTAAACATCTGTGAGTACTAAGAAATATTTAACACTATTATTTTTGAATTACACAATTATATCTTTAACATTTAATATTATTTATGTGAAAATATTAGATGTTCGTCTTTGGTAAACCAGGTCCATCTGACTGACCCACATGATTGGTAAGCAACAACCCTATTCCTATTATTACATTACCGGTTCTTTTAATTTTGCAGTTTGCATTGATATTATTGTGTTGTGTTACTGAATGCCTCATGTATTGATAAATCAAACCGTTTGGTGATACTACATTAATAATAGCGATAGCTCTATGCTTAACTGTTCACATTTTGACTTTAATGCATTTCAATTTTTGCATTATATCATAACAATTCATTTTCGTGATTTAACGTTAATATTTTAATTAATTAACAAAGATAATATCTATATTATTTAAGTTTGTAGACAGCCACTAAACCGGGAGCCGGAATTCTCTAGTTTTGTAGTTAATAAACTGAAGTATGCTTCTATTTCATGGTCTCCGCACTATATCTATTTGCGACTTAGTACAGAGAGGGTTCAGCGCCAGTTTTTTAAAACACTATTTCAAAATGAATGGAGCTTATCTTGAGCGGAACATCGACTGCACTACACTGTTAAAGCCAGTCCCTGAGTGGTTGCCACGATGAATATGCTGTCCGCTTCGTTTCGAAGTTAATATGAGCTCTACTTTCTGAGTTAATATTCCTATTTTCCTGACAATCCTCGCGGTCCACTACCACATTTTCTTCCGCTTTCCCTAGAACAAATTTCTTTCTTCACTCTCCACTAACTGTTTGTTTGTCGTGCTGCAGATCTCCATTTTTAAAATTCTTAATAATAATATCTGCAGTTTTTTTGTTGACACTTAACTGTTACTCAAACAATATCTTATAAATTCTTATCCCTTGCAATTGGTGTATGTAGAGAGATTGTGTGCGAAAGTAAAGATTTTCCTAATTAGAGAATATCTCATGTACACAACGTTACGAAAGACCTTAATTGTAAGGACGGTTTGTAGTTCTTCTTCAAGATTCGCCACACTAATTCAAATCTTATTCTTAATATTTTTATTTGGCGGCATCAAGTTTTCTAAGAATTTTTATATATTTGTAGAGTTTATGATAATAGCTTTATAGAGTAGAGATTCATTAAAAGATGTAAGAGAAGATGCGTGAGGATGTTACATCAACAACAATAATAAAATTAACCCTTGAAATTACTTGTAACTAAAGTCAATTTGACTTAATCTGACTATTTTTTTAGTACCTTTATTATAATTTCTAATTTCAGTAGCCTTTAGGACGAACGTTGTCGAAGTTTAGGTCGGGATTTTCACCTTAGGCGATCGAAATAGTCCTACCAATAGCTTAAGCAGTAATAACAATATATTACCATTATTTATAAAGAATATATCACACAACGCTCAGATTATATAAATAATCAACTAAAGAAAAGAAATACTAATTTACTAATATTTAACTTAACATAAGCAAATATTTCAATCTTGCGGTCAAAAAATCCGACTTAATGCGGATAAAATCAGTCAAAACACTCTCATTATTTGGAGAATTCTAAATAAGCCTTATGACGGTATGACATTAGTAACAATAAATTGCTATGTGACATTGTATTAAACGGTAGAATCTCTGAATTTATGGTAGTAAACAACCCAAGTTTAAAAAATAAGTAACTGGAAACATTCCACTTTAACAATGGTTGATAATTTTGTGTCACTTATTTATTAGGAATTTCCATATATACAGGGTGTCCAGAAACTCTCCTGACAAACGAAGACTGGAGATTCCTCAGATAATTTTAAGACAATTTAACCCAATTCACCCTAGTCCGAAAATGCTTCCTAAGGGAGCTAGAGCTCTTTGAAGATGGCGCCTTGTAATTAGTTTTTTTTTAATATCTCCCGAACGCTTCTATTTAGAAAAACAAAAACTGGTATGCTTATTTATCCTCCCGAGATGAATCGATTCCATCAATTGCGAATTTCTAGTACCGGTCATAGGCGTCCGTTTTGGGTAGGTTAACGGTTATTTTAACGCATAACTTTTTTGTCTTTAACTTCTAAGCATTTGTGACACTAGATTATTAAATTTTCAGGTATTCTAGTACTAAAAGGTACTCTTACTTTAAGTCGGTAGGATACACCGTTTTCTAGAAAAATCGATTTGAAAATTTTTCGTTTTTTCGTCATTAAAATTCAATTTATTATTTTTTTTTCGGGAGATATTAAAAAAAATAATTACAAGGCGCCATCTTCAAAGAGCTCTAGCTCCCTTAGGAAGCATTTTCGGACTAGGGTGAATTGGATTAAATTGTCTTAAAATTATCTGAGGAATCTCCGGTCTTCGTTTGTCAGGAGAGTTTCTGGACACCCTGTATAACACTACTACACTGCGTGTGCTGTATTTTGATAATGTGTAATTTTTCATCCCAACTAAAAGAGATGGAATTGGTCACATTGTTTGTTCTGCGCATGCGTTAAATCAAAATATCTATTTTGAACAATACAAAATGACACATAAACAGAAAACATAAGTATAACCTCTGATTTAAATTGACAACTATAACTATGATATTACTGAAAGCATAGGCAAAGCAGTTTTTTTACTGAATTCAGCTTTGTGCAAGTTTAGATATCACGAGATGATCGGTTAATTTGTAGATTTACACAGAAAATACAATGTAGAATAAAGAAAGCCCATGAAGACATAAAACAAACAATACGAAGTCTGATTCCAGTGGATTATTAACAGAAAAATAGAATATGTAACTACTGCATTGAAGTATACGTGCTTATTAGCATATGGGAAATTATATTATTAAATGTAAATACTGATCGTTTCATTCCTACTTACAAAAAAGATTTTAAACAGAAAAACTTGTGAACTTGTAACTACTACATTGATTTGTACGTTCTAAGTAATATATGTGAAATTATATTATTGAATATAAATACTAGTGGTTTCATTTCGACTTAGAGCAAAACATGCTTGTACACTTCGTTTTCATACTCGCGGCCTTTTTGCTTAAGTATATTCATCTTCCCCCCTTCGGGGAATTTTCTCCATTAACGAGTACATACCTTTTTAGTGGTAATTAAAGCCTTACCTCAAATGACATCAATATAATTGAAATAATGTCGTACCATTGAAATAAATAATTTAAATGCAGTAAAAATATAACAACAATTATTATACACATTAAATATACAAATAATTAATATCAAATTAGTGATATTAATATTAATATGAATATACATAACCATCTATTGTGTTTATGATTGAAATCATTAAGAAAGCTTTCGTATGTATTATATTAGCCACTTTTAAAAAGAGCCGCTTTCTGTAGATATTTTCTAATTCCAAAATCTCAATTCCTTCGTAATTGTAATTATGATTTTTATAGTATTAAATAACTAAGACACAAGGTTTTTTACCTAAACGTGTATCGGTTTATGTTGAATGAATTTGCGACGTTTGTACAATATAAGGGCCTTGATAGTCAAAACATGAAATGCCGCACACCACATTGATATTAGAAATATAAGTTTGTGTCTTTGGTATTTTTGAACAAATTACTAATTCTGTAGATGCTGATTTTGCAATCTTTATAGTATTAAAAGTTTAGAAACGACATTTTTAGTAAGGCCATCAAAGAAGAGCAATTTCTTCTATTTATGTTAACAAGCAGAGCACCATCTCCAACGGTCCGTCATAGAATTTGAATAGGTATATTAATTTCTTTCGGAAGCATCGGGGATAACCATTGTTGAAAAACATGCCAACCGACCTTTTCTAACGGACTTTTGTCCGTCACTGTATAAATTGTCGAATAAAATTGTATTAATGCTTTTTATGTGGCTTTGGTATTAATGGGTTCGATAATTTAATACAAATATTCTAAAATATGTTTAATTTATCTAAAGTCAATTAGTAAAGAGAAAGATGATATTTTTTGTTAATTTTCTAAATGCATTTTTGCACGTGATAATATCGTGCGTTTAAGTACAGTTCTTTCCGGAAAAACACTGTTTGCAGCTATTATTTGAGCAAGTCCGGTCCTATATAAGACGACGAGTTTGTTAATAAAATCAGAGTTATCCTGGCAGTCTAGGAGAATTCTCAGCAAACTCTCTGGCAGTCTAGAGAGTACCTAGTACCTACCCCTTAGTCTTTCTGGCAGTCTAGAAAGGCGGTCCGTAAGTTGTTTTGTTACCAGGCAGATCGTTGTAAGAAAACTATTCCGTCCTGTAAATCCCTAGTAAATCTTTATATGGTTATTCCGTTCATTTAAAATAATCACGTCAGACAGATTTTATCTTTATTAATTTCAAATGTACCAAAGTAAATTTTGGGTTCACGTAGGATTTCAAAGAAATATATTATTCTCGTCGAATATCTCTTCAATAATACGAACATAAGCAGCAGATGATACATTAACGTTTTTGCTAGACTTGCGTAAAAATATCACCTTTCTCGAAGTAAATATCAGTATATAATATCTTAATTCACAATATATTTATGACCGTATATTTTAATATTCAATGTTTGAATATTCCGTTAAATGTTTGTTGACATACTGCAAATCATTTTTTTCAGTAAATATAAAGTTTTTTTTTTAAATATATGAATTATTGTTGCTTTTGTATATAACAAATACTTTATGATCTTCTTGTAAATATATGTACTAAATTTGTGTAATTGGATTTATGTTTTATATGTAAATAAAATGATTGACATAGTAAGATTTCTTTTACTCTTAATGCTAGAAGGTAATATAAAATGAATACTGAAGTAATAAACATGCTAAAACATACCGAACCAGAGTTTTCTTCTCCGTAAACCGAACTACCCGTATTTGAGCATTACTGTTGATAAAGTTCACATTCACTAGACACTTAAAACACTTGATTTTATCATTACACAAATTGTTTAAAGTTTAATATCTAATTATCTCTCAAATATAGACAGTGAAGGTGGACGAATACCAACTGTAGATTTAATAGACGACAATATCACTCTGATGTTAAATATCCCTAAAACAGTACAAGACGTTTAGTTATCCGTTGATAGATGGGAGCACTTTGGCAATTAGCATTATTAATTAAGTATTTAACAATTTAAAAAGGGTTTCACGTCGCAATTTGCGTCCCTGCTCGGGCGCCAAATTGCGTCGTGGGTTTCACGTCGCACTTTTAAAGTTGTCTGTTAGATAAAAATTATCACTGATGTGTAAGCCTCTATTTTTGAAAACATGATTGCATTAATTCTTTGGTTATAGGGTTGACTGGAATAATAGTTAATATACTTTCCTGATTCATGATTTATTTCTGAAAATTAATGTAACCATGTATTGACTTATATATTGTTAATTAATGATGAACAAACTTTTACTACTACTACTACCATGTCGAAAAGTGTCCTTAGAAATATATGAAGTATTGCGTGCTATTTAAAAACTGGGTAAAAATCTTGATATCATTTTTCAATATCGTTTGTAAAAGAAGGAAATTCGGCTTTTTTTAATTTCCGGATATACTTCAGAAACGACAATTGATACGAAATATTCTATTTAGAATCAAGTAGGTCATAAAAAATTGACAAATTGCTTTTATATGACTTCTACAAACAAACTAATTTTTTTATATACGAAATATATGGAATTTGCATCACCCTGTAAAATAATAATATACTTCTCTTCGATTTAATCTACTTTTTAATTTTGCCTAACTATAATAATCAAGTAATGTACATAGCTGTGAAAGAAATGAGACATTCAAGGTGAAAGTAATACATGTATTTAACAACAAATACGTGTGTATTATATGACCTTTATTAAAACGTATATAAATTGTTCATAAATATATAAATCGACATATGACTGCATAATTTTGTTTTTTAAGGTCATTCAGAGTGTAACACATGTGTGTCGATATTTTATTTAAACAACATAAATCAAGCGGACGCTAATGTATATATCATACGATAACGTATTCCATTAATTTGTGGTTGCACAAATGTAAAATTTACTGTATTCACACACTGTACTATAGGTTGGCAATTAAGATTGTTGTGCAATTCTCGACTGAAATAAACATAAGACCGACGGAAATGACACATATACATAACCGAACATCCGTGCGGGGCATACAAAGTGCCTTGCGCCCTTTCGGCACCTCACCTATAACACACCACTTCCCAATGATTATCAAGTTTTTATAGTACATTAAATGAACAGAAATTGCCTATTTACGTTTGACCTAAATGGGTCAACCAAATTTAATGATAAAGAAAGCGCTACGAATAAAATAGATAAACCAAAAAAGACGGAACCGTATATTTTTACGGCCCTTCGCATTTCTTGTCATTATCTAAATTGTTTTCACCACGGAATTCAATGTTAAAGCGAAGCCATTTAGAAATCAATTATAAACGAACATGTATCTATGCTTTAATTATACTTACATCCCTTTAAATATCTTTGCTTTAGTCAGGAGTCTACCTCTAATTTTTTCCGAAATAAACTCCTCGACAAAATTAACGCATCACTTGTTAGTTTTACTATTACTTTTAATTTTCACAATTTTAATTAGTGAAATATAGTAGGCTAAGTAGCTTAGGATATCATCTCTTATTATTAAAAAAAAATGCACGTTTTTGAGGTTGTAAGTATGCAAATAAGTGTCTGTTAAACAAAAACTGGTCAGATTAATTTTATTGATCAGTAGTTTAATTTTAATTTGTTTAACATAATAATTTACACTGTCTAGAAGAGCTGGAGTTATACATATGAATCGTCAACGCAATTTAAGTGAACATGAAGCAGCGCAAGCAATACCTCTAGTTAATGATAGTCGTAGCATTATGTGGCTAATTTGTTAGGCGTTAAACAGTCAACAATAAGTCGGACGGTTAAACATTTCAATGAACTTCGGACTTTCTCTAGAGCAAGAGTACAAGCACGTAAAAGATCTACAAATGAAGTAGATGATCGATTTCTTAGACAACTTGCCTTAAGGACGAGACGTACGACCTGTTTCAAGTTACTTAGAGCTCTTGCAGAAGTCCGTAACGCAGATTTCTGGAAGAACAGTCAGTAAAAAGCTTAATGAAGTAGGATTAAAAAGTAGAAGACCAGCAATTGCACCACTGCTTACCAAGCAACATAGAGTTGCTAGATTGCCTTTTGCTAGAGCTCATGCAAACTGGACAAATGACGACTGGAAACAAGTTCTGTTTTCGGATAAAGCACAAGTCAGTCTAAAGTCACCAGATGGACGTGAGCGTACTTGGAGAAGACCATATGAGAGGTTTACTTACTGCAACATCTCTCCAAGAGTTCAATGTGGTGGTGGGTCAGTAATATTCTGGGGATCAATTTGTTTTGACGCTTCTACGGAGTTCGTACTTATTCACTGGAGATCGATGATACAAAATGTTATATCGAGCATATTGTAGAAGAGTATGTTGTGCTATTTGCCCCATTTATCGACGCCAACTACCTCTTTACACAAGATAACGCTCGACCACACGTTCCTGTAGTGAATATTCAGGTTATGAAGTGGCCACCTAAAATCCCGGACATATATCCCAAAGAGCATCTGTGGGATGCACTTAAACAGGTAGTTAGATGTCACATACCTGCTCCTACAACTCTTAGGGAGGAAGAATCTGTGGTTGCTAAATGGGAGAATATTCCTCAAGCCACCATCTGCAACTTAATTAGTAATATGCTTAGATGAATGGAAGCAGTTATAAGAGCAAGGAGAGGCAATACCCGATATTAATTTTATAATTTTTAAGTTAAATTTAATTTCAGAAAAGTCTTCTAAATGTTCACTTTAAGTTTAGATATTACAGTAACATTTTTGTTAAATTAACATTGTATCACGTTGAAAATATTGTTGAAAGCTAGTTACAGTGTTTTTGTTACAATTCATGCGTTATAATTTCAATAATAAAGGTTTTTGGCGAATTTTGACACTTACTATAAGTGATGCGTTAATTTTGTCCAGGAGTTCATATCAATGACTTAATGTATTAGTCTTGCCATCAGTGGCAACATATATATTTCTTTATTCAAAAAAAAATATTAGTTTTATAATAATAATTGATAAAGTAAAACTCACACAGGCAGTTTAAATAACATTTTGTATATTAATAATGTTAGGTATAACGAGGAAGGTTTTCAAATTCGCGGAGAGTTTTCAAATTCGCGGAATAGAGAGGTTGGATGCTAGTGAGAGAGCTTGTTTGTGTCGTAATGTGTTCAAAAGTAACTCTCATGGTTATGACGAGTAAAACACCACATTTTATTTCGTTACAGAAGTGCTATGTAGTCAACATTGCGGGATGGCTAGATTTCATCAGTTTTGAAAGATAAATATTTTAAGAATCTACTTTGACCTTTCTCAATTCAAAATTGCAAGTATATATAATAGGACGACCATATAGGCGAAACATATTCAAGGTTACTGAGCACGAATCTATAAAGCAGAGTTGGTACGGAAATATCATCAAAATATTTGCAAGAACGTAACACAAACCCTAAACTTCTAGAGACAGCCAAACAAATCCTTTCTACATGAGTTGGAAAGCTCAAATAAAAGTGACGTCCAAGATTCCTAATTTCACACTTCGTTACAGGATGATTATCAATAACGTAAAACGATATGGTAGATTTGAGAATTTTAGTGTACACGGCGGAGAAATCTCACTTGCATCCTAAGATAATTCAAAATCAGTACATACTAACTATGACGTTTAAGTTATTTTGTAAATGAAGCAAGCTATGGCACAATAGATCTGTAAGTCATCTGCATATGGCAAAATCGGGTACTTCAAAGATGTAATAAGATCACTAATTAATATAGAAAACAACATCAGGTCCAAATTGAAGCTCTGTTGGACTACAACCAATGAAATACACATAATTCGGTTTATCGGTTAAATATGATTTTTTAGGAAGTACAGCCACAGGAAGATAACTTAATGAGCATAATAACGTGAATTCCTTGTATATAACATTCACTTTTCTGTGCTTATGATGTTATCAATAATATTAATAATATAACAGATATTACGACTATTATAAACACACATCATCCAGTTGTAATATAAAAAAAAATATAAATTGAAAGCAAAAATAAATCTAAAAATATTAGAGCTGAAATGCTAATTTGCTTATGTACATTATACATGTATCTGACATATATTTTCACGCACACTGTACATAAGATTATATCACAACCTTTATTTTCCCAATTGTTACCCTATTTTTTTTCCTAAGTTATGAGTAGCTATTAGTCGCTTTGTAGTTACTATATATAAACATTGAAAATGATATTTGGTTGACTTTCTTTACTGATATAAGTATAACATAAAACCATAACGTGTATATTATTATATATCAAAAAAAAAAAAGGAAATTACGCGGATACATGAAATAACAAGAAAGAGAATAATAACGGGTAAATTCCGCTTAGTGCAACCGTAGACACGTGTTTCTGACTAATTGGTCGTCATCAGTACGGTGTAGCCAAGGAATAAGTTGGGATATCCTTGGAGATAGATGCATACACGGAAGACCATCAGGTGACAGACTCCCATTTGCAGCTTCAGCTAGAAGATCCTCAAATTTGAAGACAACAACTAACGTCGCCACGAGGAAGACTAATGTCAACCTGCGTGTCTTCAAATTTGAGGATCTTCTAGCTGAAGCTGCAAATGGGAGTCTGTCACCTGATGATCTTCCGTGTATGCTTCTATCTCCAAGGATATCCCAACTTATTCCTTGGCTACACCGTACTGATGACGACCAATTAGTCAGAAACACGTGTCTACGGTTGCACTAAGCGGAATTTACCCGTTATTATTCTCTTTCTTGTTATATTATTATAGCTATGGACAATGTGTTTCCCAATACTACCAAGTAATCAATGTTGTCAACTTAAAAATTTAGGCCAACCAACTTTCAGTTGAGATGTAAATCACATACATAATATTTACATATTTAAGTATTTTATTTTATTAAGGAATAATGTGTATAAAAAGTAACTTAATTTTAAACAAATATAGTATTTAATATTTCAACAATTACGTAGTGACAGCATTTTTCACAAGATGTCAGTTCGATCGAAAATACTGATACTAAAATAAACAGGCGTCAACTTATCACAGTGACCAATACTGAATTACAAATTGGAAGAATAAAACAAAACAAGAGGCATAAAATCAATTGGATATATAAAATAGAACATGAACTATGGGGGGCAGGACGAATTCGTTATTATTGAAGATAATCTGATAAAACATACAAGGAACGCACACTTCAATTATACATTCGAACCATCACGTAGTAGACGGATTTAAAAAGGCGCCTAAAACAATTTACTGTTATTTGCTCAACGGATTAGCAATGTGATTCCCAGATTTTGTTTGAGCGTGTAATGCTTTCTCTGTATGTGTGTAGTGTCCATATTCATTGGATGTACCTATTGCATGTTATCTTAGTCCTTCTATTTTAAACAGATTCCAATTTGACACTTCACATATACGTTATATTTAATGTAAATGAACTAATTATATATTGTTGAAAATGAATGTGAAAACATATTTCGAAACAAAGAAGTATGCCAACAAAGTTATTTTAAGTAAAAGAATGTGCCTCAAATGTTGAGCTTTTTAACAAAGTAAGCGTACGAAAGGATCTAGATACTATAGCAGGTTTTTTTTTAAAAGAAACATGAATTATACTGTTTTGATTATTATTTAAAGTCATTGAAGAAAATTTCATTGAAAAACGTCGTGAATTAAGAACGATATTACAAATTTTACTTGATTGGATGATATATAATTTTAACTTCTCCAGCGGTATGTACCATTGCTTTTATTCTTTTTGCGTTCTACCTATAGATTCTGGTATAATAAAATGGGTATATGACATGCTCCAGAAAACATTTCCAGCATCGTGATATAAAACATACAACTTTGGTTAAATAAAATAATTATTCCTGAAGACTAGTGAAATTATACAATATTTTCATTTACACTTTCTTAAAGTACTCCTTTTATAGAGAATTTACATACGGAATTGTATTTTTTTTATTTTTTAGTTTATCCCATCAATTATTTTTGTTATGGAACGTCGAGTAGGTTATGACATAAATTTAAAAAAAAATGTCCTCTTTCATATGATATAATAATAATAATAATAATAATAATAATAATAATAATAATAGCAATAACAATAATAATAATAATAATAGAAAGTGGCCAAAACTGTACTCATACCGAAACAAAGTAAAGAGGGACAACCGAAAGGGAGGTCTGACGAAGCATCAGTATGGATTTAGAAACAGACGATCAACGCTACAGACACTGGAAATAATTAAAAGCGTAGGCGAAAAAATGGTAAAAAGTGGAATGTCCTGGTAACTTTGGAAGTCCAGAATGCTTTTAATACAGCCAGTTGGAACTCAATTCTGGAAAAACTGCAGGAAACAAAAACATCTCAGTATCTCATAAATATCGTAGCTAACTATCTGAGAGAAAGATATATCCAAGTAACGAAGAGGAATACACTGGAAGTCCAGGCAGGTGTGCCGCAAGGCTCAGTTCTGGGTCCTACTTTATGGAATCTTTCGTACAATGATGTATTAGAGGTTGCATTGCAGGGACGGGCAAAGAGCATTGCGTTTCCCGATGATCTAGCGCTGATAGTGACAGCGGACATCAAAGCAGATCTAATGAGAATTACAAATGAAAACCTCAAACGAATACACACCTGGATGAAAGAAAACAAATCAAAGCTTGCACCAGAAAAGACAGAGGCGCTTATAATGACTATGAAAAGAAAACGAGAAGGGTTAACATTCAAAATAGACACTGAATATTGTGCCAAAGAACAATACTAAATATTTGGGAATCTTCTCTGATACAAGTTGTAGCTTTGGTGAGCATTTGGAAAGAGTTGTCTAAATGGCCGAAGATAAAATGGCCAAACTTGCGGGGCTAATGTCAAATATTGAAGAACCAGTGAGTTCCAAGAGGATAGTTCTTGTCGCGGTGATCCACTCCATACTAGCGTATGGAGCACCGATATGGGTCGGAGCGCTGAGTATTAGGAAAAACTGGCTACTGTTACAAAAGGCGCAGAGGAAGTTATTGATTAGAGTCGCTGCTGCATACAGGACCGCACCAACTATGGCTCTTCAGGTTACTACGGGGATTCACCCGATAGGTTTAATGGCGCAGGAGAGCAAATAAATCTATAAAGAAAAAAGGAAAAGAAACAAGTCGGAATGCAAAAAGCAGAACTCTGGATCCATGGCAGGATAGGTGAAATAGCAACACACTTAGTGGACAGTGGACCAAGGAGCTCATACCGAACTTGAAGGAGTGGATTGATTGTAAACACATAAGTGTGGACTATTATCTCACACAGGTTTTGACCGGGCATGGCGTGTTCAGATCATGTGCAAAGAGAAAAGGTAAAGCTGCCGGAGAGGAATATGTGTACTGCGGCTGCATTGACACTGTAGAGTATACAATATTCAAATGTGTGCGATGGAATGAGTTAAGACAAAAAGCAAATAGGAAGTTGGAGAAAGAAGTAACACCAAGGAATCTGATAGGAACGATGTTAGGTTGTAGAGAGCATTGGGATATACTACATGGGATGATAAAGACTGTTATAAAAGTAACGGAAGAAGAAGAAAGAAAACTGCAGAACAGGCAATGGAGACACAAGGCCAGGATAACTGACTACTCAGCGATTTCGTGGTGTAGATATCAATATATTATGATTCCATGAAATGCGCTAGGAATACAAGAGTGGTTTTTTGTGGGTAGGCGCACACTACCATTTTGTGATAGACTTAAGCACATGGTCTCTATAAAGGTTTTCCACCCAAAAAAAAAATAATAATAATAATAATAATAATAATCGTTCAAGTCTAAGAGATATCACATTAATTGCTAGCAGTTTCAATATGTTTGTAAATAGTTTTTTTCATCTAGTTTTTATAATAATTTTTGTGAAGACAATTATTCTCCATTTGCTTTATTTTTATTAACTGCTCCTGACTCCTGATGAAGTCACAAACAAATAACGAAATATTAAGCTTTTGAACAAATTATTGTACTATTTACAGAGAAAACACCCTTACGATTTGTGATATATAGTGTAATATAGAGATGGACAGTATGCATACATAGTGCTTAAGGTAAATGCTAAATGTTGAGTTGTTAATGGGTTTAATAAATATTGTATTAAAACAATATTGTGTTTTAATAACAATAAAACAACAAACATAACATGGTTCCGAAACCTATGTAAAAGTAGACGTAAAAAGGAAAGAGTATGGTTAGAGTTACTTTAGCCCGCCTACGAAACACAGTTGGAAATTGGTTTTAAAAGATAAAAATTGATCAAAAAGGTGTAACGTCCATGATAATGGAAGGTAACCTTTATGAAAATTGGATATTTTTTAAACAAAGGTTTTGTAATTACCTAAAAGCAACAGCAATGGATTCAAAACCTCAAACTATGCAATGTGCCCAATTATTGCACTATATAGGAGAAGAAGCGTTTAGAATTTACAATTCTTTTACGTTTACTGAAGAAAGAGTGGATAATTTAGAGGCATTACTTGACAAGTTTGAAAAACATTTCAAACCCAAAAGTAATGTAGCTAATGAAAGATATAAATTATTCACACGAAGACAACAAAAAGGAGAATCAATAAATCAGTTTATCATTGATGTACAAAACCGTACCAAGCAATGTGAACTAGGTAAGTTGGAAAATAGTTTACTGAAAACCTGCATAACTATAGGTGTACAAAATGAGTTAATAAGGCAACGATTGTTGGAAGAGGATGAAATAACTTTGGAACAGGCAATCAAAATTTGCAAAAGTATTGAAAATTCAATACAACAATCAAGATCGATGGCTTCTTCAAGTGTTGTGAATGCTGTGAATTATAAAAAAACGAAGCAAGAAAAACTGGGAAAGAAATGGAAAGAGAAGAAAGAACAGACGTCCAACAGTAGCAAGAGTTGTAGCAAGTGTTCTAGTATTCATCAAAAGGGGAAGTGTCCAGCAGAAAATGCTACATGTAATTACTGCTTTAAAATGGATCACTTTGCAAAGTATTGTTACAAAAAGCAAATTAAATGTATAGATAATGAATCGTCTTCAAATGAAAATGAGAATTTTTTTATTGGATCTGTAAGTAGTAATAAGAGAAATTTAGATAATGATTGGAATGTTCAGTTAGTAATAAATAATAAGTTTACTAGATTTAAGATTGATACAGGTGCTATGGTAAATGTGATGTCAAGAACGTCATATTTAAAATTAAATGGAAATGTAAACAAGCTAATACCGACTGCAAGTAAATTAACTACTGTAACTAATGAATCAATGCCAGTGTTAGGTACCGATTGTTTAGATTGTAATTATAATAATCAAAATTATAGAATTAAGGTATATATAGTGAATGGAATTACTCCAAATATTTTAGGTTTAACATCAGAAACATGTCAGAAACTAAATTTAATCAAAAGAATTAATTATGTTAAAAACACTTCATATAATTCATTGGTAAATAAATTCTATGATATTTTTAAAGGCATAGGTTGCATTAATAAACATTATAAGATAAAATTAAAAGAAAATGTACTGCCAGTAGTACATGCTCCTAGAAGAGTACCATTTGCTTTACAAGATGAATTAAAAAATACCTTAATACGAATGGAAAATGATGGTATACTGTACAAGAACACTAGAATAATTATTCCCAAAAGTATGCAAAAATAAATGCTAAACAAGCTTCATTATGCTCATTTGGGAATAGTCAAATGCAAAAGTTTGGCAAGACAATCCATCTTTTGGCCAACCATGAACAGTGATATTGAAAGAATTGTTAATTATTGTAGAGTTTGTGCAAATTGTAAGGAAAATTTAAGACAGCCTTTAATACCGCATTCAGTTCCAGATAGACCATGGCAAAAAGTTGGAATTGATTTGTTTTGTTTACAATCACAAAATTGTCTGATTGTGGTTGATTACTTTTCAAAATATGTAGAGCTGGGATTTTAAAAAAAATGATACTCGTAGTAGTAATATTATAAAAAAACCTTAAATCAATATTTGCACGTCACGGCATACCGGAAGAAGTTATATCAGATTGTGGCCCACAATTTTCTTGTATTGAATTTAAAAAGTTATCGAAGGAATGGGAGTTTAAACACACGACTTCGTCACCTTATTATCCGCGTAGCAATGGTATGGTTGAAAGGTCAATAAAAACAATTAAAGATATCTTCAGAAAAGTTACACATGATGGTAGAGATGTTTATTTGGCTCTGCTAGCATATAAAAACACGCCCGTTGACCATGATATCTCCTGCTGAGCTTTTAATGTCAAGAAAATTGAGTTCAATAATACCAATGACTGAAAATCATTTGTTGCCAAAAATATCTAATATTGATCAAATAAGAAGAAGGTTACAAGAAAGACAACAGAAACAAAAATATTATTATGATAGAGGTACAAATAATTTAAAAGAATTGCATATAGGAGACAGAGTGCTAATAAAAAATCTTGTAAGCAATAAAAAGGACAAAGGAAGAATACTGGGTAATAATAATGGGCGTTCTTACAAAGTTAAACTAGAGACTGGAACTATTGCAAATAGAAATAGATTTTACATAACGCCATTACCTGCATTAGAAAATGAAGAAATAAAGGAGACTGAAAATCAAGGAAAGGGTGAGATGGAGGAAATGGTTGAGAGCTGTGAATCAGAATCAAAAATTTCTGACTTTAAGGAAGATAAAGACTTAGGTAATGTTTCCACCACCTCATCTGGTAGATTAATTAAAAAACCAAATAGGTTTGATCTGTAGTTTTATAAATAAAAATTATTGTAAAGAAAATTTATGTAAAGAAGGGGAATATGATATATAGTGTAATATATACAGGCAGAGTTGGCAGTCACCTGGAGATGGACAGGGCGCATACATAGTGCTTAAAATAAATGTTAAATGTTGAGTTGTTAATGAGTTTAATAAATATTGTATTAAAACAATATTATGTTTTAATAACAATAAAACAACAAACATAACACGATTTATATACCACAACTAAGTACGAAGTTATATATTACATTTTGTTTTATATACGTCCTTATGAAAAACTAATAATGGGTACTGGTTATGGTCTCATTTTGCACCAATTTTACATGCGACCACTTTTTCTTTTAAAAATAATTGTCCACAGACACCCACTAGTTTAACATCATGTTCAAAAGACTATTATTTCATCAAATTAAATACATACTTGCCATATAATAACACTAGACAATAATTTGGGAACATTTTTGCTCTAAAACCGAATGATGTTTTTTTATAAATTCCATACTGTAGCATCTAAATTTGAAAAAAAATCTATCAGGCCCAGATTTAAAAATAACAATTTTCATAGAATATTTTATCAAACATTTTTTTCATTTTTTTTTTTATTGTATTGGTATTCCAGATTATCATATAAGCATGTCCAGCAATAGTCTGCCTGCATGCTTTGAGTCCATTTTCCTTCATGCCCTTTCTCCATAGCCATAATGTCTTTATGAAACCTCTCCTCATGTTATGAAATGAAAAGTATAAATGAACACTTTTAATAGTAGCAGCGAAAACTTCTTGGAACTTGTGCGTGGTGTAAAGTTGCAACACACAAAATAAAATACATTTGCCGAATTAACACATTTCCTAGACATTATCTTTACTTGATTGAATGCGAAAACAATGCAATAAAGTCAAACGCATTCGAGTGATGGAGTCAGTCAACACTGCTTGAATTTCAATTGCATTAAAAGCACAAAACTATTCAAATTAAACGCGTGCTTGAAAACCAAAAAATGTATAGATAAAATAATGTTTATTTTATGAATATATTATTTGAATTTAAAAACCAGGTGTTTAATTTCAAGTGTTTTGTGCATCTACTAAAATGGAAAAAAAATACGGTGCCCTACTTAGTCATAAATTCCTACAGCTGTTACAATTATAAATCGAAATGTAGGTAGTTTAGCACAATGTAGATTAATGACGATAACAAAACACTTTAATACTACTTCAGTTGTAATTTTAAGCAAAAAAACCTATTTTTTAAAGTTCATAGCTCTAAATTTCATGATATTTTTCAAAAAAACATGCTAGTCAGATGGGAAGTGATAAATCTCTTTTTTGCTATTTTTCTACTAATACTCTTCTAAAAGAAACCAGAACATAGATTTATTCGAAAGCAAAAATCATTGTTGGCCAGTGTAATTGGAAGACAACACTGTGAAGTGTAACATTTAAAAAGAAAGCATTGAAAACGTCTATAATAAGTGTCATATCTTAAACGTTCAATATTAACGGAATTCGTGTCTAGTGATTTTACTATCATTCATTTCGCCAGTTGGCAATAGGAGAACGTGTTTCCATCTAAGTAAACTAATTATACGATGATTGAACTGCAGTGGCCATTATTTAAAGATACAGTCTGGATATCCTAACAAATCTTTAGGTTGTACATTGTATTACATTGGTATTGTACTGTGGAAACGCAAAATTTAGTTTTAATATTTTATAAATAATAACTAGTATAATTGTATTATTATTCGTCTTGCTATAAAAAAAGATAACTTTGAACTCAAATATAAACTCTGACAAAATAAATTAATACAAATGATGCAAAGCACAAGTAAACAACTTGGTTCAAATTATAAAATTGTCACAGTTCTCTTTTACTATTATTATGCAAAATAAACACATTTGTTTGTGAATATTTTTAATATTAGGAACGATTTCCATTGACATTAAAAACCACACATATCCATTATAACTGGAGCAGACAAATTTTATTTTCGTTTATATATATATTATATATATATATATATATATAGTATAAATATAAAATGTTGTTTTTCTTTACCCCTTTTTTGTAAAATATGTGTTTTTTTGTTTTTTCTTGGGTTAATTGGGTAAAAATAAATTACAAACTTAAAATAATACGATCCATTTACTTTAACGTTTCAATGTTTATAACATCTTTTTCAAAAAGTCCAATCACAAATTAAAACTACAAATAATACAAACAGTCATAAATAAAAGAACGGCACAAAGGTGACAAAAAACTTACGTTGTAAATTCCAACACTTTTACACATAACAGCTCTCTGACACACAAAACGTTTTGTTATTAGTTTTTTATAATTGACTCCCATCCTATAATAACAATTATTACATGTGACCCACTTCTTGATTTTACGGTTTGGGTTTTTTCATATATAAAATTAATAATATAATAACATTTTCGATATACAAAATTAATAATACTATTATTTCACCTTAAAATACAGACGTGATAACTGCCAAGTGGGAGGATAAAAAATCAAAAAACATCATAGAAAGAAATAATGCCACAAAAACATTTAACATTTTGTCATTGCTTGTTGAAGAGCTCGCAAATACTGTTTAAAACGTCGACATATCTGTACACAATTTTAACATATAAATTAGTTGCCAAATTATAAAATGATATTTAAAAGGGTAAAAAAGCCCAATATAAAATTTCGTTTATGCAACTTACTGTTCCCGATGGGAGTCAATTATAAAAAACTAATAACAAAACGTTTTGTGTGTCAGAGAGCTGTTATGTGTAAAAGTGTTGGAATTTACAACGTAAGTTTTTTGTCACCTTTGTGCCGTTCTTTTATTTATGACTGTTTGTATTATTTGTAGTTTTAATTTGTGATTGGACTTTTTGAAAAAGATGTTATAAACATTGAAACGTTAAAGTAAATGGATCGTATTATTTTAAGTTTGTAATTTATTTTTACCCAATTAACCCAAGAAAAAACAAAAAAACACATATATATATATATATATATATATATATATATATATTTTCTGTGGATTTTTTTCGTTGCCTGATGATTATTTATTATTTTTGTTTATTTCGTGGGTAATTTCGGCAGGTAAAATGAAAATGCTCCTGTAGACTAGGATGTAAATTCTTTTATTTTACGTTTCGACCTTTTATTTTCGGTCTTCCTCAGAAATTTTATTTAATTCTGTAAACAAGTCAATTTTTGGTAAAAGATAGTACAATTACATCGATTTTTCTAACACAGCATATTATTTAGTGAAATGGTCAAATTATTTTTTTAAGTTGAATTCCATATCTAACATTGATCACAATTACACTAATTAAAATATTAAGAACATTATAAAAACACAAAAACTGTATATAATTACTACGTTAACACATTATGTTCAAAATAATAAAAGAATTTTAAAAATGTTAAACTAAATCATTTTTACCTGCCGAAATTACCCACGAAATAAACAAAAATAATATATAATATATATATATATTCATGTTTCTTGGCCGTATATTATATTTAATATTCAAAAGAAATATTGTATAATTCCTTTTTTGAATTTTCTTGGTGTAGCGGCCTCAATTAAAAATTACTAATCGTAATAAAAACAACCTCTTTTAACGTTTCGACTTTTTATTAAGTCTTTCTCAAAATATTAAAAATGTTTTCACAGAAAATACAAACATACTGATGTTAAAACCACAACTGTAATAAATAAGGACAAAACAATAACAACAGAACATTAGTAAAATTTATTTTATTTATTATAAAAATGAAAAAACTGTGGACTTACCAAAGTCATTTCCCAGTGAATATCATTTTTGAAAAGGTATTTGATGTACCTATGCTTTTCTTACATTTTATTGTAGTTTTTCCATAGGCGTGGGAAAGCAAAAAAACTTTTATTCCTTTTCATAATTGAATTAATTTTTAAAAATTGTAATCGGTTATTGAATGACTGTGTGTGTTTGGTGCTTGCTAAATGTATTGAAATGTTGCTTCAAAGTGTATGTCTGTTTATTTCGCTTAAATTTTTTTAAATTTTTTACTTTATGAATATAAAAATAGTTATTTTCAACGAAGATAAGGAAAGGATATTTTGCATTTACAATGTGTTTCAAAAATATATGACTATTGTATAAGGAGGTAATAAAATTTCGAAAGACTATCGATCTCACTTCTATCATTAACTGCATTACTGTGTTTAACTATGTGGATCATCTCAAGGACATTCCTTGCCTTTGTATTAGTATGTTTTGTTAAAATTTTTGTATTAGTGAAATTGAAATCATGGTTTGAATTTGTTTGGTGCTTTTTTAAAGCCGTGGAGTTTTTGGCATATTTATGTCCTTTTATCCTTTCTTCTAATAATTGTTTAGTTTGACCAATATAAATTTTGTCACATGCCTTACAAGGGATGCTATAAACTACGTGTGACTGTTTTAGGGGTGGAGTTTTATCTTTAAGTTTAGTATATAAAAATTTTATGCTACTATTACTTTGGTGACCTATTTTGAAATTGTAGGGTTTTAATATTTGGCTGAGTTTTTCTGATAAAAGTTTGACATATGGTACAGGAATGTAAGTAGGTTCTACAATTTGTTTATTTATATTTTTTGTGATTCTTGTCTCTTTATTATAAAATTTATGTAAAGTTTGTTTAATGATTTTTTCTATGAACTTATCTGGGTACTTATTTTTGTTTAATATTTTCTTAATTTTGTATTACAATTGATCGATATTTTGGGCTGGTAAGGTAAATGGCTCTATCGGCTAAGGCTTTAACTACGTTCCTTTTTTGTGATAGAGGTTGTATGGAATTGTAGTTTAAATATCTTCCAGATGCGATGGGTTCCATGTACCATATACTAAACTATATGGTACATGAAACCCATCGCATCTGGAAGATATTTAAACTACAATTCCATACAGTGCTCTGCCAACACACTATTGCCGCACCCGGTATGTTATATAATATGTTATATAATAATAGTGTTTCATTCTTATATTAAATGTAAACTATATTATTTATGTTAATATAGCAATACATGCCTACATAATGTATCAATTTTAATAAGTTTGCTATATGCAGTGACATCTTTTATATAATGCACGTAACTACAATCGGTGTCTTCAATACCGTCAGAAATTATTATAAAGTTAGTCACCAACAGATGTCCGCAATTTTTCTTATTTAAATAGCAATAAATATTAGAAGGTATACATAAAAGAGTAAAAAAAGTATTCCTTAAATATATGTCATATTTATAATATCGTCTAGTACTTGCAGAGGCACAAAAAGAAGGAACTTAATTCTGAACTTTCTAGCTACTATCAAGTTGAAATCTATTTTGGTCCTTAAATTATATCAAGTAACAATAAGTTAGACAAAATACAGTTTTATGTTAGTGACATTTTCTCGGAAAAGTAATAAACATATTTTAATTGAAACTTACATATGACATATGACATATATCTCAATAGGTAAACTTCGGATCAACTGTGCATACTTCATGGTATAGATACTCCTGTGTTATTGAAGGTGTCCAATTTATTTTTAGTTCAATTACAGATTCAACTAAGGAAGTCTTGCATTTTACACTGGTTTTATATTTTTCTTGATTTTTCTCAAATCTTAATATCGTTATTAAACAAAAAACATTTAATAAATGAAAACTAGGTACTCAATCAAAATTAATTTCAAAGAAAAGAAATATTTAGATTGAATTCATTGATAAGTAGTGTAGTAGATATATTAGAAGACGTTTTTTCATAAGACAATTTTCTTAGGCACTTCCGAATTGTGTAGAGTACAGTTTTGCAATGCGTTTATTTTAAATTAAAAATGTATTAATTGATTCTGTCACATGAGCGTCTTTATAAAAATACGTAGGTATGTCTAAATTATACCTATACCTATAGGTATTCAATTTGTCAATATACACGGTGTCCAGAAACTCTCCTGACAAACGAAGACCGGAGATTCCTCAGATAATTTTAAGACAATTTAATCCAATTCACCCTAGTCCGAAAATGCTTCCTAAGGTCATAGGCGTCCGTTTTGGGTAGGTAAACGGTTATTTTAACGCATAACTTTCTTTGTCTTTAACTTTTAAACATTTGTGACACTAGGTTATTAAATTTTCAGGTATTCTAGTAATAAAAGGTACTCTTACTTTAAGTCGATAGGATACACCGTTTTCTAGAAAAATCGATTTGAAAATTTTTCGTTTTTTCGTCATTAAAATTCAATTTATTATTTTTTGCACTAGTTCGCTCTGAACTGCCAACAGAAATAAAACCTACGTTTTTAATTGTCAAATTGTTGTCAGTTCGCCAAGTTGAAATGACGAAAGATGAAATGACGAAAAAACGAAAAATTTTCAAATCGATTTTTCTAGAAAACGGTGTATCCTACCGACTTAAAGTAAGAGTACCTTTTAGTACGAGAATACCTTAAAATTTAATAATCTAGTGTCACAAATGCTTAAAAGTTAAAGACAAAAAAGTTATGCGTTAAAATAACCGTTAACCTACCCAAAACGGACGCCTATGACCGGTACTAGAAATTCGCAATTGATGGAATCGATTCATCTCTGGAGGATAAATAATCATACCAGTTTTTGTTTTTCTAAATAGAAGCGTTCGGGAGATATTAAAAAAAAAACTAATTACAAGGCGCCATCTTCAAAGAGCTCTAGCTCCCTTAGGAAGCATTTTCGGACTAGGGTGAATTGGGTTAAATTGTCTTAAAATTATCTGAGGAATCTCCGGTCTTCGTTTATCAGGAGAGTTTCTGGACACCCTGTATATTTTCTAGCTTAAATTTATTGATGTTTCTGCAAACCCAATCAGTTCAAAATTAAAGAATGACAACTTCACAAATCTTAGAAAATAAAATTTTGTATAGGTACCCACCGTTATAAATCGGGGTTTCATAATTGCTAAGCAATCAACACAAAGTAGAAAAAATACAATAAAAATCAAGTCGTCAACAAATTTCTAAAGAATACAAACGTACTAAACACTGAATTTGAGAGCAATTTTATAAAAAGGTTTTTCAAAATTCCTACCGGTAGAAAGTCTTTTACTATTATCAAGAATCAACCATTTGCTTATGTGGGTGAAATTAGAGGAAGAAATTTGCAGAATATACAAAATTGTTGAGAAGGTGACCTGAAACAATTTTTGTTCAGATAATTTTTCAAAATTCCTAAAATACCTGTTTGATAATATTCGAACTGAATGCATTACGCATAAAAAAGTCGTATGTTGACCACGCCAATTTATTTTATATTAATGATCTCTCTAGCTTTGCTTATATACGCATGATACCAATATAGAAGCTTGTGCCCACAAGATTTAAATGCTCTCTCATGCTAGAAGAACTGTTGCATTGATTTAGATTTAATAACATGTCTAATAAACGAAAAATAATTAGCTTTATTATAACAAATAATCTATTGGCAATTACATATATAGATAATATACTAGTAACTTTTTAAAAAACGCTTCATTTGTTAAGTAAAATGAAAAAGAATTGTGACTTCAACACATTAAAACACTCACATTCTCATTTTAGAGCTGACTTCTATTATAGGGTGCAAATTCTGATTTCAATTCGATATTAATATTGCAAAAACGCACTATCTTAAATTTAAATTCCAGGGAGAGAAGCTGTGACAATACAGTTTATAATCCTGCATGTATACCAACACTTCGTATACATATATACCATAAATATGTGAAAATCCGAAAAGAACCAAAAACTTCGAAACGCGTTTTTGTCTTGCTGGGCAGTAGCAGCAGACCAGAGTAGTACATTTTCACAATATTTAACGACATTAATCATTAGTGGAATAAATCACTACTTCTGCAGATAAATTAGAAGGTTCTTTGTAACTTCTACCTATCTATGGAAGAGAAGTTGAACTAAATCGAGACGTTTGCGTTTAATTAAAGACTTTTTAAATTACGGAATATCTCATGCACAGTAATGCACACTAGTACGCCAACGCTTCGTATATACGAGGGCTGTTCTCTTTCCGCTGCGCATTAAATTAAACAAAATTTATTTACAGGAAACTTTCATGTATAAATTTTCGAAGTATTCTCCTCCACAGGTCAATGCATTTTCACGTTCGTGAAAACCAATCTTGAAAACATTTTCTCCAATCTTCTGGCCGTAGTTTGTTCATTTCATTTTTAAAAGGTATCAACCGCTTCTTCAGCCGATGTAAGATGTAAACCCCGTAATTTATCTCTTACCCGCGGAAATAAGAGGAAGTCATTAGGTACTAGGTTTGGACTATAGGATGAATGACACATTATTTCTATGTTTTGGGCATTCAAATAATCAGTTGTTCGAGAGGCATTTGAGCCCGAGCGTTATCTTGTTGCACGATGACCCCTTCTCTTGGACGTTTTTCGCGAACATTTTGGAGAACCTCAGACAAACAAATTGTAGTGTACCATTCTGAATTAACAGTACGTCTATCCTTCAGTGATACAGTGGAAACATGCCCAGTAATTCCAAAAAATGTGGTGACCGTCTTCTTGTGTCGACTTTTGCACAAACAACTTTCATTGGAGCTGACTCTTTCTCAAAGACTAAAACTGTCGATTGTTGCTTTAGGCGGCAGTCCCACTGCATACACAACCATTGAGCGCCAGTAACTGACATCGACATTCATCGACTAAAATTTTGTGGTACGGTCTCACTGGGAAAAGTATTCAAACAAAATTTAAGTTTCGCGCGCAAAAATTTCATTCAACAAAACTGGCAGGACATAAACTATAAACACAAACATAACCTCAGACGTCATAACTAGAATCTTTGTCCTACTTCTTTAATTTAAAATATCATCTAATTCTTCTTCTTCTGATACTGAAAGCATAGAAAAGTGTGGGTACGTAAAATATTTGCAAATAGAGAGGAGTTAGGAGAATTTCACCGTTTAATCCCTCAACTTTTAAATGATACAGAAAAATTCTACAATTATTATAGAGTGAATATTCAATGTTATCGTAACTTAATTTCAAAAGTAGAACCATTGTTTCATATTTCCGTTTATATTTTAAAAAAACAAACCAAAACACAATCAACAGGCGACGCTTGGGTTAACTGTCAAAACAGCCTTTCTGCGCATGTGTCCAATCGTCGATCATCAACTAAAATTAGAACCTGTCGAAAATTATGAACCGATGCATGCCGGTTGTTGTTGAACGATCGCCGTTAATCGATGGAGTCGGACTGCTGCGGATACTTTACTCATAACCTAATTTTAGTCGATGACCGTCGGTGGACATCGCTTTATCAGTGGGACTGCCGCCTTACTCGGAATAAAAGCAGTATACCCATGTTTCATCACCTGTGATGATGTACACCATATGAGACGATTCACGGTTGAAGCGATCTAGTGTAGATCTGCACCATCTCACACGGTCTTCTTTTTGAATTGAAGTCAAATTATGGAGAATCCACCGAGAGCAAAACTTATTGACCTTCAAATGTTTGTGTAAAATAATGCTAATTGCTTTCACACCAATCTTTGGAGTTGCTTGAATGCTTCTAACAATAATATGCCGGTCTTCTACAATCGTGTTCCGAATAAGAGCAATATTTTTTTCTGTAACTGCCTTTTTTGGCTTAGGAGCGCGAAAACTGTCTTTTAAGGTAGGTCGACTGCGTTGAAATTCATTCCTCCACCGTTTTGCGGTAGCAAAGCCACACGACTTGTCACCAAACATACGATTGATTTCCTCAAAACATTCCTTACGGCTTAAGCCACGCTTTCAACTAATGTAACTTACAAACAATCGCGTATATTTGACAACTGTCACTATCACTAAACTGATTGAAATTTTCATACAAAATTTGTCGCAAAACATCACCGCTTATTAGATAGGCTCAGCGGAAAAACAACATCCCTCGTATACAATAATTACATGAAAAGATATATGAAGTTCTTGAAACTCGTCTTTGTCTTGCAGTGGCAAAACATTCCTCGATGGATTAATGGATTAATAAACTAATTGATTTTATACTATAGAAGGACACAACACTATTACACAATAAAAGGTTAGTTGATTTTTAAAATTATATAACTTTGATAAATTAAATTTGTTCGTCCGAATTGTCAAATAATCTTAAATTGGTTACTTTTTTAAAAGAAACCTTTCCAAATTGTATGTACATTTCATTCATTTGTTAAAAAATAAAACTAGAGTTTTTAATTTATATACTGCACCTTTTTATCTACCCTGGCTTATTTAACTTCTTTTCTAATTTTCATCGTCTCTTTTTCTATACTTTTTATTAATTATATTAATTTATAATCATTTTAACAAGCTTAATATTAAGCCCTTATTTTCAATTATAAAATTTAAAAATCAGCATTGTAAATAAGGTTTTCTTCTAATGCATGGTAAACGATAGTTAAATCCTATATTTTATGTTTGTAATCGGCACGGTGTTCAGAAATTTTTTTCCTAACTGTTTGACTAACACATGCTTTACCGCATCCACACATCAATTTAAAGACCTTAAAGCTGATAAATTGTGTATTTCTCAATTTCTACATATGCCTTTCATGTTATTTGTAGGAGGAAGTATTTTTATGTTCGTGGAATGGAGGGGTTAGATGGTAGTAACGTGTTCAGTGACTCATTACTAGTACAAATATAAAGTCTTAACACAATCGAGTCAGTAGTCTTTAAACTATCGTCGACCAAGCAACTTAATCGGGAAAACAGCGTTAAATATGAGGCAAATCGAGAATCGCGCCGTTATCAAGTTCCTTACAAAACAAGAAATGTTTGGAAGATATGTCATTGGTTTATAGGAATTCTTGCCCGGGAAAAACTATGGTTTTTAAGTGGCATATTCGCTTTAAGCAAGGTAGGGAATCACTTGAAGACGGCCCATGGCCTATCGAAGTGACCATTACAGCTCATTAAAAAAGTCGAAAAATTAATAATGGATCATGGAAGACACAACTCGCAGGAATTACTGGAGTATCTGATACACCTGTTTTTAAAATTCTTCATGATCATCTTGCATGAAGTCAGGACAAGATGGGTTGGGTTGGGCTCACGCTGCCGCAAAAACAACAGCACTTGGAATGTTCCAGTGCATTTTTAGACCTCTCTAATGAAAGCAAGGATGATGTATTGAGTCGAATTGTTACTGGAGATGCAGCTTTCGTTCATCATTATGAACCTGACTACAAGCAAGTGTCCATGCAGTGGCATAAAAGAAGGCACACCACCACCCAAGAAGCTTAAAGTGTCACAGTCGACAGGAAAACTTATGGCAACTATTTTTAGGACTCAAAAGGAATTGTGTTAGTTGGTTATTAAGATAAAGGTGTTATACTTTTTTTGGCAACAGTATAAAACGCTGATCAATGTTAAGAAACGATTGATCTGAAAAATATAAAATTACCTTTAAAAATGGTATGTCCTACTAGGTTATCTTTAATCATTAATAATGAAAGCTTTATACCAACTAAATTTTATTTAATCCAAAAAATACAAACATGAAAACAGTAAAAATATAATTAATATTTTAGAGATCTACGATTTTATAGTGTTTATAGCCCTGTTTCATCACTATTTCAAATCATTAACCCTGTTTTTAAAGTCTTACAGTATGAAAAAAAAATGAGGTGTGGCCACCACACGACTTTCTTATACGTATGAGCGTTTCAAACTATAAAATTTACGAATTTTTTTATACAAAACTTATTCAAAATCCGATTCTAAGTACTTTCATTCTCTTAATAAATCGCGATAGAATGCATACTTTACAAGATATTTGAAAAAAAGTGCTACTCATTAAGAGTAAAGGTGCTACTTCCGGTCCGAATTTTGATATTTCATTTATACAAAAAATATTGCAAGTCCAACTATAAATACTTTTGTACTCTTAATAAATATATATAGAATGCATAATTTACGACATATTTGCAAAAAGTCGCTATTCGGTAAGAGTAAAAGTGTTACTTCCGGTCCGAATTTTGAAATATTTTTTTATACAAAAGATATTGAAAACTATGTTTTAAATATTTTTATATTCGCAACGTACCTGTCTAAAAAGCTTGACTTGCGAAATATTCGCAAAATACCGACTTTCGATAAGAGTAAAAGACCTACTTCCGGTAGGAATTTCGAAAAACTTTTTAAATGAAATTGTTCTCAATTTTAATTTTAAGTACATATGAATTCTTTATAAATTTGTTTAAACTTAGTATTTGACGAAATATTGGCAAAATTCGATTTTTCACTGGAGTAAACTTCTACTTCCGGTCTACCGATTTTACTGAAAAACTAATCAGATCTCAAGAGGGAGATTATATACGTAAATACAAAATTTGGAATTGATATCTACAGCGGTTTGACCGCTATCGTGGTCACACACACACAGACACACACAGAGAGAGACACTTTTTCGGTATCAGGGGACTTCAAAACGTAGACATCTGCAAAAATCTCGAGGTCGAAAATTTTCGTCATCAAAATACTTCCTTATACTACGTATAAGAAAGTAAAAGCAGATGACTTACAAAAAACGAGTATTTTACTAAGTCTTCTTTTGAATAAACTGATAAATAGATAGAAATAAGAAATCAAAATTTATTGTATGGTTTGCTAAACGAGTCCAGAGATCTAGCAAAAGAGTTGGGGGTCACAACTGTTTTCAAAAATAAAAGACGAAAGATAACGAAGCGCCTGTACTTTCTTATACGTAGTATGAGGAAGTATATGTGATAATGAAAATTTTCGACCTCGAGATTTTTGCAGATGTCCACGTTTTGAAGTCCCCTGATTCCGAAAAAGTGGTTTTTAAAAAATGTCTCTCTCTCTCTCTCTCTCTCTCTCTCTCTCTCTCTCTCTCTCTCTCTCTCTCTCTCTCTCTCTCTCTCTCTCTCTCTCTCTCTCTCTCTCTCTCTCTCTCTCTCTCTCTCTCTCTCTCTCTGTGTGTGTGTGTGTGTGTGTGTGTGTGTGTGTGTGTGTGTGTCAGTGTGTGTGTGTGTGACCGCTATAGATATCAATTCCAAATTCTGTATTTACGAATATAATCCCCCTCTTAACGTCCAATTACATTTTCAGTAAAATTGGCAGTCTGGAAGTAGTAGTTTACTTCAGTGAAAAAATCGAATTTTGCCAATTATTCGGCCAACTACTAAGTTTAAACAAATTTATAAAGAATTCATATGTACTCAAAATTAAATTTGAGAATAATTTTATGAAAAAAGTTTTTCGAAATTCCTACCGGAAGTAGGTCTTTTACTCTTACAGAAAATCAGTTTTTTGGGAATATTTCGCAAGCCATGCTCTTTAGACAGGTACGTTACGTACAAAAGTATTTAGAACTTAATTTCCAATACCTTTTGTATAAAAATGTTTTCAATATTCGGAACGGAAGGAACACTTTTACTCTTATCGCATAGCAATTTTTTGCAAAATATCGTAAATTAGGCACTCTGTATATATTTATCAGGAGTATAAAAGTATTTAGAGCTAGGTTTGGAATATTTTTTGTATAAGCGACATTTCAAAATTCGAACCGGAAGTAATTACTTTTACTCTTAGCGACTAGCATTTTTTCGCAAATATCTCAAAAAGTAGGCATTCTGTAGAGATTTATTAAGAGACTAGAAGTACTTAGAATAGGATTTTGAATAATTTTTGTATAAAAGAATTTTCAAAATTCGGACCTGAAGTAACACATTTACTCACAGGCGTGTTTTTTAAAAGGATAAAAGTATTTAAAGCTTAATTTAGAACAACTTTGCATAATTTGAAAAGCACATATGTATAAGAAAGCCGTGTGGTGCCCACACCCCATTTTTTATGAAGGCATACACAAGCTAATTTTGAAGGAATTGAAATATGTGTTATGGCTCCAGGTGAATATATTTATAAATAAAAATTATTTTGTATTTTTATGTTCTCTCCTTTCTCCTTCATTCCTATCATCAGTGTATTAAAAGTATCAATATTGATACTTTTAGTACATTTCTTATACAGGGTGTCTCTAAAAGGTGCGGAAAAAACGCTACCACACATTTCTGAGGGCGATCTAACCCAATTTACCTCAGTCCAAAAGTGGATGCACCATTGCATTGAATTGCCACAAGAATAACACCCAAATTACAGAAGCATATGTGTCCATATACGGAATGAATTTTTTATATCCAGATTACTCATAAACGGCTGCTCCAATCTACTCCTACCAGGTACACCTTTTCTAGGTAAAAAACATTGGAGAATAAGAATTTTTATTTAAAAGTTAAATACAGTGTGTCTCAAAAAAGTTATTACGTTTTAAATGGATACAATATGCCGCAGGTGGCGCCCTCTACATTTTGCAATGAAAATGAGAGCAGATTTAATTTTTTTACCCCGCGAAACCCCCCCTACCCAAATATTGTGACAATATACCAATTATTACAGAAATTATTTATAAAAAACTAAAACCAAATTGAACTTTTGACACTCTGTATCTCCGAAAGCATCCACTTTTGGACTGAGGTAAGTTGGGTTAGATCGTCATATTTTGCCCTCAGAAATGTGTGGTAGCGTTTTTTCCGCACCTTTTAGAGACACCCCAGTATATATACCGGTTGTGTTAAATACCATTATCCATAGAGAATCAGTTTATACGTATATATGTATGATGTATACGTATGTATGTAATACGTCGCAGCGCGGTGGCAATACATCGTACGTACATACATACGTATATACAGATCCCCTATGGCTAATGTTACTTGACACATGCGGTATATAAATTGCATAAGGCTTACAAAATTTACACCTACTGCCGGACATGAGATATATCATGTTTATTCTATTACTCTTCAAAAGATACATATTTCAAACGTCAATAAAAAATAAATAAACAATAAATAATTGTTAATAAACACACGCAACGAATTCATATATGTTTATCGTTGATATAATGATAGTTATTTTTATTAGAGGGTAGTTTTTTGAAAGAATTATTTTTGTGAAACCAGAAACTAATTATTCTTTAAAATTGAGGAATATTTCGACTGATAAAAATTTAGTTTAAAGTTAATTGAACCGTAGACTGCATTAAAGAAATTTTGTTAAATATTTGAAAATGCCAACTATAAGCATAGTAGGTGCCGGGTAGTTTTAATTAAACTGACTTTCAATTCTAATAACAACTAATCACAGATATAATGTAAAAAAGTCAGTCCGGATAAATATAGTATATAGTGTCAAACTGTCATTTTGACAATTTCGACACCTTTCTGGTCTCGACCAATTACTATCGTACTAGGCAAAGTCAAAACTATCAAAACCGCTTCGATCATCATATTTATTCATGAACAGCGACATCTACTGTAATGTACATAAAAGACAATAGTGTTTGGCTTCTATCTAAAAAGGAAGTTTATTATTTTTCAACTAATTTTGAATCTCAAAGTTTATAATGGAAGTAATCATTTTAATTGTAAAACGTAAATATATTGTACTTAACCACATACTTTAAACTTATCTCACGCACCGCAATCGCTGCAATGCTAGGTAGGCATATTTCTAAATGCACATAAAATATTCGGCTAACATTTAAAACACCATAACTCTGAAACAAAATCCTTAACCAGTATAAAGTCAAAATAAAGTAGATACGTATTTCGCCAATTGGGTTCCTATCTTTAATAGAAAAGCCTAAAAACTAAAAGCAACCAGTATTAAGAGGCGATCATAAATAACTTTTTAGTATTGCATCTAACCAGACTCGTACAGATTCTGTTTGTCATTTATTCATATTTTATTTCTTTACATATTGATCAACTGTCCGACAGAAGGCGCCACCATACAGTTGAAAATTGCACATTTCACAAGCGCCAAAATAATAATGTATGCGTATTATTTTCTATTGATATACATATATAAATGCCCTTGTTGTTCACTTATAAATCTCCGATCTGACAGGAGCAAACTTGTTTTTAATTACTTTAAAGGTGGTAAAAGTGACTCAAACGGGACATTTATTATGCTGATTACCATTTCACTCTGACATTTAATTATAACTAAACAAAACTCAATATAAAAAAAGAAACTAGCGGTCAATTGTACCGAACGATGTATGTTTTTGAAATTTTACAACATATATCGTACAGGTCGTTGGATAATAAGATATTTTGGTCCTCAGTTACATGTAATGCATATGATGTTGAACCGTACGGAGACCTTTTAAAAAGTAGCGCTTTTGGCAAATCACCAGTTTTATGCCACTTATATATTTTTCAGTTCTTCATTTGAAGATGATTTGATTTTGATTTTGTATGGTTGGTTATGGAGTTTCTTCACATTTGGTTATTAATAAACATTTATTGACTTTTCTTTTTGAATATCGATTTGTAAGGCGTATTATTTTTATTTGAAAAGAAGTCCTAGGAGTGATATAATCCTATATAGTGTTAATTATATACAGTGCGTTTCTAAATTCCCCTTTCCTATTACTTTTTAAACAAAGTGGAATAAAACGTGGATACAAAAATAAAACAAAACCACTATCAAAACACTAATTTGATGACCATGTCCCACTTTAAAATTTTGACAGATAGCGCTATAGGCTATATCAACTTATTTTTTTTAAATGCAAAAGGGATCGAGTGACCCGTCATTTGAAAGGTGTTGAAAATGACTTTAGACATGCACTGTATATTGAATCTATAGTACATATTTAATTACCTGGGTGAGTCAATTTTTAGGTATATGTATTTACGTATACATAAATGTAATGGTATAAACAGGAAGGAAATAGTGCAATTTAATAAGTAAACATAATATAGCATGAATGGGCGAAGCAGATAGCCTTGATTCGCCGCGCAGAGAACACTACCAGCTACTGAAATCGCAACCGAAAAAAGTAATGGTAAAGCTTTTTTCTACGCAACTTCATGTATGTACCTATATGGTTTATGTGAAATAGCAATTCTTTTTTATGCTTCTCGGGCCGGCATGCCATACATTACTACATTACATATTATGTATCTTAATCGCGAAAGTGTCGCAGCCATTTGAATATTATATAAATTGACATTTTTATTGCAATGTCACCGTTATCAAAATAACAATCGCGCAACGACAAAAACAGGTGGACCTTCTATGTGTTATGGAACACTAAAGAGACCAGTAAAGATACAAAGAAAAAAAACAATTGCTCAAGGACATATATTGTAATAGGTATTGTATTGACAAATGTCAAGTTCAAGTGTTGTGTGGTTATAGCGTGTTTGCATAATATTTTATTTTAATTATGGCTCATTTTTAATTGAATCGTTTTAAATGAATTAAAAGGAACCGAGACAATAATAATAATAATATATATCGATTTCGACATGAAACCAATTTGCATATTTTACATAGGAGTACATGTAAGCATGTAAAAAAGAGGTAAGGCTTTCTTTCGATTAGTTCAATTAAATCAAAACTGCCACACTATTATTAATCAATCATCAACTTGTTACATCCTACTTTCAATATAAAGCTCTTTGGATTTTAAGAATGTGTTCTATAATTCCATTGCCCCTGTCACCTATGCTACCCAAACATATGTGAATAACATGAACCACAGCAACAAGCAGTCACTTGATAACAAACAAACTACAATGTTATCTAATTCGTTTTATATTTTATATTCCCGCAATTCAGAAAAAACAAAACATGGTAAGATACTTATGAACAGTTTTCAAGAGCGTTGGTATGTTTTTGTCCATTTTTTACAGTTTTTTTAAAGTTTTAATAACAATACGAAGCATATTATACATCTGCAATTTACATGTATTTAATTTAGAATTTTTGAAGAAGACTAAACATATAGACCATATAGTCGAAATGTCAATGTAGTTTGTTTTAATTTATAAATAATATTTTATCGTGAGAGGGCCGCTACACCAAGAAACCAACTTAAAGAAATATTAAATATATACGGCCAAGAAAATAAAAAAGGAAAAAAAATCCTTACTAATATATATATATATATAGAAAAGAGAAAAATATCGAGTAAATTCCGCTGTAGAACAACCGTAGGCACATGTTTCTGACTCATTGGTCGTCACCAGTACGTTGTAGCCAAGGAATAAGGTAGGATAACCTTGAAGATGTAATCTACACGGAAGACCATCAGGTGACAGACTACCATTTGTAGCATCAACTAGAAGATCCTCAGCTTTGAAGACAACAACTATCGTCGCCATGAGGAAGACAATGCCTACCTGCGTGCCTACCGAGACCCAGGAAAGATAAATCAAAAAAAAGGAATTATCGCCGATACATAAAATACAAGAAAGAGAAAAATATCGGGTAAATTCCGCTGTAGAGCAACCGTAGACACGTGTTTCTGACTCATTGGTCGTCATCAGTACGGTGTAGTCTGTAACCTGAAGGTCTTCCGTGTAGCTTACATCTCCAAGGTTATCCTACCTTATTCCTTGGCTACAATTTCTGTTCGCACGGGTTTCACGTCATGACATAAGTCAACTGCAACTATTAACCGCATATGTACATACAGCTTGAGCGCGCGGGGTATGATCACCCGATACCAGTCGATATTCTTCGGACGTATATTCGGAAAATTGATCTCCGCCAGTTGTGTTCGCCAGATATAGATATTTAGATCAGTTGCGTACTGGCTGCAAAGAGGAATGCACGTAGGTTTTTGTATTATTTTATGGTATTTCTGTTATACTTATTTATAGTTTTTTTTTTTTACCATGAAATTTCTATTTATTTATTTTTCTCTAGACATCTTAGTTTATTCTGCAGATGTTTCAGGCGGGTTGTTTTTCTTTCATTCTAAAACCCAGTTGTACTGCTATAACTTTTTACACAACTACATTATTATTTAATTTCATAAGGATAATCATAATTACGTTATAAGTATTACAATCTTCGCGTTATTATCGACTTTGTTATCTAAGCAATCGTCATCACTTAAAGAGAAAATTTAATTTGTTCTTTTTGTCAATCTGCGAAAAATAATTAGATCACTATGAGCAGGCAATGCTAGTATGTTGTGCCGTAACTCTAATATGTATTATCGGACCACGTTTAGATGCGAGTTTACGTATACCATCGGGTGATCATACCTCGCGCGCTCTTGCTGTATATGTATAGAGTTTATACTTATATTTTATGTAGCATGACAATGTTCTTATCTTTTCAAAAGGTTTGGTTTCAACAATAAAGAATGGAATGAATATATATAAAATAAGGAGAAGTATTTTGCAAGTTGATAAAAGCTTTTAGAATTCCACAAATCTTTTCTAGCGCCCTCCTTCAAGGAATTTTAATATGCTTATTATCTGTCATATATACACATGAATATGTGTAATGAATGTATAACGCATATTGGCATCTCTGGTTTATATATTTACACAACATTTCTAGAGCAACTTGTATAAAAATAATCCAAGTACTAAAGCATTTTCCGGCCTGGATGCATTTTAGAAAACAATAATATGCGAACGAATACATTCATTATACTTGTTAATTTTATCTTAAGTTTTTCAACCTGTTTACGTATGATTTATTCGTATGAAATTTAAAGGATAGTAGATGATTTATGAGAAAAATCGAGAACATAACTAGACATAATTACCTGTTGCAACCTAATAAATCAGGTAATTGGATAAAATAAAATCGAATTTCAGTTATAAATATCGTAAAATAAAGAATAACATAACTGTTCTGTAGGTATTCGATTTTATAATAAGTTCCTATTACGTACCACAAGGTACAAATTTATAAATTGTAATTATAATTTAATGTTATGGCCGCGATATACGGTAAATCTACTCATCTGTAAACATAAATACGACATCACTTAACTGTGCGCGTAATTTTCATTTTATAAAATTTAGATACCCGTTCTTGGGCATCTAAAGAAAATTTTAAGAACGATTGCATTACCGTTGTATTTTGCCACCAAATCTCACCATAAACTTAATTACTTAAGTATATTGCTTTCACATAAAATTAAAATTTACGTGTGTATTGCAATGTTATTACAACTACTTTCCTTAATGTATTGTACACTTATTAAAAATATATAAAAACAATTACTGTTAACATTTATAGTGCTTTCGTTGCATTCCTGCTACATACAAATTACAAACAACAATGTTGATATTAATTAGAAAGAAAACTGAGATATGAAGCAACCTTCTAACATGTATTTCAGATTTCAGGGCAGCGAAGAAGAAGAAAGCGGAACCACCAATGTAGACCATTAAATGATGGTCCGCTAATTGTAGCTTCAGTTAAAAATCATTCGTTTCGAGAACAACAAACCACAACTATCTGATAATTTCCGTTTCCGATTCTCCAAGTTTATTCGATTCTATCTATCTAACAACTTTAAACACGTAAATATAATTGCAACTCTGTCTCAGTATAAGACGGAGTGATTCAAATATCCCGCCAACACTTAATATGACATCCGACCAGAGAATGAAGTAATTTGTCAACAATTTTAAATTTTAATGTTTGTTTGAAAAAGTTTAAATATATATTTATAGAATGATTACACGCGAGTGACTTTTTGAATTAATATACAAAGCCTACTCAAAATTATGACTGAATGCGATGTTTAACATTATCTATTCTGGTAAACTGTATACCCGAACTTCTAGTATGTGCATATACATCGTAAACTATTAATATTAATATAAAATTTGACTGTAAAGTTTAAATTAAAATGTAAACTACTATTATTTATTATGACAGTCTCTCAAAGATACAATAACAGAGTTATAAATATGCAAAAATTAACTGCAGAAATTATTATGATTCACTGGACAATAATCACTTTCGCTATCACTATTTCCAACACAAATAACAAATGTTCCTAAGATATCACCCATCAGTTCATCCCACACTCTTTCTTCTAAGTAGTAAGTTATCATGGTAGTCAGCTGGTTTTTGCCTTTGAAGAAGTTCGGTTTTAAAATAGTAACTGCACACAACAATTTTTTGTAGTTTCTAATGTCTGCCCATTCGTTCTTTAGGAGATGTTAGTTCGCCTGTTTCTATTCGATTCTTTATAATATATTGATATTGCAAGTAATAATTTTATCTTACTCAGTTTTTTAGAGATGTTCATTACCATTACAATATGTGCGTTTATATGTTTTAGTAACGCTTAAGAATTTTGAAATTTTATCTCTTTAAATTTATGCATCATAATCTGTATAAATAATTATTTATGCGGGGATATTGAAATAGATTACCCAGTATACTCCATAAATAAAGTTAGATGTATTCTAATTCATTATGTAATATAATAATTTGATGATTTAATGTCGTGTAACATGGTTTGCCTATATGACAGGTGCAATCTACACACACATATTAGTTGTTCTATGAAAAAGAATATTCATCATGTTCACATAGGTTAAAACGTACAAGGTAGGCGCCATAAATTCTCGGCCTGACAGGCTTATACAGATTCAAACGTGTTCAAACTCCGTCACGTCATGCATGCACATACGCGAGGTGTACAGTATAAATATGGCGGTTCGAAGCCTAGTAGTTTTTAGTAACCAGCCAACCAACGTGACTAGCGCACGACGACAGATGCTGATGGTCGGGTCGACCAATTGAAGTGATAACACCTCAACAAATATCAATTATTGAACATTTAATGTTAGAAGATCGCTGTTAAAAAGTGAAGGAATTAGCAGTGATAACAAACATTTCCGAAACAAGTATTCGTCGAATTCTCCATGACCATTTGGGTATGAATAAAATTAGTGCTAGATGGGTACCGCGACTTCTTTCTGCTCTCCAACGTGAATGTCGAGTCGAATGTGGGGAGTCGTTTTTAAACATGTGTGGAGACGACCCAAAACCGATTTTGGAGTCCGTTGTCACAGGGGATGAAACAATGGTTCTGTTTTACGATCCTCTATCGAAAAAAGAGTCCATGGAATGGCGGCAATCCGATGAACCTCGTCCCAGAAAGGCGAAAGTCGTTCAATTAACGGAAAAGGTGATGGCCACAATATTCTGGGATTGTGAGAGCATTTTGCTAATTGACTTTAAAGAGCGCAATACAAGTGTGAACGGCACATATTATATGCGTCTTTATTACATAAATTAAGGGACAGTATTCGTGCAAAACGTGGTAAATTTACAAAAGGTGAGCGATTATTGCACGACAATGCTCTTGTCCATACAGCCACCATTTCACAAGCTGCCATCCGCGAATGCGGCCTTCAAGAATTGGAACATCCACCGTATAGTACGGATATAGTAATTGTAATTTTTTTTTTGTTTTCTAATTTAAAAAATAAATTCTCGGCCTGATATACAAAAAAGAAACTTGGAACAACATAAGAATTTTTATTTTTGAATGTAATCTCCCCTAACTTCTATACATTTATTACAACGATTAATTAATAATTCGATACCCTTGTAAAAATAATCTGAAGTTTTTCCGTCAAATTGTTCTATAACAGCTGCTTACAACTCACTGTCGCCCTTAAAACTACGTCCCCTTACTTCAAGAATACCTATTATTGTTGTTTTTTTTCAGTGTTTCCTGCCAAATCACGTAAAAGACAATTTAGAGTTATGATAATAAGAAAGTTTGGTTAAGGAAGTCATGAGAAATTACAATATATTACGCAACAATGGTTATAAGAAGTTATACATAGATACTTATTATATGTTTAAATATGAACTTGTATAGTTAATACTTACTTTGTAGAGTATAAGTTAAAATTATCTTTGTAATTTTGTTTTAATTTTGTATTTTAAAATCAATTTTTAAAATACATATACATACATAGATGTCAAAGAGTTGACACCATTTTATAAACACAGATGTAATTTGAATTAAAGTGCCACTGTTGCCACAACGCGTTTGGAATTTTATATTTGATAGCACGATAGCAGTGTGTTAAAAATTTTCAAACTAGATAATCTAGAATGTGAAATTTTTTATTTGTTTCCGGCCTGTAACAGATATGATAATTTTGAAATTGTAATTGAAGGGTTGGAGAAATCTAGAAAAACCAATAGGTCGAAGTGGTATAATACACTCACATTTACAATATACAAGGTGTACTCACATTGCTATATTGTGTGTTGTTAGTTAACTCTAAATAGAAATGGATAATATGGATAATAAGAATTTTAATGAGTTATACGAAAACCTAAGGTACTTTTTTTAAATTTTAACTAAGATTTTTCGCGTGATCTTAAATTTTCCATGTACTTTCAAAATTTAATAAATTCATCGGAAGCGAAATGTTTCATAGATAAATAGCTATTTTAACGTAGTTGAATTCTTGGGCAGACGCTTGTTGGTTAAACTTATTGATGGTTCATAAAATAAGCGTCTGTGTAAGCAACAAGCGTTATTGTTTATACTGGAGATAATATTTTTTAGAGCGTGAAAATACACAATCGTGTTATCAATGCCAAAATAGTTACGGGGTTGTACGTAATTTCAGGAAAGTTTAGTGTTAATTTGATCTGCAGGATTCAAAGAGATTCCTGAGGGTGGATGTTCAATTGACATATATATTTGACCTAGGAATGAGATGCTTAATCGTGACTGCGCGAACATCATGGTGAAGTATACTAAAACACCTTCACCACACTAAAGCACAGAAAGGCTAAATACGTATTTCGACAACTAAGTTGTCATCTTCAGTAGCACTGAATTAAAAATGGTGTTGTCTACACACGGTAGCGTAACATAACAACACTATGTTGTTCTGTTACGCTAGCGTATTATTATTATTAGTATTGTCATAAAAATCCAGACGCTCATCAATGTACAAACCAAGATTTTTCACACACGATCTACGAGTTAAACGTCCACCACGAAGAAACAACTCTATAACCGTCCCTCCAAACATAAAACTCTTCTTGAATTGCCTAAAACAACAAAACAAGATTTCGTCTCGTTAATCAATAAAGAATGCTTTTTGGCAATATCAAATATATTATTTAAATCTTGATTAATGCTCACAACAGCAATCTCCACATCATTCACATTAAATGATTTATACAACTGAGTGTCGTCCGCATATAAATGAAAAGAACTACTAAATGGATAAAAGTAAAGCAAATGTGAAGTATAGATTGAGAACAGCAAAGGACTCAATACAGAACTCTGTGGTACACCGCATTTCAGAAAAGTGACATTAGAGACATCACCATTGACAACCACCCGCTGACTTCTATCAGACAAGTAGCTCTGTTTGTCGTTGAATAATATAGCATATTAATGATTATTCCAACGACAAATGTAGTTGCACTCAATTCTTTGTATGCCTCAGTCCTCTACTTTGATATCCCGTTAGTATATGTCTTAAAATGCCTTGAAAACCCATGGAATCAAACTGTTAGTATGGTCCGTTTTTAGTATTACAGGAGAGTACACATTTCCAATAGCCTGAGTTAATGGCGGGATCAGATGGAACGCGATACCTTCCGACTGGTCAAGCATTCTACTTGGTAGAACATGTATATATGTATAATAATTGTATGTGTTATATCATGTAGGTAATAAAGACGTGACCTTTTTCGTGTTCATTCAAATGCCACGTCGGCAAGTTATAAATTTTGTCAAAAATTCATCCATTAGACTTATCTTTCGTGTCGTGTAATAAATGTTTAATTTGTAATTACAATCCGGTTCCTTGTTTACTAATGTGTCTAAATAATTGCAATACCGTATTGCATGCTTGTATCACCACAATCTTTATTGAAATTCCAACATTCCTGTTTGTAAGTGTTTGTGTTCAAGTTAGTAATTAGCAATTAGACGGCAACTACTTCCTGTACTTTACCCATGTTCGTAAAAATCTAAATTGAAACAAGAAGAAAGTATGAAATGATGTGAGAAACGTGTGTTAGGCCCGTAACGAACGATTCCTCAAAGATAAGGATAATTAACGCGGTATGGAACTGGATAAGCTACAAGCATGAAAGTAACAAACAAACAAAAAACGAGAAGGCATCCCGGTTAATGACGAAAAAGAAATAGAGGAATATTAGCATGATGTTGTGTCCCAATAACCTCCTTATATATGTAAATAAATTATCCTTACTATTATTTATCGCATGCAACGTCCACCACGGTACCTATAAAATAGCATATATGTACATACATAAATTGCACCGAGATCTGCAAAAACTAACTAGTAATGGTGAAGGGAGTTCAATGTAAAAATGTTTTAAAGGTAGGTGAATACACAGGCAAATATATACACGGTAGGAAAACAGCTATATAAACGCTGGCACAACGTACTATAGCATTTGCTTGTAGTAGTGGCATGTTTTAACAAGGTTTTAACTAAGCCGCTTTTATATTAAACGGGTATGATATAATTATATTTCTTTTTCTATAAACATCTTTCTTAGTGATATTATATTTACTGAATCTACATATAGATAGTTTTCCGTTTTAGTAATCAGTGTATAAAACAAGTGACTTGCCGTTTCTTGATATATATTATAGCGATTGAATATATATTAAAGGAAATAGGTGTCAAGAAGTGATACAATATATATAAGGGTAAACAGCATGACATAACTTTTTTTAGATATTGTTCGGTGTTTTAGTTTTATTAGTATTAATTTATATCATTATTTAACAGAATCGCTACATACATCATTATCATCGTTATTCCTTAAAGAAAAAATGTACCTACACAAAATTAAAATATATCAATATATTATCACGGCATTACTATATATATCATATATTATTTGAAATAGGTATACATTTTAAATGGAAGTGTTTCTTAGATATACAACGAAATTTATTTGTATTATCGGTAATCCTTATAAAACTACAGTATGGCTATAAATAAAATAATAGAATGCCCTGTAAGTTAATTTGCTTTGTTAACTTTATTACTAGTTTCTGTCTGGTCATCTTCAATGGACGTCTAACATTCTATTACAGTGTGTTTTCTTTATAATTTAAACCGATAACATGGATACGCATTTTGTATTTTCAATGGCATTATGGTAAGGCTTTGAACTCTCTCTAATCTTACTTTTTTTCAAGGAAAATTAAAAACTTACAATTTTATTTGTCCTTGATGTTGTCAGTGGTTATTCTACAGTCCTTAAAATAAGAATAAACACATATATATTGTTGATAATAACCAAATTACTATAAGTATATTAACTTAAGATTTGAAAGAGTAGATAAGTTTCAAACAATTCGTCCCAATTCTAGTAATGAACGAAAATACATTGTGATAAAAAAAAGAAGAAAACACTATTTTAAACTTTAAGTAATCCAGGATTATATTTCTAAAATATTCTTAAGACGTTTTAAAGCATGGAATAAGTGTCTTAATTCTTTAATGTCGATTTTGCAATGAAATCGCATATAAAATGTTACATAATAAAAAAAGATATATTCAGATAACTTGAAATAAATTATTAGAATTCTAGATTTTTTAAAGTGAAGTTAAATTAATCATTACTCAATATTCCTTATGTATTTTCTTTCTCAATTGTTATTATTTTATATGTATTATTTCCATATATAAATACAGTAATTGTTTGAATTAAGAGTTAATTGAAAATAAGATTTTAAAATCTATTATTATTCATACAAGAATATATTATTCTCTGATGAAATTTTATTTGTATCTCATTGGTTTGGGTTCGTTCTAACTCATCATAATTTGTTACTCTCTAAATGACAGTAGATAATAATTTGTTTAAATTAACAAACAAACTTAGAAATATATTCTAAGTGTTAAAATAATGAATGAATTCTATTTCTCTATAATAAAGTATATCAATATTGTTTATAAGAAAAACATATATAAAAAAATTTTAATTACAAATGATTTGAGTAAGCAACAATTTTAGGCAGGATATTTATAAATGCTAATGATTTTTTAAACCATAAATCAAATCTTATGATCTCGAAATCGGTAATCATGCTACGAAATTAAATACCAAAGCAACTAAATAGAATTATAAAAAAAAAACACTGTGAGGTACAAACTACCCCAAGAAGGATACTTGTGTCAAATATCCCATTATCCTCACCGTCAGTCTTTCAGGAATATAATCGTTTGTTTTCCTACAGAATTTGTTTTCAGTTACTTGATACATATTTTAAGTTGTATGTAATATTCCAATTTATTTCCCTACCTAATAAATTAATAAAATGTCCAATATACATACTTCAATTTTTATATAACAGTGTTGACTCTATTTTCTAATTTCAGGTATTGATTATTTTAAGTAATAATAAGTTGATTGCATAATAAACACAAATTTAGAATTAAATCAGTTACTATCAGCTTTACCCCTCCCTGAATCATATTTTTATTGAATTTATTTAATCCCTATTCTGCTTCAATCCTAGGTTCCTCCAATTTCTCTTGTATCCGCTTGTGTTTGAGTTCCTTTTCTTTTGCCTTTTTTTTTATGTGTTGTTTATATATTACTCTTAAAAATATCATATTCATTGCGTTTGTTCCATCTCTCTTACAAGGCCAATGTCTCACTACCGTATAAAATTCTAGGTCTTACCACTTTTTCAATACTTCCGCCTTAATCTCATTCGCTATTTCTTTCGTTCATAAAAATAATTGCCTCTTCATATTTCGCCATCTATATTTCCATTTCTATTATTAATTTCATGTGTTTAAGGCTGTCTACATATTCAATCTTTTGTCCTTTTACTCTTAATACAAAAATTGTTATCTGCATTTGATATTAATAATTTTGCATTTCAACAAACTTAAAGTGACAATTTTGTAAAGTCTGATTTTGTATTAAACTTGTAAAAAAAACTCATGTAGTACAATTATTAATTATCAGAGAAAGAGAGAGATAGAAAGATTATAAAATAATTGATCTCTTATTAAAGTCCATTTTTTTCAGTACATTTTCCTAACCTTCTTACTTCTTTCGTTATAGTAGTAGCAGGTTGTAGTATTTTTTGCATTTCGGTTACTCTTCAGTATTCCTTTTTGCTCTTTATCTCTCTATCGGGAATATTCATATTCCTTATGTCTTCATAAAACTGTGCTTTACATCTTGATTTTAGTCGCCTTATTGATCTGCTTCCTGTTGATCTCCATGAATATATTTCCTGTATTAAGGAGTATTCTTCTTAGACGTTTGTGTGATATTGAATATCTATCCCATCCATCAGATTCTTAATCTCGCGGTTAATGAGTGGTCTATACCCTTTCTATTCTGTCTTTTTTTGGTGCCCTTATTCTTCTGAAACTTTTACGTTCCATTATTCGTAGCTTTTTTTTATCTTTATGAGGAAGGTACATTGTTCAACTGCGTAAAGTATTATAGGTTTCAATATTATCTTGAAGTGTTCTGTATTTCCAGAATAAGTTGTTTTCTGTATTGTTACTTGCATTTATTTTTGTGCTTCTTTCGCTCCTCTCATTAATTGTCACTCCCAGATATTTGCAATTGTTTACTTTTTAGAACATGTTCTACCAATTTTTATTTCCGTATCATATATTTTTTCCTGATTTAATCTTAAGCATCGTTCCTTTACTTATCTTGATCAATACCTCTTTTATCTCAGTTTTGGTGATAAATATTAGGCTAGATCCTCATACGCTATTATCTATGTAGTGGCTTATGCTTTTATTTTGTCAATCCCTGCGTCACAGGTCACTCATTCCAATGCTATATTAAATAATGTTATGGATAGACTGTCTTCCTGTCCAATACCCCTTTCTAAGTTTATCGAGTTGGTGTTTCCCTCTTCCGTTGCTATTCAGTTAGCCAACGTTAGTTTTACCAATTTCGATTTTTTTTTAAATATTTCAGGTCGTCCTTTTTCTACTCTATCAAAGGTCTATCGATAATCTATAAATATTTTATGCAGGCATATTTCATTTTCACTGTATTTTGCTAATGTTAGTAATAGTTAGAGAGCGGAATCGAGCGAGTCATGACTCATCGCCCATGGGCGCGCTATTGAAATGTTGTATTTTTAAAGAGGTTTTAATTTTATTTATATAATTGAATAACAAGTGGCTGGTGATTATAAAATACAAAATACCCTACTATTTGTTCATTTTCGCTTCTGTAAAATTTGTTCTCTTTGAATTAAGTACATCCTTGTAGATAGAAAACGTCCCTTCTACATTAGCATACACAATTGCCGCAATGTTATTAAACCTGGATTTCTATTAAAAACTGCGTCTAAGTCACTTGGAATTATTAATAGCCACATCTAATGTGGTTAATCCATTTTTACTTTCTTATACGTAGTATAAGGAAGTAATGTGAAATTTTCGACTTCGAGATTTTTGCAGATGTCCACGTTTTGAAGTCCCCTGATACCGAAAAAGATGTTTTTAAAAAATGTCTGTGTCTCTATGTGACCACGATAACCGCTGTAGATATCAATTCCAAATTTTGTATTTACGTGTCTAATCTCCCTCTTGAGATCTGAGTAGTTTTTCAGTAAAATCGGTAGACCGGAAGTAGCAGTTTACTTCAGTGAAAAAATTAAATTTTGCCAATATTTCGTCAACTACTAAATTTAAAAAAATTTATAAAGAATTCATATGTACTTGAAACTAAAATTGAGAACAATTTTATTTAAAAAGTTTTTCGAAGCTGCTACCGGAAGTAGGTCTTTTACTCCTATCTAAAATCAGTTTTTTGCGAATATTTCGCATGTCATGCTTTTTAGACAGGTACGTTACGGGTATAAAAGTATTTAAAACGTAATTTTCAATATCTTTTGCATAAAAACAATTTCAAAATTCAGACCGGAATTACCACTTTTACTCTTATCGAATAGCGATTTTTTGCGAATATATCGTAAATTATGCATTCTATATGTATTTATCAAGAATACAAAAGTATTTAGTGCTAGATTTGCAATATTTTTTGAATATATGAAATTTCAAAATTCAGACCGGAAGTAACACTTTTACTCTTAGGGAGTAGTCCTTTTTTCGAATATCTTGCACTTTTTTGATAATATCTTGCAAAGTATGCATTCTATAGCGATTTATTAAGAGAACAGAAGTACTTAGAATAGGATTTTGAATAATTTTTGTGTAAAAAAAATATAGTATAGTTTGAAACGCTCATACGTATAAGAAAGTCGTGTGGTGGCCACACCTAATTTTTACTTTCTTATACGTAGTATAAGGAAGTATTGTGATGATGAAAATTTTCGACCTCGAGATTTTTGTAGATGTCCACGTTTTGAAGTCCCCTGATACCGAAAAAGTGGTTTTTAAAAAATGTCTGTGTGTGTGTCTGTCTGTCTGTCTGTCTGTCTGTGTGTGTGTGACCACGATAGCGGTCAAACCGCTGTAGATAACAATTCCAAATTTTGTATTTACGTGTACAATCTCCCACTTGAGATCTGATTAGTTTTTCAGTAAAATCGGTAGACCGGAAGTAGCAGTTTACTTCAGTGAAAAAATCGAATTTTGCCAATATTTCGTCAATTACTAAGTTTAAACAAATTTATAAAGAATTAAAATGTACTCAAAATTAAATTTGAGACAAATTATCTCAAAAAAGTTTTTCGAAATTCCAACCGGAAGTAGGTCTTTTACTCTTATCGAAAATCAGTTTTTTGCGAATATCTCGCAAGTCATGCCTTCTAGGCAGATACATTACGAGTATAAAAGTATTTAAATTATAATTTTAAATATCGTTTGTATAAAAAAAATTTCGAAGTTCGGACCGGAAGTACCACTTTTACTCTTACCGAATATCGATTTTTTGCAGATATGTCGTAAATTATGCATTATATATATATTTATTAAGAGTACAAAAGTATTTAGAGTTGAATTTGCAATATTTTTTGTGTACATAAAATTTCAAAATTCGGACCGGAAGTGGCACTTTTACTCTTAGCGAGTATAGCACTTTTTTTCGAATATCTTGCAAAGTATGCATTCTATAGCGATTTATTAAGAGAATGAAAGTACTTAGAATAGGATTTTGAATAAGTTTTGTATAAAAAAATTCTTAAAATTGTGAAACGCTCATACGTATAAGAAAGTCGTGTGGTGGCCACACCTCATTTTTTATTTAATTTGGGATTCGATTTTCAAAATATGTCATTAGTTTAAGCAAATTTCCAAAGTGTTCCTGAAGGAATAACAACTGATTTTTTAAATTTGGGATTTGTGTTAGTTCCTTGCACTCAGAAATACTTCGAGCATCGTCATTTAAACATGTAACGAAATTTTGTAAACTATCGAAATTCTCTGCATGAAAACTATTTCTGTGTATGTTATAGCAAAGCTAAGTGACGATATTTTACAGACTTTGCAATAAATTTCGGAATCACTGACAATTAATTTTTATCTCAGAAAAAGTAACATAAACAACGTTCTAGATCTAAATAAATGATAACTAAAAATGTACGCGTATGTTATTGAAACATGCATATTATATTGCGAAATATAAGGTAAATATAATAGATTTTAAAAACTCGTCACCCTTGTACCTACGCCGATGAAAAAAGGATTTTATTCATAAAATTCCTTATTTTATGGCAGTTTTTTCTCTGATTCTCTGGAGTAAACAGATGTTACAGTTCGCCCTATGAATTAGTGCTATTCAGATATAATGTAAACAACACGCAGTTGTTTACATTATTTCTTTTCACGGTTGTGGCTCCGTGGTAGTTTAGCTCGCTCGATTCCGCTCTCTAGTAATAGTAGATGTATTGAGTCTATAGTCAATATGCATTTTCTGAACCTTGTTGGTATTATTCTAGTATTTGTCTGTATACTTGGCTAGTCTATTTTTCCTTAGTATTATTATTTTGTATGTTGTATTCAATAGAGTAGTTTTCACGTGTGAATAGGGTTCCCTTTTTGGAGATTAGCCGTATTTGTCAGTCCACTGGTAGTCCTTCTTTCTTTCACATTTTCTTTTTTTTACTGTGTATTTTTCTTAATAGCATTTATTCGCCATATTTTATTAATTGGTTTTTTATTCATCAGGTCCTGCTGTCTTATTTTATTTCAATTGGGTCACGACTTAGGTTTGTTCTTCATAATTCAGTGGTTCTTCACCATTTCTGTCTACAGTTGTTCTTGTACAAAACTCGTACGTAATTTATAATAAAATTTATATATTATGCTGTTATCATTGTTGTAAATACTATATTGTTCTATTCTATTAGCTAACAATTTATTATTCTCTGGAAAAAAAATTATATTTCTCTCATTGGTTTGGGTTCGTTGTAAATCATTATATTTTGTTAATCTTTAAACAACATTCGATAATAATTTGCTTAAATTAAAGAAAATATATGTTATAACTTCCCAAATGCTAAAATAATAAAAGAATTATATTTCTCTATAATAAATTATACTAATATTATTTATGAGAAAAACATTTATAAAAAAATATTTTAATTAAAAATGGTTTGAGAAAGCAGCAATTTTAGACAGGATATTTATAAATGTCAATTTTTTTTAAACATAAATCAAATCTTATGATGTACAATTTCAATTCTAAGTGTACAAAAATCAATTTGGCTTGTTAATTTTAACCAGACAATAAAGTCTTACACAGTTAATAATAAATCAATAACAAAATTGTCCCAAACTTTAATGTTGTTTCACCATCCAGTTATTTTCATACATAGATTCCAAATCTTCTAGCAATCTCCTTCCCAACAACAGCCTCGCAATGCAACAGATAAACCAGATTTTATAATTTTTTAATCGAATAAATAAGTTACTCATCACCTGATGAAGCCAAAGTTTGGCGAAACGATATTGTAGTGATATTATTAAATAATTTTTGAAACTAAGTTTACGTATTTTATTTATTCAGTTAAATATGGAGTTTCAACATGTATCAGCCTCATCAATTAATTAATTTTTAATCAGCAAATCTTCTTCAACTATATGTACCGCATTCTTCCCTATATATTTATGTATTTTCTAATGAATTATAACATTTATTTTATAAAATAGATAAATACTACCTTTTGGATATTATTTATTTAAATTTACAGACATTCAAATTTCTATGTCGAGCTTTTCCAAACACCAAAATTATTCATATTATTGTTTTTTTGTTGTCATAACAACTAAACAAACCATATTATCTTTCTAGATACATATGAATCAACTTTGCTTTCTCAAACTTGCTCATTTACAAATTCAATTAATTACAAACAATACTTACTTAGTAGCATTGATTTTAAAAATTATCATAAGGACTAATTAAGGTTTTAAAATTTCCAATTAACCAGTATCAATGCAATATATATACGGAACATGTTCTGTATATTTTTTCTTCATATAATCGGTTTATTTTTAATTATCAAATAAATGCATAGAGATAAGAAGCAACAATTTGCAATAGAATGAAAAGAGAAAGGCAGGCATGAAATTTTGTCAAACGTGACGCTATAAAGCGGTAAGAGTACTTCTTGACAAGTCGCAGTCACTAATAAACATGTTCCTAATTCGTGTAACCACATTTTAATTTGCATATAAGTTTGACAAAACAAAAGACGAAAACTATGTTTGTTGTTTTTCAGCACTTCCTTTAAAAATGGCCATTCGCTCTACTAGTTGTACACACGCGCAATAATATTAAATATATATTAATATAATATGTATAAAGTTTTATAAACCTCGTTTTAGTCACGAGTTTTATTAATCACGAGCATTGCGAGTGTTTCTTGGAGAGATCTTAATAGTAGGTTGTGCATCAAGTTAATAGTAGGTGCATCAAATTTTATAAACTTGATTGTACTTGTCGGTTGTCGCGCCACGTCGTGGTAGTTTGACAGATGAATGACCATCTTGTTTGAGTTTCAATTGATTTTTGTATTTAAAAAGTCAGCAGGTGACCAAAGTGCACGAAGCCACAGCTTGTCAAGATGTGTTTAAAAGGTTACTGGAAACATATATGATAAATGGCATTTTAAACATGGGAGTAGAAAAAATATACTTTATAAAGATATTATGTAAGGATCAAATTTGAATATGACTTTTCTAGATGGAATTTTACATCGTTTCAGACGAGCTCAAGCAATAAATTAAGTTCTTAATTTTCAAGCACATAATTGATAGTTTTGCATATATCGTATATGTGTACATTGTACACATACGAGGTAGGCGCCATAAATTCTCGGCCTGACAGGCTTATACAGGTTCAAACGTGTTCAAACTCCGTCACAACATGCATGCATATACGCGAGGTGTGCATTATAAATATAACGGTTCGAAGACTAGTAGTTTTTAGTAACCAGCCAAACAACGTGACTAGCGCACAAATTTCAAGTATTGAACATTTAGTGCTAGAAGTCGCCGTTTGAAAGTGAAGGAATTAGCAATGATAAAACAAGCATTTCCGAAACAAGTGTTCGCCGGATTCTCCGTAACCATTTGGATATGAATAAAATTAGTGCTAGATGGGTAGCGCGACTTCTTTCTGCTCTCCAACGTGAACGTCGAGTCGAACGTGCGCAGGCGTTTTTAAACATGTGTGAGGACGACCCAAGACCGATTTTGTAGTCCATTATCACAGGGGATGAAACAATGATTCCGTTTTACGATCCTCTATCGAAAATGGAGTCCATGGAATGGCGGCGACTTGATGAACCTTGTCCCAGAAAGGCGAAAGTCGTTCAATCAACGAAAAACGTGATGGTCACAATATTCTGGGATTGTGACGTGAGGGCATTTTGGTAATTGACTTTAAAGAGCGCAATATAAGTGTGAATGGCACTTATTACGCGTCTTTATTGCATAAATTAAGAGACATTATTCGTGCAAAGCGTCGTGGAAAATTGACAAAAGGGGTGCGAATATTGCACGACATTGCTCTCGTCCATACTACCGCCATTTCACAATCTGCCATCCGCGAGTATGGCTTTCAAGAATTGGAACATCCACCGTATAGTCCGGATATGGCTCCTTGTGATTTTTTTTGATTTCTAATTTAAAGAAAGACCTTAGGGGACGTAGTTTTAAGGATGACAGTGAGTTGCAAGCAGCTGTTATAGAACATTTTGACGGAAAAACTTCAGATTATTTTTACATGGGTATCGAATTATTAATTAATCGTTGTAATAAATGTATAGAAGTTAGAGGAGATTACATTGAAAAAAAAATTCTTATATTGTTCCAAGTTTCGTTTTTGTATATCAGGCAGAGAATTTATGACGCCTACATCGTATATATATATATATATATATCTAACTCTACTCGAATAACATACTCCTGAAGAAAATGAAAAAGAATTCATTGAAACGTCGAGTATCTACTAATCCGGTTTTTAACACGGATTCACTTCGGACGCGGGATGCAACCCAAGAAAGCAATTTTTCATATATATATATATATATATATATATATATATATATATATATATATAGGTATATTTCGCTCTGCAGTGCACTATTGGTTCTTATTCTGTATTCATTATCTGCTGTCTTAACTGGCCCCATTATTGTTCTCAGTATCTTCCTTTCAAATATTCTCCAATTCTCTTCATCTTTTTTGGTCATTGTCATTGATTCTGCCAAATACATCAGCACTGGTTTTATCATGGTATTGTATATTCTTATTTTGTTCTTATTATTATTCAAAATCTTAGAATAAGATTTTGAATAATTTTTATACGCAAGAAAGTCGTGTGGTGGCCACACCTATTTTTTTTAAATTATTTTAAATAATAATAGTCTAAAACCATTAATAAAGGAATATATTTACATTGAAACATATTGAACATTTTGAATAGTATGCAGTAGAAAAATAACAAATATAGTATGGTAGTACTTTTTGTTTTTATTTTCAATTTTTTAGTGTTATTGTTTGTTTAATGTTCAGTTCTTTTCTCTTATTGTATACTTCTTCAGTAGATGTTCTTCTTTCTAGTTTATAAATTAATTTTAAGATACTGTTTTGCTGTCTTTATAACTTGTTAATGTTTATATTGCTCATGTTTCCTCATATATTTATTATAAGTAGTTCATGTGCGACGTAAAAACGTTACGGATTTTCGCATGTTTTCAGGTATTATGGCTCTTATTTTTTTGATGCCCAGCTATTGCTGTTGAATTTATCTCTACTAGGTTTCGTACGTGTTAATCTCATTTTAAATTGTTTTGTATATTTAAACATAAGTATTTTATTTGGCCTGTTTGTTTAATAGCTTGGGTTTTTATTTTTATACCTAATTTAGATATAATATTTATTTTGTTCGAAAATATCATGAATGTTTTATGTTCGTTGATGGTCAAGAGGTTGTTGTAGCACCAATCCTCGATGCACCAAGATCTTTGTTGACGCGTCTTTGTAGTTCTTGTACATTTTTTCCTCCTTTCATATTTAGTTGGCAAATGTCGTATGTGTACATGATGTACAAAATGTGTGGGAGATTTCCTCCTTGTGCATTTCCGTATTCTGGCTCAAGGTAATTGCTGTGGGGGTTATTCCCTACTGTTTTTTGTTTTCTTCCTTTGAGATACGAGTTTATTAGGTCTTTCTCTTTACTTTTTATTCTCATTTTATCAATTTTCTATGTTAGTTTCTGGTTGGATATTGTTTCAAACGCTTTTTTCATATCTATAAAGACTGCAATGACTGTGTTTTCTCTTTTCAATTTGTCTTTTACACTATTTAGTAAGTCATTAGTTGCTGATACTATCCCAGAGTTCTTTCGAAAAGAATATCGATTATGTGTATTATATTGGGTGTTCGTACGTGTTCAGAAATTTGAATTTGTACACGTTTTTCCAGTATCTTGTTTAATGATGAAAGCAAAGATACAGATCGGTAATTCTCTGGCTTTCTTTTGTCACCTTTCTTTTATTTTATCATATCCAGGTGCTTTTTTGGGGGAATAATAGTAATAATTATTGCTATTGCAAGAAACGATAATATCAAAACTAAAAATTTTATTTAATTAATCACAAAACACTCAGTCTCAGTCTGTGTTAGTGTAAAACGAAAATGGTTACTTAATTTTGTGTATTGAATTAAGAAAAAGACTGTATGTTCGTTCATACAAATAATGTTACTACGTGAACTCTGATAACCTATATATTATCTCACCAGGTAAGCTATACGTATAGCATATAACATAATATACTGTTCATGTAATACATGTCGGCAAGAACAAGTTGTGTGCGTTATTTATATATCGTAAACCTTCCTCCACTCGTCAAAACGTTATTACTTCATATTCCGCTGGTATGCACATTTTCTGATAATTATTTTAAATTATCTCATCGGTATTTTTTGAATCGGGCATTATTGTTGACCTGCATATTCAATCTCACACACTAATCTTCAAGTAATAGTACGTGGTTTGTAAAAAGTGGTACATCATTTATGACGTTATCCGTTCTTCTTTATAATAATTAGAAGTATCCACGAGGAAGATTGGGCCAATAGTTGAGTGTGAGCATTTTGATACTGACTAGGATAAAATGCGCTAGAATAGGTGCGACAAGATTAAAAATTACTTGAAGATTTCAGTGCATTATTCACTGATCTGTATATTCATGCAGCGTACCAGTTAAGGGCCACTTTTGTCAAGATTTTCTAATACATGTCGTCTATAATAATTGAGTAAACTAAAAACCCTTAACTTATTGACGCGAATGTTATAAACGGAAAAAATACAAAGCTTAGGTAAAAATAAAAGTTAAAACCAGATAATACAACATGTTCTTGAATATTATTACAAGTATTCAGGAAAAATAGTAAACATATCTAAGGATGGACCAATAATTAATAACCAGGAGTGTTTACATATTGATATTGATTAGAATGGGACGTACTAGGATACGGTGATGCACGGTCAGCCTTCCTGAACTTACTTGAAGAAGTCAGCTCATTGTTCGTGACTTATGTTTCAAAAACGTAAACTTAACTGAAACAGAAGGATATGACTTTCTCTTTTTGGTTTTATATTATGCTACATAATAAGGCTGTATTTATTGTGTGTATGCAAATGAATAGGATTTGTCAGTTTGTCATAAGTTTATTTATGTTATTACTAAACTAATCACAATTTTCATAGATGAATAAAGAAAACCCAGTCTGAAGTACGAGACCTAAAATTGATTGGAAAAGAATTTTTTATTTTGTCTGTACCGTTTATTTTATCAGCGTAATCTCTGGTTCGCTAAAATGATACTTAATTCATTAATTACTGTACTTAGTTATGCTATACAGGGTGTCCAGAAACTCTCCTGACAAACGAAGACCGGAGATTCCTCAGATAATTTTAAGACAATTTAATCCAATTCACCCTAGTCCGAAAATGCTTCCTAAGGGAGCTAGAGCTCTTTGAAGATGGCGCCTTGTAATTAGTTTTTTTTTAATATCTCCCAAACGCTTATATTTAGAAAAACGAAAACTGGTATGCTTATTTATCCTCCAGAGATGAATCGATTCCATCAATTGCGAATTTCTAGTACCGGTCATAGGCGTCCGTTTTGGGTAGGTAAACGGTTATTTTAACGCATAACTTTTTTGTCTTTAACTTGTAAGCATTTGTGACACTAGATTATTAAATTTTCAGGTATTCTAGTACTAAAAGGTACTCTTACTTTAAATCGGTAGGATACACCGTTTTCTAGAAAAATCGATTTGAAAATTTTTCGTTTTTTCGTCATTTCATCTTTCGTCATTTCAACTTCGCGAACTGACAACAATTTGACAATTAAAAACGTAGGTTTTATTTCTGTTGGCAGTTCAGAGCGAACTAGTGCAAAAAATAATAAATTGAATTTTAATGACGAAAAAACGAAAAATTTTCAAATCGATTTTTCTAGAAAACGGTGTATCCTACCGACTTAAAGTAAGAGTACCTTTTAGTACTAGAATACCTGAAAATGTAATAATCTAGTGTCACAAATGCTTAAAAGTTAAAGACAAAAAAGTTATGCGTTGAAATAACCGTTTACCTACCTAAAACGGACGCCTATGACCTTAGGAAGCATTTTCGGAATAGGGTGAATTGGAATAAATTGTCTTAAAATTATCTGAGGAATCTCCGGTCTTCGTTTGTCAGGAGAGTTTCTGGACACCCTGTATATCTACTTAATCTTAATATTTTTAAATACAAATACAACTTTAAAAATTAACAGTACAGTGTTTTCTCCAAATTTAATATCTATATCATTAATTACACTACCAGTTTTCTTCAAAAATTTCGAAATTAACAATTCATAATTTCTGTCGATATTTTGTAATATTTACTCGTTTTATACCGGGACTGTTCTCTCGACGAGTCCAATTAAATATTGCATGCATAGTTAACTGTAAATGCTGCATCACAGAAAAAAGCGAGAATATAAGTACTCTAAGTGTTTATTCCATGTAATTATCTTTCTGCGACATACATACATACCCATTGTTAGATATAGCATAATAATGTAATAACAGTTAAAAGTAATGATGGAACAAAATATGTGTTAGGAATAGTGAAATGAAGGCAAAATATATTAGTGTTGTCGAGATTATTGTAAATAAATACAGCAATTTAACAGTGCAATGCTAGATTTAGTCATTAATTATTAATCATATTCCTGACGGTAATCGATTTCAATAGTTGTAATCATTAATACACTTTTTATCAAGAAATGCAATTAATTATTAATAATTATGTTAATATCATAATTTATTATTTACTCACTGACAAATAAAACATTATTTATGTTTCAAAAGTTTAAGATTAATAGAAATACATATATCTAGAAGTGCTGTGCATTTATTTTGTTTACCATACTTTTAGGGGGGGAAATGTCCATGACATTATTTCTAGTGCAAAAATTAAATTAGGAAAGTATTCTTTAAGGTAATACTCATTTATTACATTTAACATTACAGACAGTGTAAGAAAACATTGGAACCACACTAAATAAAAGACTCTGACAGGTGTCTACTAGAATGTAATAAAAAAAATAACGTCAATTTCGTAATTTATTGCATATGTTTTACATGTCATAAATGAAAACAAATAAATTATTACATTTTTGCAATGACAAATGTTTAAGTGGTCTCAAATGAGATATCTATTCATTATTTTAAAAAGAGTGAAATTTTAGCACTTGCATACAAAATCCGGAAAACCTAAATTGTAAAGCCCTTTGATTTTCTACATTCAGATATTTAATTGGATATTTTACATAATAGTAAGTAGTAATAAATAGTAAATAAGAAAATTTAGTCATCCGTAAACGGTATTATCAACAACAAAAGCAATTTATATAAATAAGTTGCACATATATTTCATAGTCACTGATTACAATGAGATCAATCTCAAGTGAAGTGTGGTGGTATCTTAAAAATCCCTAGATTTGGGTATTTTCTTGTTAGACAGGTACCTATCCTCAATTTTTCTATTTATTTCAATCACTTACGTTCTCTAACAATGTAATCTAAATGATAATTTTTTATATATAAAAATTGAAAATATTATTTGTTCATTTTTTTACTATATAATATATGTTTCATGTTATAAATATAACATGAAACATTTGTCGAAAACATATATGCACTCTATTACAGCTATCTACAAGTACTTTTGAAGACTACCAATTAGACAAAGTTGCCAATTTAAAAATTTAGGCCACGTAATTTTACATGAGATTGATCACATATTATATCACATTTCTTTAACTTACCTAAGTTAAAAATCTATTTGGAGACGTCATACGTATACAGGGTGTTTAAAAAAGATGCGGCAATATTAAAGGGGTTGATTGTCCAGGTCATTTTATACAAAAAAGTTTATAATAAACAAGGTCCGCAAACGCTTCCTTACCGATCTACAGCGTGTTGAAGTTTAATTAAAAGAAACAATAAAAATTAGATTTCTCCAAGACGGCATTAAAGATCATAACGAAATTTTAGGCGTGTTATTTTTCAAGAAAAAAATAGGACGCCGCTGATTTCTCTAAAAATAAAAATATGTTTCTATTCTTTGTTTAATTGTGAAGAAAAAAGCTATCTTAACTTTCTATCATACGACGTACCGTTTTTTAGTAAAAAAAACACATTTTAGTGCATGTACATTTATCATGCTTACAAAAATATTTTTAAAGAGTCCTGTTTTATTCACTGACATATTGGATGACATATGATTAATAATTTTGTATGTATCGAATTTGTTGAATTTCCTTAGGAAAATCAGCAGGAAGTAATGCTTGAACGCGTTGTATATGGAATGGGTACAACAAATTTTCCTTCAGAATGTGCCAAATAGTCCCATTACTTACATCCAAAGCGTCAGCAATTTTTCGAGTAGAAGTACCTCGATCTTCTTCAATCATGTCTAGCACATCCTCTTCCAGCTCTACCGTTCTTGCTGTCCTTGGCCTTCCTGCTCCTCCATTTCGTCTTAATGTGCCTGTTTCATAAAGACGTCGATGAATACTTTCGAAAGTTTTTCTATCACGGCCAGTAAATCTTTCAGTATACAACCGTCTAGCTTCTAATGCATTTCCATCAGCAAGTCCATAAATGTAGTGCATGTCGGTCATCTCTGCATTTGTATAGCGATTCATGATAAGGAAATTCAACAAATTCGACACATACAAAATTATTAATCATATGTCATTCAATATGTCAGTGAATAAAACAGAACTGTTTAAAAATATTTTTGTAAGCATGATAAATGTACATGCACTAAAATGTGTTTTTTTTACTAAAAAACGTCACGTCGTACGATAAAAAGTTAAGAGAGCTTTTTTCTTCACAATTGAACAAAGAATAGAAACATATTTTTATTTTTAGAGAAATCAGCGGCGTCCTATTTTTTTCTTGAAAAATAACACGCCTAAAATTTCATTATGATCTTTAATGCCGTCTTGGAGAAATCTAATTTTTACTGTTTCTTTTAATTAAACTTCAACACGCTGTAGATCGGTAACGAAGCGTTTGCGAACCTTTTTTGTATAAAATGACCTGGACAATCAACCCCTTTAATATTGCCGCATCTTTTTTAAACACCCTGTATATTATATTATTTACTAATTTTAAACTTAGTGATACATAATCTATAAGACCTTATTTCCTATTCTATACAATTATGGCATTATTACCTATGAATAAGAAACATATTAATATAACTAGACACTTTATTGTTTATCATTGTATAAATTAAGAGTATTGCAATAGGTTCCTTATTGAAAAGTAAGTGATGTATTCAACATAAGAGACTTATGTAATAATTACATACAAGTTCTATTATAGAAATTTTTTCTATACATAGGTATATTGACTCTAGCAAAAAATACAAATCGTTTATTCTGTTGTTCAGGTATAGAAAATATGCGCTGATACCGTTTTGTGGATTTAACTGTTATACATACTAAAGAGATATACATACATACTTAAGCATTTGGTATTTCTGTTTACAGTAAAACAGAGAAATATTCAAATGGAGAATATATAGATTATAAAATGTCATTAATAAATATTTTTATAGATATGTTTATAATTAATGCATGCTGTTCCTTACAATTCTTTTACAAACATTTATTAAATAGACACGAAGAAAATAATAAGATACCTCGACAATATTATATATAATATAATAAATAAAGTACTTCTGCTGTGTCTTAGTAATTCACTTTCAAGTCAATAAATATTTCTATAGATATATATGATAACCATGTCCGACCTGGTGCTAGTGTTTTTCAGTTTAACCTGGTATCAGAGGGGGAAATTCAATCGGTTGTTGATGGGTTTCCTTTAATGCTGCAGGCGTCGAGAATATTTACTTTAAAATAATTTTCCTGAGCCGCCGCTGTTATAATTCTGCATTTAACTCATATAGTAAAGTTCTATTTGGGTAGCACTGTGTTCCCGTCTTGTTGGAAAGAGATTCCTCTACCGAATGTTTTTAAACCAGAAACTTATTCGGTACTGCGGCCTGTAAGTATTCTTCCAACATATTCAAAAGTACAGGAGAGGGCCGTGATATTTTAACTCAAAGTTCACATTACAAGATATAACATTCTTCTTGTCTGGGTTCCCACCTGGCTTCAAGAGTGCTTTATCAAAAATAACGCATGACATCATTTCTGCAACCGACAGTGGTTGTATTACTACGGTTTTGATTCTGCTCGACTTTCTCTAAGGCGTCTGATAGGCTTTCGCATCGAATTCTCTTATCGATCCTTCGTTATATTGATATCTGTTGGAACGACTTTTCATTTTTTTTTTATTTCTTGGGTATTAGAAGATAAAAAACTGGAATAAACGACAAATTATCAGACAACAGTCACTCAAGGTCAGGAGTTCCCCAGGGATCCATACTGGGACCGCTACTCAATTTTATTTATATATATCAAGTGTATTTAAATTAAATACTCAGATAATTAAAATAAGCAACAAAAAATTTTTCATCAAGATCCAGAAAATATTACGAATTCGTGAGAAAATAATCGAATTGCTAAGAATACATCCGCACTCAATTTCCGTTCGCGTGGCTGTGCCGGCGCAACATAATACTCTGTAGATGTTGATCTCCCGTCCGTTAGGCGTTTTGCCATCACCCCGCCGCAACGTAGATTGCGTGCTGCAATTATTGCGTTTAAGTAATCAGAATAATATCTATGTACAAAATTTCAAAATTCTAGCTTAATGGAAGGCACCCTAGATTTATGATCTCTGTTTCAATCAGTCAGTGAGTGTCCAAAATAAATTTGTTCAAATACTTATAGTCTTAGTTCAAATCATATCTAATTGCAAAGTAAAGTATTCAGTGGATTTGTCTAAAAACAAATATGAATTTATGCAAAAAAAAACCTAAATAAGCTTACATTTAAAGAGAAAGATGGGATATCAGTAAATATTAAGAAAAAAGAAACAAAAAGTGTACTTAGCCAAAGATTCATAAACACAGATACACTAAATATTTATAAGAAACTATTGAAATATAACTAATTTGAATTGAAAAGTATTAAATTTGTTAAAATATTATGTAATTAAATATGTTATAATTCTATTACATATATCATTTTCTTTTTAAAATGTATTTATATGTAGTTACTTAAAAAAATAACAGTGGAATATGTATTTAATCTGATCAGTATTTTAATTTAAAATATTTTGAATTGAAAACTACGATGTTTATACATACGAGGTAGGCGCCATAAATTCTCGGCCTGACAGGCTTATACAGGTTCAAACGTGTTCAAACTCCGTCACGTTATGCATGCACATACGCGAGGTGTGCACTGTAAATATGACGGTTCGAAGCCTAGTAGTTTTTAGTAACCAGCCAACCAACGTGACTAGCGCACAAAAATGACTGAAGTAACGACAATTGAGTACCGCGCGGTCATTAAATTTTTAACAAAAGAAGGGCACATTAAACAACGTTTAGACGTCGTTTACGGTGATTCATCTCCTTCGTATTCAACTGTAAAAAAGTTAACAAAATGTTTCTGTTTGGGACAAGAATCCCTGAAAGATGTTGATCGGTCGGGTCGACCAATTGAAGTGATAACGCCTCAACAGATTTCAATTATTGAACATTTAGTGCTAGAAGATCGCCGTTTGAAAGCGAAGGAATTAGCAGTGATAACAAACATTTCCGAAACAAGTGTTCGCCGAATTCTCCATGATCATTTGGGTATGAATAAAATTAGTGTTAGATGGGCACCGCGACTTCTTTCTGCTCTCCAACCTAAACGTCGAGTCGAATGTGCGCAGTCGTTTTTAAACATGTGTGGAGACGACCCAAATCCGATTTTGGAGTCCATTGTCACAGGCGATAAAACAATGGTTCTGTTTTACGGTCCTCTATCGAAATGGGACTCCATGGAATGGCGGTGACCTAATTAACCTCGTCCCAGAAAGGCGAAAGTTGTTCAATCAACGAAAAACAATATTCCGGGATTGTGAGGGCATTTTGCTAATTGACTTTAAAGAGCGCAATACAAGTGTGAACGGCACATATTATGCGTCTTTATTGCATAAATTGGGACAGCATTCGTGCAAAACGTCGTGGAAAATTGACAAAAGGTGTGCGATTATTACACGACAATGCTTCCGTCCATACTGCCGCATTTCACAAGCTGCCATCCGCGAATGCGGCTTTCAAGAATTGGAACATCCACCGTATAGTACGGATATGGCATCTTGCAATTTTTTTTGTTTTCTAATTTAAAAAAGACCTTAGGGGACGTAGTTTTAAGGACGACATTGAGTTGCAAGCAGCTCTTATAGAACATTTTGACGGAAAAACTTCAGATTATTTTTACAAGGGCATCGAATTATTAATTAATCGTTGTAATAAATGTATAGAAGTTAGGGGAGATTACATTCAAAAATAAAAATTCTTATATTGTTCCAAGTTTTTTTTTTGTACAGCAGGCCGAGAATTTATGGCGCCCACCTCGTACATTATTAAAGACGAGCAATTATTTCCAACATGTTATACATAGTGCATAACATACGGGTATATAATGTACCCAAAAAAAAAACAAAGAAATGGTCCCATTCCACTAGGAAATTTCAATATATAGTGACTGGGAGACAATGTGTTAAACTAATCTTGAAATCTTATTGTTCAGCAAGTCTTTCTTATAGTCGCGTATCCTTCTCTGTGAGTGTGATGGTTTTGCTCTATTTTACGTCACTCCTCTGCCAGTGCGCAGAGGTACCAACTGTAGTCACATAACAGGCGCATAATATGGTTGCAAAAAGTGATGTATTGAATTTCAGCTATTGGGAAATTTTAATATATAAATTATTATTACTATTGCTGGATATTAACCCGTGTATTTTACTTTGTATTCAATGTGAATAGCAAAAGAATAAATCCAACTATCCATTACTTCAGATCCTGAAGAAAAATAGATCAATTTGTATTATCGCGCAATATTAATTTATTTTGAATAAACTCTAATGCAGAGATTTTATCAATTTTGTTGTAAAAAGACTTGCAAACATTATTCTTAAAAAGATGTTGGATGTCCACGAGAGCGATCAAGAATTTGCGAGTGATCGAAGCTGTTTAAACAAGATCAAGAATCATAATATGCTTCGCCTCCAGATCGCCCTTTTGACATGATCACAATTTTTAGTATATTGTGAACATGGACCACATTCAAGACAACTAGCTGGAATGAAAATGAATTTGTATCATACTGAATCTCAACAAGTGATTGTACAGTAATATGTCAGGTCTTCAACCGTCATAAAGACTGTAAAGCCTTTCTTCTGCAAGAAATAAAGGAAACTGAAACACTAACAGAAGCGAAACGAAAAAAGCATAAATGCACCACGTAAAACATGTAAAATCTTCTGTTGCTGTTTCCATATTTTTGTAATACCTGCAATATCTATCCCATATATAACTCATACTTCAAGGTCGTATAGATTAAAGCCAATGAAAGCCATAAGCATACTTTTCGTAAAGTTAAAAAATCAAAATAAATTCTACTTCGAATAAAATCCTGTTTTGCAATAATTCTGTATTACTTGGTGCGCAATTTCAGAAAAAGCGGTTAAGGTGGCCATCTAATAGAAAGAGAATCGTCACATTGCTCTGTCCTTTTCTAACCATTAGGCGTGCATTATGTGTTGCATACGTGACTGTATTTTAATTCGCCATCTGGTTGCCTGTAGCAGCGATATTATTTGTAAACCAAATTTATTGGATAATAGATGGTACTACTAACGCAACGTATCTCTTAGATTGAACCAAATTATACAGAGACTGGCAGACCAGACCGTTGTTTTTTTGTGTATGAGACAAAAAACAGAGTTTTTGTCTCATACACGATTTAATAGAATATGTGTCTATTTTGAAATCATTGATATTTACCCTAAATTGTAAAAATGCAAATAACGTCCTTACAAGAATAATAGACAAGAATAATAGGAACATTCTGTTACATATAATGTTTGTTTTGTAAATACCTATATAGATCTATGTCCTTTATCTATTTGATTTAGATAATAAACAGGTATTTTTTTAGTGATTATTGCATTTTTGAAAAAGGAATATATAGGATGATTCAATTTTGATGGTCACCATGGGTATTTCGCTTATTATTTGGAATAGAGAGTAGGTTTGAGTTTGGCAAAGTTGGTAAATTTTGTGTGTTGTTATGTAACTTGAGCATGTACCATGTCTTAGTTGGAAGAATTAGATTGGTAGATGAGAAGTAACACTTGAGCGCGAAATACATAGTTACCGAAAATAAAATAAAATAAAATAGATTCGGCTTTTATTTGATGTAGTTCCATATTACAAACGTAAATAAAACAAAACAGACTTGTTGAACTACACTTTAATAACTAAAAATTGAACAATTGTTTCACCACACAGTGGCTTCTTCAGCAATGACTAAAAATATAAGTTACAAAGTATATATCATGTGTATCGGTTGTAGGAGGTAAGAAAGAAGGGGGAAAAAAGGAAACAAAGGGGGAAGTGGGTTAACCCACTTCCCCCTTTGTTTCCTTTTACTTTCTTATACGTAGTATAAGGAAGTATTGTGATGATGAAAATTTTCGACCTCGAGATTTTTGCAGATGTCCACGTTTTGAAGTCCCCTGATACCAAAAAAGTGGTTTTTAAAAAATGTCTGTGTGTCCGTGTGTGTGTGTGTGTGTGTGTGTCTGTGTGTGTGACCACGATAGCGGTCAAACCGCTGTAGATATCAATTCCAAATTTTGTAGTTACGAATATAATCTCCCTCTTGAGAACTGATTAGATTTTGAGCAAAATCGGCAGACCGGAAGTAGTAGTTTACTTCAGTGAACAAATCGAATTTTGCAAATATTTCGTCAATTACTAAGTTTAAACAAATTTATAAAGAATTCAAATGTACTCAAAATTAAATTTGAGAAAAATTGTTTTAATAAAGTTTTTCGAAATTCCTACCGGAAGTAGGTCTTTTACTCTTATCGAAAATCAGTTTTTTGCGAATATCTCGCAAGTCATGCTTTCTAGGCAGGTACATTTCGAGTATAAAAGTATTTAGAACATACTTTTAAATATCTTTTGTATAAAAAAAATTTCAAAATTTAGACCGGAAGTACCACTTTTACTCTTATCGAATAGCGATTTTTTGCAAATATGTCGTAAATTATGCATTCTATATATATTTATGAAGAGTACAAAAGTATTTAGAGTTGGATTTGGAATATTTTTTGTATAAATGAAATTTCAAAATTCGGACCGGAAGTAACACTTTCATACGTATAAGAAAGTCGTGTGGTGGCCACACCTCATTTTTTTTTTGATAATATCTTGCAAAGTGTGCATTCTATAGATATATATTAAGAGAATAGAAGTACTTAGAATAGGATTTTGAATAATTTTTGTATAAAAAAATTCTTAAAATGCTATAATTTGAAACGCTCATACGTATAAGAAAGTCGTGTGGTGGCCACACCTCATTTTTTTACTTTCTTATACGTAGTATAAGGAAGTATTGTGATGATGAAAATTTTCGACCTCGAGATTTTTGCAGATGTCCACGTTTTGAAGTCCCCTGATACCAAAAAAGTGATTTTTAAAAAATGTCTGTGTGTCTGTGTGTCTGTGTGTCTGTGTGTCTGTGTGTCTGTGTGTCTCTCTCTGTGTGTGTGACCACGATGGCGGCCAAACCGCTGTAGATATCAATTCCAAATTTTGTATTTACGTGTATAATCTCCCTCTTGAGATCTGATTAGTTTTTCAGTAAAATCGGTAGACCGGAAGTAGCAGTTTACTTCAGCGAAAAAATCGAATTTTGACAATATTTCGTCAACTATTAAGTTTAAACAAATTTATAAAGAATTCATATATACTTAAAATTGAAATTGAAAATAATTTTATTTAAAAAGTTTTTCGAAATTAAAAAAAGACCTACTTCCGGGTCTTTTACTCTTATCGAAAATCAGTTTTTTGCAAATATGTCGTAAGTTATGCATTCTATATATATTTATCAAGAGTATAAAAGTATTTAGAACTGAATTTACAATATTTTTTGTATATATGAAATTTCAAAATTCGGACCGGAAGTAGCACTTTTACTCTTACCGAATAACGATTTTTTGCAAATATGTCGTAAATTATGCATTATATGTATATTTATGAAGAGTACAAAAGTATTTATAGTTGGATTTGGAATATTTTTTGTATAAATGAAATTTCAAAATTCGGACCGGAAGTAACACTTTCATACGTATAAGAAAGTCGTGTGGTGGCCACACCTCATTTTTTTTGTTTCCTTTTCTTTTTTCTTACCTCCTACAACCGATACATATGATATATACTTTGTAACTTATATTCTTAGTCATTGCTGAAGAAGCCACTGTGTGGTGAAACAATTGTTCAATTTTTAGTTATTAAAGTGTAGTTCAACAAGTCTGTTTTGTTTTATTTACGTTTACATAGTCACCGAGTATGTTGTCAATGGTTAGTTTTTTCAAAATATGTAATGGATACAAAAGTATTCAGAAGTAAGTTTGGAACAACTTTTGCATAAAAAAATCTAATTTCACAGAGGCAGTACATTTTTATCCTTATACATACTTTTATGGAAGTATTTATTCAAATTCGTTTTTTTGGCCATTAATAATAAAAAGAACAGAACTCTTTGTTCAAGAAAACCCGTAAATAGTGAACCTGTTAGTGTAAGAAACACTAGGCCTATAATGTGTGTAAAAGTAAGAAAAAGAGAAATAATCAATATATTTCACATACCTACAACAGTCTAACTAAATAAGTTAAATATACATGTGTGCTCAGACAGTAGTCTTGGATATTATAAAAAAAGCCTTCCTTGTCATCAAGTGTTTTATTAACTTCTGATACCGTATCAGCTATTAGAATGACCAATTCAATTGGAAAAAAATTTGAAAGACCGACCTGAAATTTATCCGACAGTGTGAATTTCGCACGTTAATAATAAATTATTAAATATAATTAAAAACAAGATCTGAAGAATATTAAAAAAATTAAATTTCTTACATGCCTATGTAAGTAATTCTTATTACAGAATTCAAGAAAATAGTTTAAAAATTTTGTATAGGTACCTAAATAACTTGCCTAATAATTAATACCAGTGGTCGACCAGTGGCCGAAATTCGAGCTTAATTCACTACATTTTTAAGTTTGAGTTATTGAGGTTATTTTGTCAAAGAGTATACTTCTATAACCATTGCATATAATTTTTTTGAATTGTCTATTACGTCAGCTGCGAGCCTGTAGAAATACGTCGTTATGCATTAATTTTCGAGTTAATTAATTAAGGTATTTGTAACACATATTATACATACATTTTATCTTTCTGCACTCCATCTCCATATGAACTGTAACTATGCCAAATCTCACACTAATCCTTGCGCGCAATATGCTTAAAAAGGGGTGCAAAGTTTTTTGGTCACGTATTAATATATAGACAGTTCTATTATTTATTCATTTCAATTTTATTAGGATTTCACAAAAATTAAACAGTATGCTAGTTTTCATATAAAAACTAAAAGAATATATTTTGTCATATTAAGGTGGCTACCTGGCCAATTTCAATTACATTGCAAACATGCTGCTATCATATGGCACCAGAATCCGTTAGTAAGCAACAAAGCGATACCAAAAAAATTCCGGCTTAATCTGCAAACTTATCTCCAGGGGACTGGGTGGTTATAACAACTGAAGTTTGTCCGAATAATATGAAAAAAATTGTTAAAAAACAGGAAGTTTTTGTACCAAAAATGTGCTACCTTATCTCGTAATTACTTCGAATATATAAATAATTCTAAGATATTAGGTAGCTTAGCTTATGGAGAAAAAATGCTCTTTCTTTTGGTGCTTGATCCAAAGCAATTAAGCGTATTTGCTTAGCTGCCTTTTGCATTTAATTGTCTCCACCCAGCATTCCCATTTAACAAGGCATGTTTTAAGTAGAAAACCAGATTCCGTCTCTCACGACCTGGATAATTCAGAGGCCGCTAGTGTCCGACGATTATAATACTATAAAAATAACTCCTGTGATCCCACTATTTCTTCTAATTCAGTTTAATTAATTCTATAGGAAAATATAATCAAACAATTTCCAATTTTTACAATTTTTATTAAGGAAACGCTAAGACAAAAATAATGAAAAATCATCATTACATCTCTGACACTGTTCTTAGCGCGAGTGTATGTAAATGTGTGGTTTGAGGCTCCACTGGCAATTCAATCACCATATCAAGACTTTTTATTTCTGAAATCGTTGTTTGATTACAAAAGCATCGATGTAAAAATTAGCGAGGCAGCCGTAAACAAGTTTTTCGATCACCTTTGGTATTCGTCGCCTGAACTAGTCGCATTTTCCTTTTTCGGCCCGGCAGTTCCCTTTCAATTAAAACGAAGATGAGTGAAAAAGTACTCATGTTTATAGACGAGGAAGACTAGGATTATGATGCAGAGGATACTCCTGTAAAAGGTGTTACTGTAAAGATGAATGAAGTGAAAATGTGCCTTAAACTTTTTCAATACGTTCAAGATTAATTGCGATTTCTTAAAAGTTGAATCTACATTTTGGTCTGCTGCAAAATTTACGTGCAGTAAATGACGTAGCCGAACGTGGCATAAAGTTGATTACCGACTACTAATGTTTTGTCGAAAGATGAATTACAACAGCAATATATCCTATAAGTAGTTAGTCAATATCGAAAAGAATTTCCGGACGCATACAAATCGACTGTTTGCACTGAGCCGCAGCTAAACCTAAGACTGCGAATTTGTTAAACGTTTTACTCATTAACTATTGCTATTCTAGAAAAAATTAAGGTATGTACATTTTTACTTTGAATTTCAAATCCTATTCATTTATGTATAATAAGTTGCACTTTAATTCAACAGAAGAAAAAGCGAAAAAGTTGATTTTTTCCAGAAGCCACTTTAACTCCTCTGCGGAGCTCGTTAATATTAATCAAATAAGTAGATATTTTATGTAGTATGTTTTTACATTTAAAGGAAAAAATTAGGGGGTACCCGAAAGAAATCTCAAATTTGAAAAATAACGACCACCCTAATGTACGCTATGTTGCAAATTAAAAACAAATTTATGGAAATCAATTGCAAATTAAATGGAAATTAAATCCGAAAGTATTTTCAGATTCGCATTTAATTTGAAACACTTTGTAGGTATATGATCACCAAAACATAAATATTTTTCGTAAAATATGGTTGAACAATACTTGAAATAATCTCTTAGCTGGATATTTTCGGTATATATATATTATTAAATAAGAATCCGAGACCTTCTATTTTCGGCTTTTTGTAATTGAGGAGCAAATAATAAAAAACATCCATGAATATTTGTTTGAATTCAACAAATAGTATCCTATCATTACAATTTCATTTTATTTGTAAATATGTGATTTTTTTAGGGGTTACTCTTTTAATGGCAGACAGAAAGACATATATAACGTGATAATATGACTGAGAAAACCATATAAGACGTACGTCGACCCTATATTTGCATTCAAGTTTTGCTACATTCAACTAGAGAGCGCCCCGAATAATTTTAAAAACTAATATTACTGTTGGCAGCGCCCTCTGTTTAAGAATTACTGCACCCATCACCCTGATTATGATATATGGAATCTACTTTTCTCTTAAAATATGGCTTCTTTAATCGGAATGTTGGGTAAAAACAATTAAAAGCACAAGACAGCTATAAAATACGCTTAATTGCTTTATATCAAGCATCAAAAGAAAGAGAATTTATATCTCCAGGGGCTACCTAATATCTTACAATTATTTATATATTCGAAGAATTACGAAATAAAGTAGCAGATTTTTGATAGAAAAACTCCCTGTTTTTTAACAATTTTTTCCACATTAATCGAACAAATTTCAGTTATTAAAACTACCCAGTCCCCTAGAGATAAGTTTGCAGATTATGCCAGTATTTTTTTAATATCATTTTGTTGCTTATTAAGGGAGTCTGGTGCGATATGTTAGCAGCATGTTTGCAATGTAATTGAGATGGGCGAGATGGCCACCTTAACGTTTTGCTAGAATTTTACTTGTGGTGCAAATACTCGAAAAATGCGGCATATACAACAGATGTTCGCAAAAATATATATTGTGTCTAAAGTGATAAGGTTTCCTATACGGAAAAATATTTTAATTATGAATTTTAGGAGAAAAACTTGTTCTTTATAAAAAGAAATTGATTGTTTCGAAACCCCTATTGGTAAATTAAGAAAGCTAGTAATCATTTATGATAAGATAAAATACTTGAAATTATGTGTATAGTTGTTGATTTTAAACATGACTAAGTCCGAATTTTATATTAGATTATTAATGTTAGACAAAAGGCAAATGTCATTTCGATCAAACTTTTAATGTTTTTCTGTTCGTAAAAAAGGATGATCACCAAACTCCAATTCCTCAACATCCAGTGCAATCTTCAAATCTTTTTCTAAATTGTTTGCAAACTTTGTTCAACACCTCAACATTAATTTGTCGAACAGCCTCCGTAATTCGCATTTTTATATGATTTAAATCATTTCCCATATATGTCTCTGTACACTGTTTGCTTTAGATAACCCTATAAAAAATATCCACGGAAGTTAAATCCGGTGACCGAGCAAACCAACGTATTGATCCATGTCGTCCTATCCATCTATTAGGAAAGTGTAAATTTAAGGATTGTCTTACAATCAAGGTACCATAAGCTGGACACCCATCTTGTTGGAAGTAGATGCGTCGCAATTCCTCTTGCTCATGCGATAGCAATACAAAATTCTGAAGCATTTCCAAGTAATAGGGTTGATTTTAAATTTCCCTTAAAGAAAGAATGTCCATGACATTTTGATATCGCTGATTTCGGACATTAATTCTAAAATTTGTATTTTCCTTTGACCAATATCCAAAATTTTGTGAGGAAAGAATACCATTTGTCGAAAACGTTGCTTCATGACTAAACATTAAATTCCGATAAAAAAAGGCGATGCTCCATGGTGTTCTCACCAACCCATAAACAGAACTGGAGTCTGAAAGTGTGACCTGCATTTTCTAAACGCCTAAATCTAGGTTTATATGGATGAATTTTATTCGCTTTATAACTTGTTTGCAATAATGTATGACTAACAGTGAGTTCACTTGTTAGCTGGCGTAAAGACTCCTCGGATGTTCCGCAATTGATTCGATGGCCATAATGGTCGCAGCATCATCATCACTGTACGCTTTGCGAGGCTTCTTTTTGTCGGAAACGGATCCCGTTTCATCAAACTTATCAATTAATTTTTTCAATGCTGTTCTGCTTACACTTATAATCGGATATTTGTCAATAAATAACTGTATTGCATATTTATACGAGACTTCTCCTATACCATAACATTTCGCCAAGTAGATTCTCACTTTACACAATGTATGTTTTAATTATAAAAAAGTTTCAAAATTATGTAAATACCACAAAAAATATACGTAATAGAATGTAAGAAGAAAATCTTTTTAAAAATTAATAAACCCACTAGAAATAAGAACTCAATTTTTAAATAATATAATATATTTACCACTTTTTAAAATAATCTAATTTCTCGTAGAGACTTAGAGGCTTCAGTAATTGTAAAAAAAAACTCATACTTATCAAGGTAAACTGTTTAATAGTATGTACCTACAGTATACTATTAATAATAAGTTGTTCGAGTTGTTATTGCAAAATGTTTAAAACTAACTCTCAATAACTATGCCAGAAATCAATTTGCAGACATTAATTTAAACAAATATGAATCATATTAGTGTACATTTTATACAGCACACTAATTAACTAAATAACAATAATTTAAGTATTACTACTTCATAATAATATAGGAAGGTCTCAATTACAAAACAATTTTATATAATTTATCGTTACAAAACATATCGTTTTGTTTCATATTGTTTGTATTCAAACAATCCCATGTACTACGAATGATTAGCATTAGATTGAATGGTAATTCTCTTCCACAGAGAATGTATTATTGTTTATCACAAATAGAATTATTCATAAATCTGTATGTACGTAAGATACATACAGTGGAACAAGTATATATGCGTTTAGTATATACACAATGCATATATGTATACATGATACTTTACATTGCTCAAAGTATATGACCTCATGCGAGCAGTACGCGATGTAAAACAAAGAAAGTATCCTTGGAATTCACCACGGATTGATCTTATTTTACGCTTTACCTTGAATGCAACCAAAATTATCTATTGTAATGTCGCATTTTTTTCACTTTCTTGGCATTTTATAATTGTTGTACACCAGGAAGCGTCACATTTAGTTTCAAGCACAAACGTCAGAAAATAATACGAAATTAAAAAAAAAAATTCAAATTATTCTTGTTTTATGAGCTCTAACACATGCCTGTTGACAAGGATAATTTTGTAAGCTGTGGATAAAATGAACTTGAAATGTAAAAATCGTTGAAACTGACGAAATGATTAACTAGTTTCGGGAAAACGGATTAATGAACTCCGGATTAGCAACAACTGGTATTAAACTCGACTTTTAAACGCCCAATTGATTGTTGAAACCGATTTCAAAAATAGTTTTTGAAGCCCATTTCAAAATCAATTTCGGTTTTTACTTTTACCGATTTTGCATTTCAATCCATTTTCAGTATAACAATGGGAGAATTTTAATATCCACTTAAAATTATATACGGGAAAATAAAAAATTAAACTAGTATAAAATTGACCAAAAGGGTCATAAATTAGAAGAAGCCACTTCTTGGTGAAGCAAGTACTAAAGATAAATAAAGAAGAAAATAAAGTAAAAAGAAAACATTAACAGAAAATAAACACACGACTTTCTTATACGTATGAAAGTGTTACTTCCGGTCCGAATTTTGAAATTTCATTTATACAAAAAATATTCCAAATCCAACTCTAAATACTTTTGTACTCTTCATAAATATATATAGAATGCATAATTTACGACATATTTGCAAAAAATCGTTATTCGGTAAGAGTAAAAGTGATACTTCCGGTCCGAATTTTAAATTTTTTTTTATACAAAAGATATTGGAAATTAAGTTCTAAATACTTATGAATTCTTTATAAACTAATCTAATCTTAGTAGTTGACGAAATATTGATAAAATTCGATTTTTTCACTGAAGTAAACTACTACTTCCGGTCTGCCGATTTTACTGAAAATCTAATCAGTTCTCAAGAGGGAGATTATACTACTAAATACAAAATTTGGAATTGATATCTACAGCGGTTTGATCGCTATCGTGGTCACAGACACACAGACAGACAGACAGACAGACAGACAGACAGACAGACATTTTTTAAAAACCACTTTTTCGGTATCAGGGGACCTCAAAACGTGGGCATCTGCAAAAATCTCGAGGTCGAAAATGTTCATCATCACAATACTTCCTTATACTACGTAAAAGATAGTTATAATTTGAAGGAAGTAAATCTATAAAAGTTTATACCTACTCCTTTTATAGATTATAGATAGAAAATTTAAAAATAGAACCGAAATGAATAGTATGGAAGAGAAATGGACATGATGTACGAGTATTCTAGATGCAGCTAAAGAACTGGTATGACGAAATTGATAAATAAGGGAACTGAAGTTGATTGTGCGATGGATAGAAGAATAAGACTAAATAAGCATAAAAAAGAGAAATAGTAAAATGGAAATACACTAGAAACTCAAGGCATTTATTAAAGAGGCAGAACAAGGATGAAGGAAAGATATGGTAAGAATTACAAACGAAAAATATGATATAATGTATCCAATATAAGAGATATAGTAGAAAATATAATCACGGAAGAAAGAAAAATAATATATACAAGAAAATATTTATGGAAATTTAAATGTTACGCAAAAACGAAACGTAGAGATAAATGAAGTAAGCATATCTACTCAAAAACGTCAATATTAAATCAGTAATAATAAGCACATGTATTTTTTTTTTAACAGTTGGCGGAAAAGTAATTATTTTTCAAAAGCAACATGTTTTATTGGGCACATTCTGTCAAATATAAATTATGTACAAATGGATTTATGCAAAAGAAAACGTATTTGAAATACATACTTATTATGATTGGAGATAGGACTCGTTGCAGTTAGAGAAGTTTATCCCACCACTGGAGATATCCAACTCGGCGTATTTCTGCCAGTAGTGGAAACTCCAAATTCTACTGCACGGCCTCTTGCTCGAGAATTTAATATGTCGAAAATTACAGTAGATAATACTTTCCAGAAAACCAAGTAACATCGTTACAAAATCTGTTCGATGTATGAACTATCCGACGACGACTTCGATTGGCTTTTTATAAGAAATATCTTATTCTCAGATACATTCACATTACATGGGAATCTTAACAGATAAAGCTCTAGATGTTGTGCTATCAAAACCCATGCTGAATGCGAAAAGTTCACACTCAATATCTTAGTATCTTCAAAAACTAAATGTATGGGCTGGAATAATTTTTTGTTCAACGATAACCTGATAGAAAAAATATATGAGGATTTGACTTATCTAGGCAAGGATTTGCTTTCAGCAAGATAATACCTTCCTAAATAGATGAATTGGAAAGACGGGGGGGCTGTGAGTTGCCGAAAAGTGGCTGGACCTAACGCATATAAATTACGTTCTGCGAGGATACGAACAATCTAAGGTATACTAAAGCAAACGCGAATATCTGCAAAGACATGCGACAAAGAATTATGATCGATGTTATAAAAATCCCTCTTGAAATAATAGAAAACGTTGAAAACAAATTTTATTATCGTTTAGAATATTGCCGAAGTGCTCAAGGCATAACTTTTACAAGGTCATCTAAAAATCAGTCAAATACTATCAACAGGAAACATTTTGAAAATACTAATTAACCGCTTTTAATCTTTTTTTAAACATACAAAATAATTTTTTTTGTTTCAATATATTCACCTGCAACCCCGATACATTTTTCAGATCTTTCAAATAGCTTATGTAGGCTTTTAAAAAAGAATGTTTTGTCTTTCTCTAAAAAATACGACGAACTTGCGTCTTTTACTTCTTCATCGCTCGTGAATTTCTTCCCATTTCATTTTAGGGAACAGGTAAAATCGCTATAGGGTGAATGATTCAAAATATCGAAGACCACTTTATGCTGGGCAGCCAGCGCTACAGGACTCTTGTGGACGGGAGAATTGTCGTGCAGTAGCAGGACAAGGTTCTCAATTTTTCCCTTATTTTTTCTATAATGACTTCTTTTAACCGCTCCAGGATTGAAGCGTAGTATTTTCCTCTAGTCGCTTTTCCCCTGCTTTTCTCTTTAATGACTTTTTTGGCTGCTCCAGAATTGAAGAGGACTATTCTCTGATTATGGAAATGTCTTTGTCTTTCTAATTAATTAAACAGGATTCCAAGTCCCAAAAAAACAGTAGCCATAAGTTTTCAGACCGACTGTGACACCGCAAACTTCCTGAGTGATGGTGCGCCTTCTGTGTGTTGTTTGAACGTCGGTTCGTTATGATGAACCCAAGCTTCATCTCCAGTAACAATTCTACTCAGTATACCATCCCTGCCTTCATTTACAGATGTCTAAAAAGGCACGGGAATATTCCACTGGCTGTTGTTTTTGCGGCAAAAGTTATGGAATGGTCACTTTGATAGGACGCCCCCGCTTTGCTTAAGGCGACTGTGCCACTTAGAAAACATAGTTTTTGCCGGACAAAAATCTCCATAAACCAATGACATCTTGTTTACGGAGTTTTGTACGGTGCGATACTCAATTTTCTCCATAATTCAAACTTTCTTCCCGATTAAGTTGCTTGGTCGATGATAGTTTAATGACTGCTGACGGGATTGTGTATTTATACTAATACTGAGTCACTGAACACGTTACAAAATAGCGCATCCACTACGATCCAACCCCTCTAACTTAAAAATTTAAAAACGCTCCCTCGTATTCTAAAAAAAATAGTAGAAATGTTAAAGAAACATCTCGAATAATTAACGGATTCAGAAGTAACAAAAGTGCGGAAAGAACTAGAAGAAAGGAATCTTACATAAAAAAACAGAACAAATAAGTGATGATAACGTTAAAACACTTGTAGTCATTACCGTCAAATAGTGTTCGCCAAACATACTTGGCATAACAATGCACGAGTAGAGAAAGAAATTTGCGATAACACTTGAAGTCGGCCCAAAATTATATATTGTAGCGTTTTCGGGTTCGCAATTAAACAATTCGTGCAAATGTTTTGAAACAGTCTGTATATTTACACACTTAAAACTAATCACAATATAAAAATATATAAAATAAATGTATCACACTTAAAACTACTACAAATAAATTAACACGTATTTATGTCTATCACTACTATTTATATTTGTAATATTTATATAACACTGCACCACTATATTTATTTAACCGTACGAAAACTATTCAATGAATTACTATTGAAGGAATGAATCATTCCGGTACCACAACGGCTTTTTATATCCGTATACAAAAAGCCTAGAAATATTCCAGAAAATGCTCTTTTCTTCTCGATGAGTTCGGAATTATACTAGCAAAGATCCAGACTTTTTTTTGCCTGTCTACGCCGTACTACGTGTATGATTTACGACTGTTTACATTGCGTTGCCATCGACGTCGCGCCTATGTTTATTCTTTTATTTTTTTGTGGACTTGTTTTCGTTACTATATATCCGTAATAGTAATTTCATAAAAAAGACTTTTAGTATATCTTGTTTATTTTGCTGGAGTTATAATTTTTTTATTTCCATATATAATATTGTTTATTAATTACAGAATGATTTATAGCCTTTTCAGCTCACAGAGGGAGAGTTGGCCGGTGGGAGAAATCTTCGCTGCGCAAACTATGGGTCAGTGTCAGAGAGAGAAAGTATTCGGAAAAACGAAATGATAACATTTATTCATCATCACATACATTAGCCGGACGAAGGAGTAAATGCAGATAAGAAATAATATACTGAAAGGAGATACATATATATGGAACACACTGGCACTTCGATGTGTAACGCTTGACAATCTTTTCGAAATTGCTCGTGTTTATCGTAATATTATAAGAATCCACTGCGCACCTTGTGGGAGAGGCATCTCACCTGCCAACTCTCGCTCTGGGAGCTGTACCTAATGTTTTCACATATTACATTGACTACCTAGAAGAGCTCGTGTACACTTGGCCGACCCACAGTGTGACACGGCGAATCGGCACCGATATGCAAGTACTGTTCTATTTTATCTCTGGAGAACCTGATAAAGTTCTTTTAATGAAGTACCTATACAGTGTGCACGCGATCTACCTGCTGATGAATATACTAGGCAAGCTGGTCGACTATAAGTGGGAGAATAAGGGAGAGGGGGCTCTGTTACTAATATTAGAGCTACGTTAAAGTTGACACCGCAGAAATCGTTACTACGTTACTCCGTGAAAATTGCTACTGTTACTGTTAATGCAAATTCTTTAACCAAGAATGAAGTCATTTACTGTACTGCTTTAGAGAAGATGGAAATAATATTAAACAATAAAAAGCACTACCTAGATCATTTATAAGTAGAAACTTGTTGAAGCATCAGATAATCGCACTAAATAATTTTAGTAACGGATTTCATCACAGCTTTCCACACTTAAAAATAATAATTTTTTTCTTAAAATATCAAAGATAACAAATATAGCTGACATAAAAAAGACGAAAACGTCACAATAGCAAAACTCTTATTAAGATAAAAAGTAAATAATTTCGTAGTATTATAAAATAGAAAAGGAAAAACTAAAATTCTGAAAGTTAACAATACATTTGTAAGAAACTAAACAAAATATTTCAGTTAGTATAATTTAATTGGAAGTTAAGAATGGAATTATTAAAGAAAAATTAATTTCTACAAGTACTTAATTTTTATTAACTGCTCAAATAAGTCTCCCTCTTGAGCTGAGCAGTAACCCAGCCGATTATAAAAAATTCGACGGACATTTGTTAACATTTCCGAGGTAACATGATTCGAAAATTCAATAATTTTCGCGCATAATTGTTCTAAATTAGATGGACGAAACGCGATTTAAAAATGTACTACCTAGTCGACTAGAGATCGAGGGTGAACAAAATTCAAATGAAATGCGCAAGTACAGCTGCTATCCTTGTTGCACTGATTAAAGGAGAGTCAGTCTAGCCTCAGCGTAAATGTACTCGAATCCCCTCTTTTCCAACACTACACTCGACCAAAAAGCAGTTTGTATATTGCTTTCTCGTACTAACGCATACAAACTTTCGGTGTCGTCGTTTTATCACATGGAAAAATAATGTAATTAAAGTCTCAAAAACCATTACACTTAAAAATGAGAAGTTATAGGATGAAGTTGTACTGGATCAAACATGTCTGGTATCAGTGGCGGCTGGTGAGTACGTTTTGGCGAAGCAAGTACATAGACAATACTTATTCGTTTATTATTAGCGATATACTCCCCGATACCTAGCATATCACCGATAATAAACGATTAAGTCTTATCTATTTAATGGGCCCCGTCCCCCAAAAACGTATTCACCAGCCGTCACTGTCTGATATATCATAGATATAACATGCATAACTTACTTGTTTACAATATATCTAATTCCATACCTATACTAACATAATTATTATATTGGCACAAAAAATCCATAATACAATTAAATACTTTTCTAAGAAAATGCTTTATATATACACGTGCGTTGCTGGTCTTTATTCTTGAATCTAATGAGAAATGAAAGTGACAAGTCAAAATATTATTTTATGCTATTTTAATCTTCTGAAGAAAAACCTTTATCTATACTATTACATTGCAGGGATCATGATCAGGCTACTGATAGTTGCACTTCTATACATCTCAGTAAATGGTGGACCATTACGGATTCCGAAAATCTATAATGCTTTAATTTCTTCAGATGAAAATTTGTCACCTAGTCATACCTACCCCGTCATTGAACCCGTATTAAGAACAACCGCTTTAGGTATAGCTTTCCCGCCTCTATTAACAGGCCCACTTCCGGTACCAGAAAGCGAGCAGACCGTAGATAAAAAGGTAGTCAATGTCTGAGGCAGTGTTTTGTTTAGGCAGATAGAAAATGTACTTTTTTTATCATAGGTGGAAGCAGTTCCGGAAACGAATACAAAAACAAGTCAAGAAGAAAAAAATACACCAGCAGAGAAAGAGGAAAAACTATATCCTCAATTATCGTACCACGGCACTTTATACCCACTCGCATTTGATCCAACTACATCGTCATTTTACAGCAATGGACAAGATGTTTTGTTCCCTGCTCTACCTTATTACGAGCATCCAATATTCGTTCACTTAGGTGCTTATGCCGACAAAGAACCGACTAAAGACAAGAAAGAAGTTAATCTTGCAGTAAATTTCAAGAAAAACCCAGAAATACCCGATGTACCACCTCCGCCGTTGCCGATTAAAGATGACAAAAAAGAAAAGGAGTGATGTTTTATAAATTAGAATTTTTTACAATAATTTATTTTGTCCTTGTTGAATTTGAAGAACATAATATTCAATAGTAATTTATTTTTACAATTAGAGAAGTTTGCTAATATATATATATAGTTTAATAGATCAATACGTGTTACATTTATTTTACCTTTTATATAAATATATTACATATGCTGTATATACACGCGATATTAGTCAAAAGAATTTTAAAAGAGATATAGGCAGTATCATGATTTATTTACCTGTTTTGTCTGAATTGCAGGAAATGTCCAATAAATGTTTTACATAGACTTGTTTAAATAATACATATTTTAGAAAATAAATATGGTTTTATTATAGTAAACATTACGACCCCCTATTACGGTGATGAGCAATGAAAAGTAACTAGTTGATAAGTTATAGGTAAGTAAGAGAAAATCGTGTTATGCAATAGTGATTGTGACGTCGCTTTGAATAAAATAAATACAACAGTTTTTATTTCCATATGTAATTATTTACATAACATGCAATGTATGTTTATTTAAGTTACGCAGCTGGTATTTTGTTTGTATAAATATTTGCTATACATGTCTGAGATAGAACCTATTTTAAAAATTTCCTATTCATCTTTGAAATTATATAGTACCAATTCATTAAAACAAATTTCTTATCAATTAGACCAAAATTTAAAAATAATTTTTCACCAGTCAACATAGTCTGTATTTTAAAACATATATTTTTATTTAAACTTTAAACTACACTTAAAACAAAGATTAATGTGAAATGAAGAGGGGAAAAAATTATTATTGTTACTACCTACCCAGAAAATACAATAGTGTGTTACAACTTGTTAAATGGTTGATTTTTTCAATATTTCAACTAACAGATGTTGACGTAAAGCACTTTTCTTCAAGTTATCATTTTAGTTTACTTTTAAATTAGTTATCCCACCCTTGTAAGTATAGAAATCTAATTATTTTTAAAATCAGTGTGATGCTCATATAAAAAATAAGAAAGTTAAGTATGTTTAAAAAGGAACCGAAACGTCTAAAATTTTGATTGCGCCGTTAGATAGAAGACTAAAAGTTTCTCAAGAATGTGCTTTTGGTTCTTCCTTGCAACACGACATTAAGATGCCAGAGTTAATAGAAGAAAATCAACATTTTTTGTTTTTAGAAAACTCTCGAACGTCATTTATTTTTTCTTTTGTCTTCGAGTCCATAACAAACACAAAATGCACCACCTTTGTCAAATTTAAACCTACCCTCTCTTACCAATAACAAGCGAAATCCCCATAGTAAGAGTCAAAATTGAATCAACCTGTATATTCTTTTTCAGTAATACGATCATCTTAAAAAATGCCGATTTATAATTTTTATCTAAATCAAATACGGAAAGGTATAAAATTAGATATTTACAAGCACCATACTGAATACGTATATATCTGCCTTTTCAAAATTGAATAACTCTTGTAAATGCAAATGGTTTAAAAATAGATAAATATTAAATAGGGAATATTTCCTTTTAATATAGCTGTGATATTAGTTTAAATAAAAATATATATCTGATATTCCAGAACTACAACAAAAACTGTGTTGTGTGATGCGTGAGGGGTCCTAAGAACGTGCTGCCCAAATCTGAATAATGTAATTGTAATCAAAGCCATACGTTGCGATAGTAGTACAGTACCATCTTTTATCCAATAATTTGTTCAGCAAATTATCTGGCCAATGTCGAATGTCGCTCAAGCAAATACCTAAAGAAAGTAACACAAAAATACCATAACTCTGCATTCATTCGCCATCTTTTGGAATAAATTAAGATTATTTTTGTGTTGCCAATGTCTACATGTACGCCGGCTATGTCTAATCTGGACACAAGTCTGAAATGGACTCTCCACATAGAAGACCTAGCGAAGAAATTGTCATCTGCTCTATTTGCAATAAAAAGACTCACATTTATTGCAACTCGTGAGGCGGCGAAAGCAGCATATTTTGCAGGCTTTCACTCCGTGATGTCCTATGGTGTCCTCTTCTGGGGAATGGCTGCAGAAGCGGACAGGATATTTGTTCTACAGAAGAGGGCGATTAGGTTTTTGTGCGACCTGACATGTAGGGAGAGCTGTAGATCACACTTCAGAAAGAAGAAGATACTCACTCTACCATCAGTATTTATCCTCTCTGTAGTTACTCACGTCCAGCAAAATAAAGAAGCATTTCCCTTGAACGGTCATCATCACAGCTATTCTACTCGTCAGCGACAGAAGATAAGAATGCCTCATCATCGGCTGACTTGCACTCAGAGGTCGATTGATTACTGGGGGTGCAAATTATATAATAAATTGCCGGCAGAACTAAAAGACTTGCCTTTGACCCGTTTCAAAAAAAAGGTTAAGGAAATGCTTGTTAATAGGGAGTGCTACACGATGGAAGAATTCCTGGCCACTTAAGACATCGATATTGACTGTATGTGCTTCGTTTTATGTCTTGTTAGTTCTTATTGTTGGTGTTTATCTTTGTATTATGATTTTATTATTTGTGTTTCTATATCTTTATATATCTATATATATTATTGACAGTTGTACGCTATGTACAAAAAAAAAAGAAAATGACATTTTCTGTAATGGTGTTATTACAAAAAATATACAATATACAATATACAATCTATAGACGTATACTTCCATCTGCCTAAATAATCAATGTCTCCAACGTTGCCAAAATGCTGTAACATATTGCTAAATGTTATTGCTATCAATTTTGAAATAAATATTTAACCTTTAAATTTTGCTCAACATCCGTTCCGCGTTTTAGCTAACTTGCATCCGACAGTATTGCACGTTGTGCATATAGTAGATACAGAAAAATTCAAACTGACATCCGGTTTACATGGCGCTCAAACACCCACTTGTAAAACACCGACAAAAATTCACATAGAAAAACAATGGTTGTAATTCATGACGTTATCAAAGGGATACGTTGGTGTATTTAACACTCCAGATTTCAAACCTTGTATCTTTTTAAGAATTAAATTTATTTAATGCTTCTCTATGGCACATTAATATATAACACGAAGAAATTGAATTTTAAATTTAAGAACATGAGAAATATCTAAAACAGAAGAAGTAAAATGTATTAATTTATTAATCCTTTCTTTAAAACTAGTATTTATATATAATTAGTGACATATATATTAAAATATAGCTTTATTATAATATTTCAGCGGCATGATGTAAATAATTTACAGCATTTTCTGACACCCGAATATCAAGAATACTAAGAATCATCCACAAATTGTGTTAAGCTTTCGCAAATATGTATATGAAAAGACATTTTTGATGACACAAGAAAGGAGGCCAGTTAGAAAAACATTGTATGTTATGAAATGCAACAAAAAAAATCGGTGGATGTTTAGCCTTTAAAAAGCAGTCTTAGTTGTACAATCTTTGAACTTTATATTTAGGAATGTAATCTTTCTGGCAACCTCTGATTAGATTTTGTGTCCAATCGCTAGACCACAGGTATTAGTTTACTTCGGTTAAAAAATCAAATTTTACTAAAGGACAGAAAAGCAGTCAAAAGAGAATTCGGGAACATTTCTATAAAAGTTTTTAAAATTCCTACCGGAAGTAGATTTACTTTTATCGAAAAGCAGTTTTTGCAAACATCTCGCAAATTATATGGATTATGAAATCTACACAGATTTATTAAGAGTATAGAATACATACAACTCTGCCTGAAACACAGATGCATACCCCCCCCCCCCCGGTAATAGTATTTGCTTTGGCTGGCAGAGTAGATTCTTGCTCCAGTGCCAGCTGCGGTCTTCGACCCATCTGTGTACCAGGTCTGATCCCGCCTGCTAATACCTAGCATACCATTCTCCCATTCGAGTCTTTCTGGAATGCTTACTTCGAATGGTCTGTTTAGGCTGTATTGCTTTGCTTTTTAAAGCGTATCTCAACATAGGATATTAACTGTACCAGTCGGTTATAAAAATAGACATTCGGGAATTCCCCGTTTTCGAAATATCTATTACCTTTGATTATGTATACTATAGATATACAACTGAAGGTTAGTTCGGGTAGGTAGCACCAGAGAGGTTCGGCAGTAGGATGTGCCCATTCATGAGTTTCTCCCGCTAAATTTGTTACAGTAAAAGCAGTCTTTTTGTAGTAATAAAAATAAGCCAATGGAATCTTAAACGAAGTGACGCAATTATCCAATTACACCTATCGTGTTTGTTACAATTTTATAGGCGTTTTGCTTTAGATTTAAATATCTTAAAATATTTTGAATTGAGGGATATGACAAGTCTACTGACTGTAATTTTTTAAATTCCAAAAATAAGTAATGATGTGATTGTGGGTGTTAAATGTTATTCTGAAATACATATTGCAAGACGATGTAACGAAGAAATGTCATTTTTCCTATATATTTTATCTTATAATTGACAATGATATTGCAGTACAAGCTGAAAAAGGTTCAAACTACTAACATTTAATAAAAACTTTGCTTGGTTGGGAATTAGTTTGTTTGTATAACTTGTTGGGTATGTAGTAGTATGTACTATCCTCAACAATAATTGCTTTCATTCAGCAGTCGGATCCGGAACCGTTCCCACTCCAACCGTTCACTTCACAGCAGTTGAGTATTCGCTGGACAGGACCGCTCACCTTTATGTGATTGTCTTTCATCTGGTACTTTTCATTGCTGCCATATGTTAAAATTGTACAAATTAAACCGAATAAACAATAATAATAAATTGTTCTTCTGCATTAAGTTTTGGCGTAGTTTTTAGTGTAAGGGCTGGTTTTTCCAACGCCTAATAAAATACTGGGTAAACTCCAATATTATAATACATTTATTTCTGCACAATACCTTTAATTTGCTGTATCTTACTTTTCTAGTAACTTTCTTCAAAATTCAATGGCGCATGCGTACAGAATACGCTCACGCTCAGTAAGTGAGCGTAGAATTTTTCCGCTCACAAAAATGGCGGCCGCTCCTGAACATGTTCATATAGTGAGCGGTCGTCTACTGAACATGATCACTGAACAGTTGCGCAACTGTTGTGTCTGCTGAATGGAAGCATTAATGATTATCACAATGATTATTCATCCAGACTTGCATCACGGCAGTTGTTGTTACGATTCAGGCCACAATAAAATAAGTAATGTCAAAGCTGAGAACATTTAAGTGTGTATCTAATTACCTTTTACTTCAAGTGTGAAAGCAAATATAACCACAGATATAACTAACACAATAAAATCCATAAAGATTTCAAAGAATTGCAATTATACGTGGGTGAAAGAAAAATTAAGTAGTAGAAATACAAGTAAACTAGTTTTGTTTGATAATCCCAACGTAACTTCAATTATTAGGAATTACTATTATTGAAAGCAATTTTTAAAATCGCAGGTAAATACAAATTGAAGAAACGTCCATATACAGACCACGTGTAAGCAGCACTTACTATATTGATTTATCAAGAATGTAAATGTATAATGAAAGTTGCTGCGACTTCCCTGATGAGATGAGGTATTGTGGATGTAAAAGCAGGATTATTAAAATGCTGGCTTTTTAATACATACCATTTTCCTTATTTAGATTATATTTTTTAAAAAAAAATGAATACATTTTTTAAAAAGCCTTTCGTATAATGTTATTTATTTTTTTTATTATGTTAAAAAAGGGTAATTCGTTGTCAAAGCTGTATGCAAAATATGTCTTGGTAATATATTTACCTGTCGATACAAAGTGATTCATATTAAATAGAGGGTAAGTTTATATTTGACAAAGTTGACAGATTTGTACTTGAGGGCAAATGGATGTGGAATAAATGACGTTTAAAATGGTGGGTTTTACTCTTTTATCTCTAGCACTTTTAATTGGACTCATTGACTAAAACTAAAAACACATTATTAGCTCCAATTACAATGTTTTCTCTCACTGACTAAAACTAAAAACACATTATTAGCTCCAATTACAGTGTTTTCTCTATATTTTTAAAAGGCGTTTTAATTCTCTCTTGGCACCATCAAATATGTGGTCCTGGAATTTTAAACTATTGTCACACGTAAGTCATAGCCAAAGTAAAATACCGTAAATAAACAAAGAGAAAGGAAATATTCTTAAAGTCTTTTCACTCGTTTCAAAACGTGGACATGTGCAAAAATCGTCAACACAATACTTCTTTACATTACGTGTGAAGAAATAAAAAAATTAGGTGTGGCCACCACACGACTTTCTTATACTTATAAGCGTTTCAAATTATACATAAGTTGTTCTAAATTGTTTTAAATACTTTTATGGTACCGTCAACCGGGGTCACTCGGTACGGTTCTTGACATATTTTGGTAAATTCCGAAGAAAGTAATAAAGTTATTTTAACCAAATTTTGGCTAAGGTGCGTCTGAACATTTCTACATGTAACCACGTTTTTGTTTTTTAATTTTGTTGTTAACTTTTTTTTTATAAAAAAAAAACAAAGTGTTTCGACTCGCCCCGCAGTTCGGGGCGAGTCGAAACACCCATTTATTTGGATGTACACGATTTACACGCATATAGAGGCGAGTCAGGACAGTAAAACTGTTTTTAAAAAAATTCCAAGCGATAAAAAAGGTTTTTTACTTGCAAAAAGGCTTGAAAAAATATACACAGTAAAATAATAGCATTTATTTCAAACAATTTATAAAAAAACAACTGAAAAAACATTCTTAAGCATATAAAACAAAAAATAGTGAAACGTTTGTAGTTTTGCAACGCCTACTACAATAAATAAAAAAGGTTACAAGTATATGAAATCACAAAAAAGGATCATTATCAAACAAAAGGCCACCTCTTCTTAGTTTTGTCGGTTTGAGCAACACTTTTTTTATTTGCTGAAACTCAACATCCCGGATTTCCGGTTCAGGAGCATCAATAAAAGCATTTTTTATTTTTCTGTTTTCCCTTAAACAATTAACAGTAATTTCCAATCTTGATTTGATTTTAATAATTTGGCACACGAACGCTTGTTCCTTATTTTTGTTAAGAAAAGGAAAGCTGACAACAACAAAAGAGTCTTTCTGTAGTGCTTCAAATGCAACTTCTTCTTCTTCTTCTTTTTCTTCGTTCTCTTCAACTTCGTTGTTTTCATTTGTTTGATCAACATTTTCTGCTGCATCTTCGTCAGAACTATCTGCGTCATCGATGAATGTTTCCCTTGGTTTAGAGTTTCCGGAAAAATGTGCTTGGCTTACACTTTCTCCTGGTTTCACATTGATTTTTTTTCGTCTGTTAATCCTTGGAACTTTGTTTCCTCGGCACGCTTTTAAAATGTCAATCAAGGACTCAGTTAGAATGGAAGAATAATTTCCGTTGCCATCTTCTGCGGGAAGTTTTGACAAAATTTTTTCTTTGTCGAGCGGAAACAAGCCGCAGGCCTTAAACCCGCTTTTAATATTTTCTCCATTTCTGGTCTCTAATTTTACAAGACAATCGTTGAGAAGACTGGGAAATAGTTGTTTTGGCAAAACTCCCTTATTTCTCATTTTCCAGGATGTTAGAGTTATTCTCCATTGCCCTTTAATTGATCGGAAACAACTTACGTCGAGCGGCTGTGTAAGATGTGTGCTATTAGGAGGGAGCATTACAAATCTAATATTGTTTTGTTCACAGTCTTTAACAACTCGACAAGACAGGTGGCTCGCCAAATTATCTCCCAGCAAAACTTTAGGCCCTTGTAACTTTCGAAAATACGGCAAGCATATTGTCAAGAACCAATTTTCAAATAGTTCTTGATCAAACCATCCCGATTTCGACCTGTTGAATCTGCATCCAGGCGGCCCATTTCGAGTCCATTCTTCCCACAAGTGCTCTGCTTTATACACCACATAGGGTGGCAAAGAAGTTCCATCGGCTGCCACCGCAAACATTACGGATGTGGCTGATTTTGAAGAATCCATAACTCGATCAGGATATTTACATGTTCTTCTTACTAAAACTTTGGCTTTTCCCGGGTCGTCGCTGAAATTCGTCTCGTCATAGTTCACAAGATTAGACGGCGAAACATTTTTCAAAGTGGTTGCTAAATTTTGAAAGTATTCATTAATTACTTCTCTCGTAACACCTGCCCTGGCTCGTTTTATATTAGAACATAGTCGTTGGCGCAACTCACGATGACGTTCTAAAAATTTTGTCACCCACTCATTAGTGGGCTTATTGCCACGAAATTTTAACCTTCTTTGTTTTTTTTTGTCCAAAAACGTTTTCACTAAAAGATATGTCTTTTTTTTTTGTAGCGGAAAACCCCAATCAGACATGATTTGAACACATTCCACAAAATATGTTTCTTCCTGCTCGCTTAAAGCTGTTTGGCCACCGGGTTTTAATAAATTTGGGCATTTTACGTGTCTGTGGAGAGTAGCTACCTTGATATTATAGCGGTCTGAAGCTTGCCTGTAGCTCAAACGTTTTTCTTTTACGTCTCGAACAGCTCTTTCCATATCTTCTTCGTTGAAAGTGTTGTAAGGCCTACCCCCAACCTTTCTTCGGTAGGTTCGCACCATTGCGGCAACTGTTTCGAGCCGCCCCACAAAACTCCTGAAAAAATAAAACTGCCATTTATTTTGCCGGAAAATTTGTTTCTTTTTTTCAACTCTACTAGTCGTTAAATAACACATGTGAGAATACGTAAAAAAATAAACAGCTCTGAAATGCTGTTTATGTTGCTATGACAACATAATTAAGTTGACCAATGAAGAAAAAAGTAAAACTTACCTTGACTTTACACTGCCAGAACAGGTATGAAAACAAAAGCAACAAGTCTGTCAAGTCACTATAGGTTATGTTGAACATTGGTAAAGAAGATTTCGTTCGTATCACTTTTTTAAAATTTGTTGCTAGATGGCAACACTAGTTTGTTTCAGAAATTGCCGTCTTGTTCCGACTCGCACCCTTAGTTCCGAGTGACCCCGGTTGACGGTGGTGTAACGTTTTCGGGTTCCAATAAACAACTCGTGCAATTTATTTATTTAAATCAGTCTGTATATTCATACACTTAAAATTATATACAAATATAAAAATGTAAAATTAATGTATCACACTTAAACTACTACGATTTAAATTAACACTTGTATTTATTTCTATTACTAATATGTCCGTATATTTATATCACTATTTATTTCTTTCTTATATTTATTTCTACGCGCGTCAACTACCTAAGGGACTTCTTAATCCCGAATTACTCATCCATCGGTGACCCAGCCGCCTTATCTACACATACGAAACATCTGAAGCATTCGCGTATACTCCATCTCCCTCTCGACGTTTGCAGAACATTCGATAGACATTCTGTCTCCAGGCAGTACAACGCAAATGGATGATCCACTGGTTCATGATGTTTACCAATCGCGCCGAGATTATTTACAACCTTTTTTTTTATTGTCGCTCGGAAGTCTGCTGGTTTCGTTACATTGCCCCCTTCTTAAAATCTGCGTTTCGTCCCGAAACACGCTATTCCATGTTCTTGTTGCTGGCGGATGACAAAATTCACACCGGGACCCACGGGTGCACCTAGCCGTCTTATGGAAATGGCAATCCACCGTCCCAGGGCGGCAGAACGGGCTGATTGGGCCGACAGCCGCACACGACCATTTCCATAGCAGTACGCCGAAACACCGCCTCCAGCATGTTTCTTGCGATTCTCCATTCCAAACGGTCTAATGCGCAGCCCAGCTTCGGAATTGCCAGCCTCCTTATATTTTGCTCGAGTGCTCATCCTCGTAAATCGACAAGGGATTCCCATAAGTTGGCTCTCTAGGTTTTCCGGTCATTTGTCACACATCCGCCACTTCACCGCTGTCACGTCCATGGTATGGGCCAATTGGTTGAAACGCACCGCCCCTGGCTCACTATGGGGTGTTAGTCTCATGCGATAAACGACGTCATCTATTTTCTCTAGTATTTCGCATGGTCCCTCCCAGTATTGTTGGAGCTTTGGGGACAGGCCTCGGCGACGTTGAAGACCATATACAACCAAACAAGATCTCCTTCTCGGTAACCACCTCTCTCGGCTTGCACGTGGTAACGATTCTTCGTCCTGTCGCTGGCATCCTGAGTGTGATGGCGCACTCGCTTGTGGGCATCCTCCAACCTTCGTCTAGATCCGCTGACGTAATCTTCTCCATTTGGGTTCTCCACAACACACTTGAGTAGATCATCCTCCACCTTCAGAGAGTCCCATTGAGCCCAGTAGGATTCCAGTCCGTGTGAGCGAGGAGCCACTTCTTGACAAGCCGGTCCGCGACCAGTACCTTTCCAAACCATCAATGAACCAAGGTCCTCATCAGCTTCTTGACCGATCCGCAAATTGTCAGGATGCCACTGATCGTCAACCACGGCAGTTCTGAATGTGTTGGCCGATTTTTCTTATAGTCGGTTACTATGCCTGCAGTCTTCTGGACGTGGTCTCCTTGCAACAGCATCAGCGTTTTGGTATTGCAGTGATGCAATTCGCGCTATTGGTTTTGAGGCTCTACGATACTGGGTCGACGATTGCCTCCTCTCATCGACCCGTTTCAGTTTTCGCTGCTCCGCTATGGTTTTCTTGGGCTCCTTCCCGCATTTACTATGCACATGGCCCATTTCCATTTCCACTTCCATTTCCACTTCCATTTCCACTTCCATTTCCACTTCCATTTCCACTTCCATTTCCACTTCCATTTCCACTTCCATTTCCACTTCCATTTCCACTTCCATTTCCACTTCCATTTCCACTTCCATTTCCACTTCCATTTCCACTTCCATTTCCACTTCCATTTCCACTTCCATTTCCATTTCCATTTCCACTTCCATTTCCACTTCCATTTCCACTTCCATTTCCACTTCTATTTCCACTTCCATTTCCAATTCCAGTATTGGAGCGTTCTTCTCTTAGGTTGCACCTGATTCACTAATCGTCGGACTACCTGTCCCAGGTGTGCATGCCCATACTTCATCTCAAGACGCTTGATCAATTGAGGGTAGTCTTGACACTCTTCCGGGAGTAAGGTCTGCAGAATGTCACTGGCCTCTCCTCTTAACGACACAATCAGAGCAGTAGCTTTCTTCGGGGACGTCCACCCATTTGCTCCTGCAGCGGCTTCGAATTGTTTCCGGTACGTCATCCATGACGTCTTTCCATCGAAGGTAGGAGGTTTTACCTTTGCCTTCGCTGTTCGGGAGATCTCCAGGCTTCCGCCCGAGGTGTCATGGGGCCCGCAGTCGTTCATCGCTGGCAACTGAAGCTGAACCCCAAACTCGTCCCCCATTCAGAACACGCGCTCCTCAACTTTCTGTTCTACGGCTTCGATGGCCTCAGAAAATTCCTGTCTCCCATTCGATGAATTCTTTTGAATGTCTTCCTTAAAAGTAGTCTCCCGTTGTTTTGCAATTTCATCTTTTAGAGTCTTGAATTGTTTTGCAATTTCATCTTTTAGGGTCTTGAGCAATTGTTTTGAATTATTTTCATTTTATCTATTATTAAGCTTAGATCAGGCTGTACTTGAAACAAATATTTCTCGGGATCCTCACCTTCATTTATTAAAAGGTCACGACGCCGATCCCGGAGAATTGTTTTTTTTCCAGACGTATCTGCGTCCCGTTCTTCCAATTCCGCCCTCAACTCGGAGACCTTTAATTCTTCCAAACGTTTGGTAGCCATTTATTTATTTATTTGCACTTATATTGTTTATCCCACTTCTGACACCAATTGTAACGTTTTCGGGTTCCAATAAACAACTCGTGCAATTTATTTATTTAAAACAGTGTGTATATTCATACACTTAAAATTATATAACAATATAAAAATGTAAAATTAATGTATCACACTAAAACTACTACGATTTAAATTAACACTTGTATTTATTTCTATTACTAATATGTCCGTATATTTATATCACTTAAGGAACTATTTATTTCTTTCTTATATTTATTTCTACGCGCGTCGACTACCTAAGGGACTTCTTAATCCCGAATTACTCATCCATCGGTGACCCAGCCGCCTTATATACACATACGAAACATCTGGAGCATTCGCGTATACTCCATCTCCCTCTCGACGTTTGCAGAACATTCGATAGACATTCTGTCTGCTGGCAGTACAACGCAAATGGATGATCCACTGGTTCATGATGTTTACCAGTCGCGCCGAGATGATTTACAACCTTTTTTTTAATGTCGCTCGGAAGTCTGCTGGTTTCGTTATAGTAGAAAAATAATCCGAAAAATAAAACTGTAAGTGTGTTACTTCAAGTCCAAATTTTAAGAATTTTTTTATACAAAAAATATTCAAAATCCTATTGTACATACTTCTATTCTTTTAATAAAACTCTATCGAATGCATACTTTGCAAGATATTTGAAAAAAGTGCTATTCGCTAAGAGTAGAAGTGCATATATAGAATGCATAATTTACGACATATTTGCAAAAAAACCCTATTCCATAGAGTAAAACTGTTACTTCCGATCCGAATTTTAAATTTTTCTTTATACAAAAGGTATTGAAAATTATGTTCTAAATACTTTCATACTGGTAACGTACCTGCCTAAAAGGCATGACTTGCGAAATATTCGCAAAAAACTGATTTTCGATAAGAGTAAAGGACCTATTTCCGGTAAAAATTTCGAAAAACTTTTTTAATAAAATTCTTCTCAAATTTAATTTTGAGTACATATGAATTCTTTATAAATTTGTTTAAACTTTCGTGGTCACACACACAGAGACAGACAGACACATACACACACACAGAGAGAGAGAGAAATTTTTGAAAAACCAATTTTTCGGTATCAGTGGACTTCAAAACGTGGACATCTGCAAAAATCTCGAGGTCGAAAATGTTCATCATGTAATGGTACAGCCCATTTCCCTATATTAATTTATAATTTTATTATTTTAAAGAATTTAATTAAATACATTTTTTATTAATATTTTAAAAAGAAGTATGTAAAATCAATAGGTAAATGTATTATTGTAATATTAAGTCGCAATTAGTCATAAGTTTAGTATGTATTTATGAATAAGAATTGTGGCGCCAAAAGTTTACATTAAGACGAAAACGCTTCGATAGTGATAAACATTCTCACAGTTAAAAGAATGTGTGCGTATGAAATGTGAATGGAAACACCCGGACTATGTAGAAAGCGGCGATTCACAGACATTATCATATAAAAAGTAAATACGCTTTCAAAAGTCAAGAGTCGAAGGCGAGATACGTTAAACGTTGTATCGAAAGGCGAACTCCAAACAATAAGACTACTGAGATAGTCGGCAATGATCATAAGCATCACTGTTAATATAATTTAAATAAATAATAGACTTCTGTGAAAGTCGGCCACGGTCATAAGAATTGTGGTTATTTGTAAAAGTAATAAAATAGTGATTAAAGTGTCACATATATAGTAAATGTGCAAAGTGTTGTATCTTCGTAATCAAAATATTATGTTCTGAATGGCAGAGTAAGCCGAGTTTCGTACCCTGAGCAGCGCAGAACAAAGAAGAAGTTCCCGCTGAAAGGAGTATAGAAGAGAGAAGATAAAAGAAGCATTATTATAAGGTACTTTTTAAGCGATTATTGTAAATGAATGTATTTTTTTATAATAAAGAATTAAAGATTGTGAAATAAATTTCAAATAGGGACGAACTGAATAAATATGAATGTTAAATAAACATCGTCTCCATACTATAAAGTATAATGTAACTTAATATGTTTTGGCATCGTTGAATATGTATATAATCAAACATAAATCGTGTATGCAGTATACGTTGTAAATTCTTGCATCTGTTGTTTACGTCTAACTATATCGAATAATATACATAACTATTTGTTTCAATATAATTTCTGTAAAGGCATATGTGAACTGTATATTAACGTATTTTTTATCTCTTTGTATTAAAAAACATTATATTGAATAGAATATTTCTTAGTCTACAAAATATACAAAATTCATTGATTTTGAATATACTACGTATAAGAAAGGAAAACAATATTTTGTGTACCGAGATTGCATACTCAAAATAATTGCAAAGCTTCAAAATTCGGACAATATTCCAGGAATAGTCTTCTCTCTGTGTGTGTGTCTCACCGTAATAGCGGGCAAACGGCTCAAGCTATCAACTCCACATTTTATATTTAGGAATATAATCTCTCTCTTGAGATCTGAGTACAGACCGGACGTATAAGGCCGAAATTACGACGTACAAAAGAAATAATATATAACATCACGCAGTTACTGAATGGCACTATTCATATGGTGAACTCCAACATCTGTTTTCGTCCAGAAAACGGGCAGCAAAAAAGTCGTTTTTACTCTTAAATTCCTTTCTTCATCGGCGCAGGTAGAACGTGAGGGGTTTTTAAAATTTATTATATTTCATAAGATAAATAAAGTACTGAGTGTTTACTGGGTTTGAAAACTAAAATAAACTAATAATAATGTATTTTGTATTGTATAGATCACCACCCACTTGTTATCCACTTCTATAAATAAAATTAAACACTTTTTAAAAATACAAAATTTCAGTAGTGCGCCCGTGGGTGATCAGTCATAGGCCGCGCGTGTCCGATCTTTACTGATTAGAGTTTCAGTGAAATCTGTAGACCGGAAGTAGTAGTTTTCTTTAGTGAATAAATCAATATTCGGGATCCACACGGTTCAAATACTGCCCATCTCCATTTCGTAAACTACTTACCATGTTTAATCAGTATTCTTCAAAGGTGCAGATTTGGGGTCGTGACGACTTGTATTGTCGTGTCACGTACCACTACAGTTACCTTGTTTCAAAAATTCGTTATTTTCTAACCTTCCCATTGACCAGATGCAGTACTGCAGGCCTTATAAATTGTCTCCAAATTCTATACATTGATTAAACTTATTTTGATTTAATGTTCCCTATATGTAATCGTGCTTGCGTTAAATTTAAATATGAGGTGCCTTCCCGCGTAGATGTGAAGGATTATTATTTACTTATCGAAAAAATATTAGATTTATGTAAACTCTACAAACACACCTTTTACCTTTACTATTTATAAAATATCCTTTTCATTGTCATTCAAAGTCCTGTAACATAAATATTACGCGGCTTGATAAACAATTCATAGCGGATCAGTTTATTGTTAAGATTTAGCAAAATGGTTTTGGATACATATATAGGTATGTTAATACTCTACGCTTACATTTTTGAATATGAAGAATAAAAACATTTAATATCTTAGTCGGTGTACGACGTTTGCTATTAATAATGACTCAATGTATTTTAAAATAAGTAGAACATAGCGGTTATAAGAAATAAGAAGGTTGATGATGTGCAGAAGAACCGAAATGTCCTATAAAAATTTCGATTAGGCCATTAGCTAGGAGGCTAAAAGAGTCCCCAAGGATGATTCATGGTGTTCAAACCAAGTTCCGCTGTCCATTCCATAAGATATTCTCCCGGAATGTCGGTAACTGCAGATCCCCACATCGGGGCTTTGGCGTTCAAATCTCCCGCAATGACTGCCTTTCACTTCAACAAGTATGGACCTCGTGAACGCTTCAAGTTAGGAGGGCAGTAGCACCAGATTAGGCACCATTTTTTCCATCACAAGCACACGTAACCATCACCATATAGGTAGATAGCAAAGTTCTTCTTTTTGTCCAAAATCTAATTATATTGCCTCGAAATTGCTATATTTGGCTCACTTGTGATTACAATATCGACGTTCCTCGCACACACTCTGGCATAAGCCACTCGTGTGCAGTCCTACCTCTACACAGGTTCATTTGCAGAACCCCAAGTTTTTTAATTTTGTTACGTTGAGACGTGTGGATCTTTTCACCTTCCATTATCGACTAATTAACTCTCGAAATTTAGGACATCTGGTTGTATCTACCCGGTGGTCTTCCGTTCTGCAAGTTGGACAATAGTGTACACCTTCATATTCTTTAGCCGTATGTTTACGTTTGTCTTACTAGTGGCACAAACTAGTGGCGACCGTGGCAATTTGGCTTCCATCTCTATTAGGTCTCATTGATTTAATCGAAATTACCTGATGCTCTTCTTGATTTACTAGGCTTAAGGCTTCCTCCACCTCTTTTGCAAAAGTTGCAGCATCTATATCCATAATATGCAAGATTGGTGGTATTTTTGGGCATCTTTACTTCATTATTTATTTTCCTGCTTATTGCTTCTTTGAGTGCTGCGATTTTTTGTCTGTCTCCTACTTCAAGCATTAGAGCACCACCCGTTGTTTTCTTAATAGTTTTAACTTTTTTCCCCGCCTTGTGTGTATCCACATTTTACTTAACGGTCCTGAGCAGGTCGGCGTACGTTGTGCCCGCGCTTTTAACTAACAGTCGTTCAGATTGACGCTTTGGTAATTTATTGTTTGCCGGGATCTTCTGATTGTTCCTACCCTCCAGTGACATTATAATGTAAATATCTGTACTTGCAAACACTTGCACACACTGTTTTCTTCTATAATCCTGCTCCAGTCCTTCACTTGTATTAAATTTATTTTCCTGGTTGGGTGCACTTACATTGTTTCCCTCAGTCTCCGACGTCTTTTGACTTTTAGTCTTTGCTGCTACCATTTTTATCACGTAGTCTATTTGAGCCATATTCTTGCTAACCAGATTTTTTACTTCCGGATAGATTTTGTCATGTTTATTAGTGCCTTGTTGTGTTGTGTTGTAGTTTATGTCATTTACATTCCCTTTGACATATTTTACTATTGTTCGTACTGTCATATAACAGTTATCTTGACTCATACCTTGAACAGCTACAATTTGAAGTACGTGATTGTTCCATAGCACTTTTAACTGTGACTTATGGTTGAAACTACACAAACCAACTAAATCAAATAAAGACAAATAAAAATGGTTTCAAAGAAAAACATTTATTTACTAACAAAAAATATATTAATTTATTTTTAAATAAACATCAGTAACATTTGTTTACAATAATATACTTGGAATATCTAAAATTATTTGGAATTAAAATATGAAACAAAGTAACAGAAGCACGTCTTTCCATGTCTTTTATTTTCTTTTATAATTTACATTGATCTAATGGCAATAACAGTAACACTATCTACCTAGACATACTTGTACTTTACTTGAAAGCATTTAAATCACAATTTTCCTTTTCTAGTTTTGAGTTCAATGCACATATGAAAACAAATTATGGCAATTACACCAATGTTTAGCTTTCATGTTGCTAACAAAATACTTTATCTAATAAATTATAGTTTATTTTGAACATGTTCTAGTAAATATAATAATAACTTTCCAAAAAAATTTATATACATAACAAAATTGTCAACAAAAATAAAATTTGAAAATTAACAAACCTATCTAATCTTTCTCACTTTTCAGAAAATCATGACCTAAAGGAAAATTCGCTACATACTCTAAGCTTGGAATGCATAGTTTAGAGTGCTTTGTTATAAAGTCCTTCCATATGGTTGACCTATCTTTTTCTGTATGATGAAAATAAGAACCCCACACAGCCGATTTTAGAAAATTTCCCTCAGTATGAATTTGCTCATGACCAAATACACCTTCTGCCTGTAATTCTTCACAAACAGCAATAGCATCACATTCTGTATGAACTGATGGAGCATAAACATCCTGTATAATATTATCACCAATATAGAGAATTTTTGGATTTTCTTTATTACTGTGTTTCTTTAAAAAGTCATGCAATCCTTTCCAATTTCCATATGTGTAAGAACCACCCAATTCCAAATCATCAACATTTACCTCTTTTGTTTCTTCTATACCTTTTAACCCAATAAATGGCCTTTGATCAACAAAAAAGCCGGGCTTTTTAGCAAAATATATAATAATATGAAAATAATCTTTCCAATTATCACCCATACAAGTTTGTGCTGTATGTGATGCGAAATCGACATTGGAACCAGTAATCAAAAATAATATCTTTTTTTCATCTTTTAGTGCCTTAAACCAATTTAATAAATTATCACTACATTTGTGAATATATTCTTCTGGGTTTGCCTTTAAATTTGGAAAATATCCACCTTTCTCTAATTGAAAGTGTTCCTTTTTAAACATATCCTGTAAAGCAGCTAAAATATCAGGCCAAATTGAATATGATATTAATGGTATATTTCCATTTTCTTCATCTAAAGTATCAACGGCTCTAGCAAATATTAATCCTGCTGGCATATCAAAGTAATCTAATAGAGTACGCATCTTTTCTGAATGTGGTCCATTCCATGTATGTAGGGGATCCTTTGTAAACATATCAGTTATTTGCCATCTGCACTCTTCCCCATAATATTTCTTTAATTCATCACGTGTCATCTCTTTAGTCCCATGACTTCCATGTAATATGTGGCCTGATGACTCAATTCTTAGGACATTACCATTGTCGACATCCAAGATTAATCCTTTCAACATAAAGTCAACATTTTCCTCTATTGGTTTCAGTAAATACTTGTCAGAGTAACCACAATGTTGTACCAAATACTTTGATAATGATTCGTATTCTAACTTAACCATATTACTAATTTTGTAACGACATATCGTATTGTCCAAATCGAATCCAACACAATCGTAATTCATAAACGTAAAAGCTTCATTTGAGTGTAATTCGCGACTCATTTTGATATTGTGATAATAACATAACCTATCAATGCAACCGTGTAGTGCACATTGAAATGTATGCAAAGTTGTGGGTGGAGTAATGTCAATTTTTTTAAATGTAGATCTGATAGAACGACAAAATACAAGCATGACAAATAAAATATTTTTCAACAAAACCTAGATTTTCACGTGTATATCAAAATCAATATTTGTTATATAAAAATAGTCAAATGTTAAACAGGGCACAAAGCATAAAATTACTTTACAGTTATTTAATATAAACTGCAAATACATTTATCCAAATAGGTATAGCGCTGATAAACAGATCATTTTTATTAATAGAGACCGTAGTCCGATTGAACTTAATGAATTGGCGAAATTCCCCTTCTTTTATTAATACATAGCATTTGCTTGATTTAAGATCGCAATAAATTCACTATATATATATACATATATTGCTTAAATATTTTTGAATAAAACTTGATATTAATAAATTATGATTTAAACTTTGATAAACTACACTAAAAATAATTTGAAAACACTGAAGACATTTTAGACAATGAAAATCATCACGGACTTATTATTTTGAAAAACAGGCATACATTCTTTTAAGAATATCCATTTGCAAGACAAACAGAAATTTTATTTTCAAAATATAGGCCTTGATAGGAACGCAATTGTAGAATGCATTCTTAACTTAATAACAACATAAATTTGTGAACGTGCTACTTCAATGGGACGACAACTAATCCAATCATATCAAAATGTCAAAAGTTGACAGATGGTGTTATCATTTTAGAGTAATAAATAATAAACAAATGTGATAATTTATTAACAATAATTTAACAATAATTCGTGTTAGTATTAAGTTTATCAATTCCGAAAAATGCATTTAAACGCTGATATTTCAAGTGCTTTACAATTATTAGAAGACATAAAGCAAACAGTGGATGACTTGGATGATCCAAAATTACAATCAAATACTAACCAAGACATCCAGCTACTCATTTCTGTGTTAGAAAATCCGATATTTAGAAGCATAGTCACTGTTCAAGATTCCTTAAGTGAGCTCAATCAACAACTAGGTCAACATCCATCAATTTTACCTGTTGATTTTGATATAACACCTTCTGGTGAACTAGCATTAAATGTACCTCCTGGAGGTGAGTTATATGATCCTGGATATGGAGAAGGATACCAACATTCAAGAGATTTTGATGAACAGAGAGTTCCTTCAGCGCCAGCTTCACCAAATTCACCACAGTTGCATGGATTTAATGTTACTGATGACAAACTTCTTTTGATGGATGGGAAACCTTTAGATGTAAATTTAACTCATCAAGAGGTAATAATTTAACATATTTTATACATTTCTGGAAACTTAACATAATTATGCCTAGGCATTGCGAATGTTGCATAAAGCACAAGGATTGGTGTTAATGCCACATGCAGAAGATGATATTATTCACAGATCACCTTCTGCAGTTAGTGATGCCTCTAAAGCAGGATCTGATAGCTTACTAGGAACAGAATGGGCTCAAGTAGAAGCAATAGACCTGGTTAATGATGGTACTGGTTTAGGATTTGGAATTGTTGGTGTAAGAACGATGGGTGTTGTCGTTAAGACAATTTTAGCTGGTGGTGTGGCTGATAGAGACGGCAGACTACAAAGTGGTGATCATATCTTGCAAGTATGTTTGTATGGTATTTGTATTTGATTGTTATTGTGGTTATATAGCAAGTTTGATGAGATTGATAAAACATGACCAAATTATAATTTTACATAAAAGCAAAAGTGTTTGACCTTTGAAGTTTATCCTAAATGATTGATTATGTCTATTAAATATTTTTTGGAGGGCAGGTTATTGTACATATAATTTAAAATTGATGATATCAATTTTCATTGCTGAATTAGAAATTTTGTAGGTTCTTCAAAACATTTTTAGAATGAGATAGTTTAGCATCGAATGTGACATCCAAGTCTTTAATTGGTTCAGAAGGTTTTTATATTGGTATCGATATATAATTTATTGGCAACACACTAGGAATTAAGTACACTAACTTGTGAAATGATACTTAATCGATCACATTCCTAATTATTTGGCAGGGTTTTAAATCTACAAATAATAAATTGTTATGTCATTGATATAGATAAGAGAAAGCAGCGGTCGTAAGTTACTCCGGGTGTAAAGAGATAAGATGGCTATAATAAGTACATATATTGATTCCTTTAACACAAGAAATTCTGAAATAGAGAATCCATACTCGTACTAAAACTAATAAAATCAAGTTTATGTAATGGTTTTTCATAAAAAATATGATTTCACCTTTAGAGAAGTATTCAACATTTAAATATAAAATATATAAATAAATTGGTGACAGTAGAACGCTTGCCCACGAATCACTTCTGGTCATCGGATAAGATATGATAAATTGAGGGGATATATAGTGACAAGACACATATCTCAAGTACTTTAGCGAAATTGTTTATAATAGCTAGTAGTCGATAATTTTCGATAAAACCAATACATGCCTTTTTATGACTTATGTTTCACCAATTGGGAAATATATTTGTCAAAATATAACGAGAAAGCTAGTTTATATCACTGATCTGTATAATATAAATGAATGAGCAATGCAGTAGGATGCGCGTGGAATTTTTATGCCAAATTGAATACTTAACGCGGGGCTTACGAGTATGCGCAGTCCCTAGTCTTGACATTCGAATGTGAAATCACTAAAGTTCCGAACGCCGATTTCAATAGACGTCCCAAGTAGCAAAATCACAATTTTAGAGAAGGATGAAAATATATATTTCCTAATGTAGAGAACAAGTGTGCATATAGTGATTTTGCATCTAGCTATTTGTTTATATTTTTGGAGTATTTTTATTAAGGAAAATGCGGAAGACATTGAAAAGAATTATAATTATATAATTCCCGACATACCATCAGAGACATTGTTATCCCAAAATGTTGTTATTTCTGGTTTTGTTGTCAAACAATTGAAGCGCATTGTTAAGTGTGCTAAATGTGTGTCTGTATTAAAAGAAATCTCACAAACATCTGTCAATAATGCTAGTTTTTATCTTTTAAATAGAGAAAATCGTGGTGCTTTAATACGTCCTTCACAAGATGTCCAAGTACACCATATTCTTGTACAAAACTTCCTGTAGAGGCAGTGTTTTTTGGGCTATTTGTACGTTCAATTTCTATTACCACGTTAGTAGAAAATAAGTACTTTGTATCCTTAGATGCACATATGTTTGATTCATCTATTTTACATGAAAGTCACGTTTCTCTTTTAATTAAGCATGTTGTGCGATGCAGGGATGCAAAGAAACAAACAGAAGTAGAACGTGGGGAACTTCTAAGAAAAAAGCTCTCCAAATTAATACTTTTTTATAACCAGTAAATATTTCAAAAGGAATGTATTATTTTTTTTGAGTGTTTTTTAAAATTTCCCTTAATAAATAAGTATTTCATTATCTTCAGATGCAGATTTTAATTTTAAAGTTCATGTTCTGTTAAATACTTTTCAAAGATTTTAGGCATTTCAAATTAGCGCCTTTATTTTATGTTATTGCGCATGTGCGTCAGCCCCGTGCGCAGTTCGTATTTGATCACAATTTTTAACATGCTATTGCTTATCCATTTATATTATACAGATTAGTGGTTTAAATAGATACTAGTTTGCAGCATAATTTTGTTGTCAAAATGTCTTTACAAACAAGTAATTGCTTTCATCAGTAAACCGCAGTTTACTTAGGAGATTGGACAAAGTGTTAAGTTGTTTAGCATATTAAATTATATAGTTGTGTACACTTTTAATAAACTCAAATCTTAAAATATGTAGTATTAACAATGGATATGAGAAAATAAAAATGTATTTCTGACAGCTGTTAACATATTATTAATTTCTCATATTCATAGTAAACCAGGCATATCAAGAATAACATAGGTCTTCTTGAAAATAATATTAAATATTAAAATATTTAAACACATTATGTTTAAGAAGCTTTACTTCGTTTATATACATTAAAAAAAAATTAAATAGAATTTTTCATCAATCCTCAAAGTAGGTAACCTTTATTAAGTGCACTTGTACAGACAGGCTGTATGAAAAAGTCGTTGCTTTTCAAACTTGCTTATTGATTAACCTTATATAAGTTTTCGTATTATTAAAATGTGATATTGTCGACCTTATTTTAGATTGGTGATGTAAATTTACATGAGATGGGATCGGAACAAGTGGCAAAAGTACTAAGACAATCAGGAACACACGTACGTTTAGTAGTGGCTAGACCGGCAGATATAACGTCTCCCGAATATAAATATTTAAGTTCAACTGCACCTTTAGTCCCGACACGTTTGTTAACAGAGCCAGTTGACTTGGATCGTTATTTAATTCAACACAAATATCCCCCGATCTTTCAAAAAACAGAATCTTTCGGCGATTTTCTATACGACCAACCGAAGAAAAGTTATATGGGTTTATCTCGAATTCCTGCCTCGCCATCACTTCCACTCTTGAATCTCGATATGGCAATGAAAATGCCAGAAATGGAAAAATTCACGGTCGAATTGAAAAAAGATGTCAACGGATTAGGCATTACGATAGCAGGATACGTTTGCGAGAAAGAAGAATTATCAGGCATATTTGTTAAAAGTATTAGCAAAGGTAGCGCTGCGGATTTATGTGGAAAAATTCAAGTTAATGATCGGATAGTAGAAGTGGATGAGAGATCATTGCAAGGGTACTCGAATCTACAAGCAGTCGAAGTACTTAGGAATAGCGGAAACGTAGTAAAACTATGTTTGGAACGATATTTACACGGACCTAAATACGAGCAATTACAACAAGCAATAGCAGCAAACGAACTCAAGCCGTCAACGCCCTCCAGCCCTCCTCAAATACAACGGTAATGAGCCCTCAACTCCAACAAAAAATTATATATAGATAAAACGGACCTAGTCGTTTATAAAATGCTCTCGCAATTCCTTTTTCTAATACTTACTATGTCCTAACTTCTTACTATTTGAATATTCTATGTTATTCTCTGTTCCTCTAAACCTTACTCTCTAATTTATCCTCAATTTTAGTTTTTTTGTTTTTATAAAATATTCATAATCCGTTTCCCATATACTTTTCTTAAGTTAACTTGAATAGAAACAGATTATACTCATAGTTAGGAACTAATTCGAATATTCTTATCTCTTTTACATAGATTATACATGTTTTTAACATTTTTTAGAGTAACACAATGATAAACAAAGCATTTACTTATATTTGAATTTATATGTAATATAGGTTTCAGGTAGTGTGAGCCTGTTGCTTGGAATTTCGTGAATCCAAACCCCATTCCTTTGTAATAGGTTTGAAATAAATATTACATCAAATAATATATCATTGACAATACTAGAAAGTATATTAATTAGAAAAAGTTACTTTGCATAACATTTATAGATCCCTTTTATATCTCTGACTTTCTTACACTGTTTAGTTAGTATTTTTGTTTGGTAAGAATTGCTATATATTCAGCAAGATATATATCTACAAAATAGCATTAAGAATTAATCATTGTCTTAAATTGATGATAACAATGAGTATTATACATAAACTACATTGTTTTAATATTTTCCAACATCGTTCGTAATCCAGCAATATACAACCCATAAAAGACACGTGTAAGAAAAATGATGCGATATCAGCAATAAAAATAGCAATAAAAGTAGGTATTCGAAATAATCAATTAACGTGTCTCGATGCAATAAATCTGATTCAAAACTCTGTCCCACTTCAAGATCAAAGACAGCCAAGATTGGGAACCTAGCTAAATTAAGACTATTCAAAATGTCTGCAAATCAAGTTACACACCATATTATTGTTTTAAAGGAAACTTCTCATCAACTTGTGTCAAGATAACATAATAGCAAATACGTATACAGGGTTATCCCAAATAGGTACCAGGCTATGCTAATCTGAAGAATGCGTATGCTAACTGGAAATCAAAAAAGAAATTTATTTGTAACTCATCAAATTTTTAGAGCCAAAATGTAGTTAAAGTCGGTCCATTACTTTGTTTATCCTATACGCATTTACGTAAATACCACTAGTAATTCCAGTTTAAGGTTTTTCCAAAAAAAAACGATAAAATGCAAATAGTTACGACCTTTGTTAGAGAATGAATGGCAATCGAAAAGATATTCTATCGCCATGTTCTTTTTTTTTTGAAAAGCACGCTTTCATGGGGGAAAAGGTCGACAACCTCGGTACATTACCGGTTTTTTTTTCCGTTAAATAGAAGTATATTATTTTGAAACTCAAGTTCCTCTACATGAAAATTATGTTTGCATATTAACAGCGACAGGCTCAGACTCGAGGAAAGAAAAATCAATTTCTCGTCACTGCGTGCACATTGGACTGCAATTTTTTTTTGTAGGGGTTATTACTCATATTTTTCTTTTACCCCCTTTTTTAATGACGCTATTTAAAACTAATCCTGTATATGAATATGCAAAATATCATTTTTAATAGTGAAAGTAATATTGTAATAGTATTTATTGACATTAATGACATGTCTTATATGCAAAGAACAGTTTCTCTAGTTTCATCAGTGTACGCTATGCAACAAGCATTCTTTGTAGATCAAAATTAGGTGTTCAATAATACATCAATTTGTTGAAAAAACTTCAGAATGAAACAAATGTTTCAAGCTGTCAGCTTTCGTGAAGAAGAAGAAGAAGAAACAAATGTAAAAATATTGCAGGCTAGAAACGAAATTTTATCAAATGTAGTTTGAGAGGTCACTTGTGCGAGTGCAAGTTAGTAGTGTGCGTTAAATGCTATTGAATTTTGTAGAAAACAAATATGATAATGTTCACTTTGCGCATATCGAAATACATTTTACAAATTAGCACGTGCTACTACAGAAATATTTTTCGTAGCTCATAGGAATTCTAAGGTTGCGAAAAACTCTTGACATGTGGCTCTGAATGTTGTATACATTTTTTGTTTATTCAATATATACTATTCTGAGAGTATTAGTTACATTTTTGGGGACACTGCGTGTATTTTACTAAATTTTACGTTACCAAAAATTTCAATTCTGCCAAATGAGTTTCGATAAACTTTTCGTAAGTGAAATGCAATGATTTATCTTAATATATTCTGCTGCCCTTCAAAATATTTTCTTTAAACTTGATTTACTGACAGTATATAATTTTTTTTTATATTAAAGCTAATTGAATTCGAATTTCCTACAGTGCGATGGCATTTCGTTATAATTTTAGTTAAATGCAATATAACATGTACGAATTTTCTATTTTATTATAATCAATGTATTACTCTATTAGAATGTTTAAAACATTTTAGGTATTAAATTTATATGTTAAATTTGTAATTTTTATATAGATGTAATCTGGTAATATATCTATATGTAGAACATCTACTTTGAAACTATTGACAAATTGAAATTCTAAATGTATATATTGCCTATTATTAGTGTAAAGTTTGAAACAGAATTTATTTTTGTAAGAATTCAGTGGTCTTCTTCAAAAGTATCAAATGCTTTCACATTGATTTATATTTTCAAGTTCAATAAAAAGCCTTAACAATTTTTTAATAATCAACTCTGAATTCTACTCACGTTATATATACACGACCATAATATTCTAAAAAGTCATTTTTGTCTTAAAATAAGAACAATATCAACTTAAACTTTATTCTAACCATATGCAAAGTTTCTAGCAACAATATTCGTAATCTGTATATGATATATATTAAATCAATTTTTGTTATACTTTTATGATAATGTTACAAACTCTAATTATAATTTCTTCTTGGCACTGATAATTTTATTAGTAAATTTAATTATAAAAATTTACCGACGGATGAGATTCAAATCCACGACGTGACCTCCGGGTCACCGATAGTGATGAGAGTTTTTCAAATCATACTAAATCATATCAGGTAATGGATGTTAAGAAGCCGGCAACCCAAGTATTTACTATTTTTTTTTTAATTTAGGAGATTATAAATTTGCAAGAAACAAACTTGAAATGAAAAAAACGTATACTCTTTTGGTAAGAACACGCTTAAGAAATACTAATTTTGTTCTGTATATTTTTATTCTTGCTTTATAATTAAAACATGTTTTAAGTTTTAATCATTAACTATCTAGCAGATACAGAAGTACCCTATATGACTTGAGATCAAATTTTGGATCGCCAATTAGAGTAACACGCATACGTATTTTTGCAGTATAAGTTATTATATTCTGATGACTGATAACGATCTATTGTACGAGAAAATTCCACACGATACGTTAACACCACTTTTGTAAGCAGTGTCACTATTATTATTACTCTCAATCTCGTCTTTGTAGCATTTAATGTTTCCTTTTACCTATCTATTTATAAGCCCCCTGGTATTGTAAAATTTCACGCATTACTTCATATAAAATAGAGAAATTTTTCATTTAAATTACTTACAGGTATTGTTTAATATATATCTTGAAATCAGGACTTGATTCCAACTTTTATATTTTGAATCTGACGATGTATTCTTATATTAACGGTGTCTGTAATTGACTTAAGCCTTGCTATATAGAAATTTTCATGTTAGTAAATCGGCAACTTGGAAACGTGTTCCTTCATTTGTTCTACCGCCAGAGTCGCATAAGATTGCTAATATGATGAAATAGCATTAGTAACCTGTAATTTTGAACTCATATTCTGCTAAGGTTGATTAGCTTATGTTGATAATTTTCAAAATCTCTGCTGAAACCCCTTAAAATTGCTCCTATGAGCGTATAATGCCAAATTTGACAATTTGAATTCAAGTAAGGGTGGAAAACGTTAAACGTAAAAATCTCTAAAATGCAAATGGCGAATTCGTAAATCAATTACAGATACATTGTATGTATATACACGAACAGAAGTCAATATAATAGAGATTGCAAACTCCTTGATATAATTCATAAACGTGGAGTTAGTAGAAGAAATAAGTCAAGTATGTATCTGATATACTTAATGAAATAGCTCCAGAATAATAATAGTTTGAGGTCATTAGTAATTTTCATTTATGGTTCATATTTCTTCCCAGTAACCAGCAAGATTTCTTTCATATTATGCTTAGCTAATATTTAAATATTTATCTTAAAATAAGATGCATTTTTGATTTCAAAGACACACTGCAACATAATATTTTGTTTTTCAAAACTATATATCATACAGAACACGGATCTTCCATTGTGTATGACGTCGACCAACCACTTTTTTTCAATATTGGTATTTTATAGAGAGAGGGGGATTATGTACATGTTTATATAGGTTTCCAAGTACTGATTTTTTCACAGCATGAGAAAGGGATATTTAGGTTGCTGCGCATTCCATAACTTGTTTTGGTAAGAAGTGATACTATGTACGTCTCACTTCTGCGCATGAGATGGACTACTATAAAATCTGTTAAATCAATTTTGCTTGCTAACTGATCTTTACAATTTTAACTATATGACAATTGCTACAAGACTGACACTGACCAATTCTAATTACGGTATTCTTTATGTTTACGATCGTTATACAGAAGATGTAATTAAGTTATCGGGCTATCATTATAAACTATTCTAATTTTCAAACTTTACACTACTGTCGTTTTAATAATATTAAGCAATAATTGTGCAAGACTAATAAATTTTACGCCTAATATACGCTTATAAAATGCCTGTTTGTTGAATTTTTTACATTATTATGTACTTGAGTAAATTTCACAATTTCAACGAATTTCATATTATTAATATAAATATACATGTTTTCCCATGTTAATAATAACAGAATTATTACTTATTAATGTATTTTTATAAAACTTGTTCCTAAAATTAGGGTTTCTTATATTTTGCTTATTAATTAATTAAATTAGTGTTTACCCATTTTTAACCTCTCACAGTTTCTTTTCCTTTATTATTTTTCTTGTTTTCCTTTTGTACTTTTTTTATTTGTTCATTTATTTGTCACGTGAATTTCAGATTTCCAAAGACAGAAGACGATGAGGAATTCGAACCGATCGAAACTAAGAATGAGCATTTAAATTTATTTCGAGATAAACCCTACGAAAATGAACTGACCCCAGCAATAGAAGAAGCAATAAAAACTAAGTGGCACAAAATAATGGGACCTGATACGGAAATTGTCGTCGCGCATTTAACGAAATTCGGTGAACGCGGAGGGCTTGGAATTAGTTTAGAAGGAACAGTGGATGTTGAAGACGGACAAGAAGTCCGACCCCACCATTATATCAGGTCTATTCTACCTGAAGGTCCCGTAGGCAAAAATGGTAAATTAAAATCAGGCGACGAATTACTTGAAGTAAACGGTGAGAGATTGTTAGGAATGAATCATCATGAAGTGGTTAGTATATTAAAAGAACTACCAATTCATGTTAGAATGGTTTGTGGCCGTTCCACTAATGGCTCCAATTATAGAGTATCACAAGGGTCCTTGTTTTCTGAGAGGGGGGCATTGGGCGGGAGTTTACAAAATTTGCAACCGGCATCTGATAGATTGGTTAAAGCAAAATCAGATGGTTCAATAGCGACAAGTATTATGGCTGCCGGTAATGCAGATGTCTCTTTTAACAAGATGAAATCGAGATCTCTTGAACCACTTACCGGATTAGCCATGTGGAGTTCTGAACCACAAATAATAGAACTGGTTAAAGGTGAAAGAGGATTAGGTTTCTCAATATTAGATTACCAGGACCCAATAGATCTAAATGATACAGTTATTGTGATTAGAAGCTTGGTCCCAGGAGGTGTAGCTCAATTAGATGGAAGATTAATACCAGGAGATAGATTGCTATTTGTTAATGATACAAATCTTGAAGATGCTTCTTTGGACCAAGCCGTGCAAGCATTAAAAGGGGCGCCGAAAGGCATTGTACGGATAGGCGTAGCTAAACCACTGCCAATACCAGATACTGTTGTACACAATAATACTACACAGTTAGAAACTGATTCCAGACCTCTCGCATCTAATATATTCGAATAATAACATGCGTCCAATAATATTTCGTTTGTTTTATATTAATTTTATAGAACGATGTGTTTTATATTCTGTTTGTATGTATTTTATGAAAAAGTGTTAAGATTAATGTACTTAATTTACCATATGCATATCATATTACAATTTTTAGAATAACGTTATTAACCCTTCCCAAAAGTTTGTTGAAATTTTAGAAAACATATAAACTACATTGTTATTTCAATAAATAGAAATAAAAGTTGTCTAGATTTTCTTTTATACCCCAAAGATAACATAGTACATATTATTGAGCCTGAAACTGATAGCACGCCGTCGTAAGCGGGTTTCAAGTGCTAGACTGGCAAATTGAATAAAAATTTGTAAATCGGCACCACATAGCGGTGTTGTCCGAATTCGACATTTTCAGATTTCACAGATAGAGGCTGCTATTTATGTATTAACTTTTAATGATGAGTAAATTAGGAATTCACTTTATTATGTGTTTTAATAAGAAAAATAATTCTGCTTGCTAAATTAAAATTGTAATTTTAATTTTTGGTTTACATACTTTATGAACCTTAGGAAATATGTAATACTTCACAAAATTGTACATTTCCCAGGCAGTACACAGTTTCCGAAGGACGTCAATTTATAATCCATTAGTGGTAGGAAGATCCAAGGACCTTAATGTGCATCCGTAGATTGTAGTACAAGCATTGTTTGTCTAGGGGCCCTAGACTAAAATATATTCTATATAATTTCGATATTATTAAAATACTTTAACTATGACTGTCTACGACTATGTTTATAAAAAAAATCATGAACTGTAGGCATTACACGACTTTCTTGTACGTATATGCAGTCCGAATTTTTTATAAAGTATTTTATATAAAAGTTCTTCTAAATCAACCTTTTAATACTTTTACTCTCTTAATAAATCTGTACAGAAAGCAGTATTTGCAAAAACTGCTTTCTAGTATTTGTGATACTGTTCATAGTATATTCGAATATTTAGACGTGTGGGCACCACACAAAAATTGTTCCAGAATTAAGTTTTAAATATTGATATCCTCGTTTTATTAATTGCTTTCCCTTAATTAATAAAACTGAATTATCTATAGAATGTTAAAAATGGCTTGTATAGAATGTATAATTTACGAGATACTTGCCAAAGTTGTTTTTCTACAGAACTTGTTCCAAATTACAATCTTAAAATTTATTTAGGTACTCTTAGTAAATCGTGGTAAATGTATTTGAAATTTGTCTAATATTAATAGTTGGCAAGATAATGGTAAAATTTAATTTTTTCACTGAAACTCTTAATCACATCTTGAAAGGAGTATCGTATCCTTAAATATAGAGTTTGATATTGATATCTTTAGCCGTTTACTGCTATCGTGGTCACGCACACACACACAGAGAGAGAGAAATGATTGCAAAGAGGTGTTTTTGTTTAGGACATAATATAATTTAATATCTTCAACATATTCCAAAGCTCAGTGTTTCTAAGTTACAGAAAATATGGAAAATGAGTTTACTACAATTTTACAGTTAAGTACTTGTCAGTAATAAACCACGCTTCCAGACGGTTATTTTTGTTATAATATATTATTGTTTCATAAGAGTATCATTTAAAGATATTGTATTACGACTAAATAAATATTGAAATTATATTTAATTAAAAATATTGGAATACTTATATACAATGAATACTGGAATGTGTCGATTAACTTTCGAGTGCATATTTTATGACTTGCACAATGTATATGATTAGGGATCGGCAGTTAGGGATCCATTTGATCGGCGGCAGTCTAGCTTACATATTGCCCTGCAATATTCCTTCTGGCGTATTTACTATTATTTGGTAAGTATAGAGATACAAGTATAACTTACCAAAGTTACAGTAAATTCATCTTCTCTAAAAGCAATATTGCAGGGCAATGTACTCTTGACTGCTGATCCCTAGTTATAAATGATGTCAGCTATGAAATATAATATTAAACAAAAACATTTTTTAATAGGTCCTATTAATATTTCGCTTCAAGGCGATTTTTGAAAATTGAATTTGCGTATTGTATATATATTATATATATATATATAATTATTATTCCAAAGTGTTAACTTCAGTTTCTTTTTCTTGGCCGTGTTAATATGATTATAAATCCAATTATTAATAATAATTAATTACCAGGCCGCTAACCCAAGAAATTATTATTAATAATTGGATATATATATAAACAAGAAAGAGAGTAATATTGGGTAAATTCCCCTGTAGAGCAACTGTAGACACGTGTTTCAGACTCATTGGTCATCGTCAGTACAGTGTAGCAAGTTTCTATCTCCATAAGAATTTTTCAAACGTGTGCAATCTTCGAAGAAAAAACCTTATATCTTAGAAACAGTTGAAAAACGTCTAATATATTTTGCTGTTGATTTAATCAGCACTTGAAGGTACCGTAAAACGGGGTGAATAGAAACAGATCTCTATATTCATGAAAGTGTATCATCGAAACCGCAACATATAAAAATACACAAAAATATGGAAAGTGTGTGTCATCATTGGTAGCTAAAATAGTGAATGTGGTGACTTTTCAAGATAAAAGGTTTGAGATATAAATATATACATGTCAATTTCCTATTCACCTTATACCTGGGGTGAATCAAAACACCCATTTAATTTTTATGTTTTTGGCCAATAACCCGAATGTAGGGTGAATAGAAACACCAGCGCCTTTTTAAAATATTAATTTCAATTATTAACGTATAATATTATGACAGAAAAAAGACAAAACGTGTTTGGAAAAAACGTTTATTAAGCACAGTTTCTTCTTAGAACCTCATAAAACTCTTTTTGGGGTATGAATACAAACTTAAAACATATTTTTTGGTCCTAAAGCCTCTTTGGGATAAAAATACAAACTTAAATAAAAATCTTTTCATTTTCAGATGAACACTTTGATGAGTAAAAAAATGTATTGAACTTAATCAAGACAGCTTTGATTAACTAGGAAACGAAGACATTCTCTTCTAGAACTGGACGCATTTTCCGTATCCGTAACTGGAAAGACTTGTCCAATGACTTGATCATATTGAAATTCACAGACATCGGGGACGATCGGAAAATGGTATATGTAACCTTGGAACTGTTTAGTTGAGCGATATCGCAAAAAACTTCCTTCAAATCTCTCATCATTTTTTTTAAACCTAAAACTTTTCCAATAAAATATTTGAACTTCTTTATTTTACCATGTTCAGCACGAAAAGCAACGACAAGCCAATCAGATTCTTTTATAGAATCTTTTGCGATTGGATAGACATTTTCAAAAGCTTTTTGATCATATGACACAACACATCTAGTCCCATTTTCAACGTTTTTTGGGCGATTTTTCAGTTGTGCCAGGGATAAATTCATCTCTTCATCAGAGTCTTCTGATTCTTCTTCACCGTTTTCGTCTTCAAACTCAACATTTGTTCGGAACATTTCGTCATGAGAACCATAATTATTGTCACTGCATTCATTCTTGTCGTTTTCATTATCACTACAAAAATCAGCCCCTGAAATGCTTTTGCCTGCTGATACACGAACTTTCTTTCTTCTTATTCTTTGTGATGGTTGCTCAGGATATCTGAATTTTTTCAATAGATCAACGACTGCTTCGTTCACGTGGTTTGCCGCCTCTTGGCCTCCGTTATTTTCTGCATAATTTGGAAGTTGCTTTAAAACTTCCTCTCGATTGAGAGGAAAAATCCCGCATTTTCGGAAACCTGCCTTGATGTTTTTCTCTCTGTTTTCCTCCAAGCTCTTGTAAAGTTCTTTGAGGAAGTGAGGAAATCTATCTTTAGGAATACCGGACGACTTTCTTCCCTCGTTCATTTTCCAATCTTGAAGAATCTTCCTCCATGCTCCCTTCAACGGTCGAGAAAAAGCAACATCGAGGGGTTGTGTAAGGTGCGTCGAATTGGCTGGCAGAAAAATGAATGAAATATTGTGTTCTTGACAAGTCCTCACTGTATTTGCAGAAAAGTGACTGGATAGGTTGTCTCCAATCAAATATTTTTTTCCTGGTAACTTTTTTAATACAGGTATTGCCAGATTCTCCACCCAGTCACTAAACGTCGTGTTGTCGAACCATCCACTGGCACTTCTGTTGTATCGAGCACCTTTTATGCCTCCAGTTGTCCAGGATTCATAAAGATTCTGAGCTTTATAAACCACATATGGAGGCAGTAGTATCCCTTCCGCATTGGCAGCGAACATTACAGAGGTGCAAGCTTTCGAAAAATTACAAACTCTTTCTGGGTAACGGCAGCCACGTTTTGAGATAACCTTTTTACGACCTGGATCGTCCGATATATTCGTCTCGTCGTAGTTAAATATATTGCTCGCAGGAACATCTCTTAACTCGTCCTGCAAATGATCAAAATAATCATTATAACATCAGGTGAAACTTCCGCACGTGACCTCTTGTTATTTTGGCATATTCTCGTCCGTAATGAATCTTTATGACGCTTCATAAAGTGGTAGGCAAATTCGTATCCCGGCATGTTATTTTTAAACTTTTTTATCCTTTTCCCTCTTCTATCAAGATAGGATTTCACTATCATTCTCAAGTCATAATGGTCCATTGGATATCCCCACTCTGAACATGTGACTAGCTGGTTCACTATCAGGCGTTCTTCTTCATATGTTACAACAGTTTGTCCACCCTGTTGTTTCATATTAGGTTTTTTACTCCGTCTATACAAAACTGAGTAATGAATTTTGTGTTTTTTGCTTGCGTCTCTGTAGAACATACCCAGTCTTATATCATTTAGGGCGGCTTCAATATCTTCAGTGGTATGTTTTTGATAAGTTTTGCAACGTGGGTCATGCTTATATACACGTGGCATAGCCTTAAAACAAAACACTCATTCTAGTTAAGGTGAATAGAAACAATGGGGTGAATAGAAACACTTGTTTTTATTCACCCCATGCTTAACAAAAGAGTGCGAGGTTAAAGTTAATAATAAGCATTGCAAAAAAATGGAAAATCATATCGCAAATCTCAATATCAATTTATTAAAAGGGCACACATAAGCATATTTGAAGGAAAATTGAAGAATCTCACCTGTTTTTCTCGTACTTCACGAACCAAAGTTTTACCGGTTGAAAAAACCATACATTTCGAACAGCTCAATAAAATGACGGTATGGCAAGGTCGCCGCTTGGCAAATTCAAAACCGTATCTGCGCATAGCTCGCTATATATCGGTAGTGTCTATGGACCCGACTCCGTGGGTTTAAGTTGCAAAATGAGAGCATAAGAATTTTTTTTTAGTACTCATTTTCGTTTCTATTCGCCTTTAAGTTGCGATTCACCCCACTTTACGGTATGCAAGAAAAAGCATAGCTTCCATTTAAAGAGCATATGTTTCTATTGGTTCGTTATTCCACAACACTTTCTTAAATGAACATATTTTTGAATTGTACAGCTTATGGTTATTTATAATTTCTGTACTAGAAATATTTCGCTATCTATATTATTAGATACCGATAATGAATTTTGTCGCTTCAGTGGGCAGATATAATACATAGATAATTTATAATAAAGAAATAAAAATTGTCTTTTAGAAAATTAAGAAATATTGAAGGTCTTTGCAATACAACTCAGGAATAATATACCTAATATTAGCCAAAATTAATTTAAAGAGTTGAAGTGGATTAAAGAATTGTGAGTTATTCTATGCTGGTCAAATGAATCTGTGTATGTAACAGAAATCTGAAGAGAATGCTTTCATTCAGCAGGCGGATCGGGAACCGATCCCGCTCCAACCGTTCACTTCACAACAGTTGAGTGTACGCTGGACAGGACCAAGGTTCCTAAAGTATATAGGTTGCCTATTAACTATTCAAGGTCGTCATTGGTCGCCATATTGCGCGTCATCATGCCTACCCAGTACCCATATTATGCTGTTAAAGCCATTGTTGTGTGTTGATTATTACGTTGTTTTTGGTGTTTATGTCGGTTTTTCATTGTAGTTTCGTGTAATATTAGTTTTTAAAGAAAGACAATTAATAGTGTGTATTGTGTTTTATCGAATTTAACATATTAGATCTTCAGCAGGGTAAGTCAACAGTTATAACCTTAAATTAAGATCATGCAACATGTGGGCATTTATTGAATTGTGTGAATTTATATTTTTGTATCTACTTGTATTTCTTATTTCACCAGATGCCTGGAGGAAAAATATGTAGTGTTGCTATTTGCAAAAGCAATTCGAAGAAGGCCAAAGAAACTGGGGAAAACATCATGTTTTTTTCGTTTCCAAAGGACCCAGAAGTTAGAAAAGAATGGATTCGAAAATGTTACAGAAAAGATAGCTTTTCTGTGGAAAATAAAAGAGTGTGCAGCAAACATTTTAAGTCGGATGACTTTGAAGATGAGATGAAAGCCAGATTAATGGGCATTCAAGCTCAAAAGTTGAAAAAGACGGGTAATACTTACAAATGAAACCCATTTAGGAAATATTTACGCATTTATGTTTGTTTTTAGCGATTCCTTCATTGTTACTGCTCCCCCAGACCAGAGTTCACACAGAAAAACCTTTGTTGTCAAAACGATCTGAAAGAGCAGAAAAAAAACAGAGACAAGCCTGGGTGGAAAGTTTAATTGGAGAAACAAGTAAAGTTGGTGAACATGGTAAGTGCTAAAAGCTTTAAAATTGCATAATATACAATATTCATTTTAGAGACAGAGCCACAAGAGGTAGAGGTCCAAGAGCCACAAGAGAGGGAAGATGTCTATGCTGAGCCATCCTGTAGCAAAGACTCTGATATACTTGAGCAGCTACACATCCTGCAGCAAGAGAATGTTCAGTTACGGGGTAAAGTGCTGCAGCAGGAAGAAAACACCGAAATGCTTAAAAAACGAATAATGGAATTGGAGAAACAGATTAAAGAATCTGACTGCAGTTTTGAAGATAGGGCCAAAACAGCTTTTATGCACTTCTTGACCCCAAATCAGATTGCAATTGCTTTGCAAAAAAAAACGAGAGCCCGTTGGACGACTGAGGAACTTTCCAGAGCTTTTACGATGCGATATTTGGGAAAACGAAGCTACATCTATTTACGAGAAACCTTAAAATATCCTCTTCCTGGAATCTCTACACTTCAAAAGTGGGCAGCCAACATTAATTTGAGAAGGGGAGTATTACATGATGTGCTTCGAATTATGGAAACCACAGGCAGGGTTCGAATCATTTACCAAAAAACCACAGTTTTGTCCTTTGACGAAGTGAAAGTTGCAGCTCTGTATGTGTATGATCAAAAAGATGATGAAGTTGTTGGACCTCATTCATACATGCAGATCATCATGGCTCGAGGACTTTTTGACAGCTGGAAGCAGCCAGTATATATTGGATTTGATGAAAAAATGACGAAAGAGTTGTTGGAATCCTTAATCAATTTATTGCATCAAATTCATTATAATGTAGTGGCATGTGTGTCAGACTGTGGCGGAGGAAACCAGGGATTATGGAAGGCACTCAATATTGATGTGGATAAAACTTTCCATCCACACCCTGCAACCCAGGAACCAATTTTCTTTTTTGCTGATGTTCCACATCTTCTGAAACTAACTAGAAATTGGTTTATCGATACCGGATTTGTTCTTGAGAATGGGAGACTCATTAATAAAGAACCAATACAGAAATTATTAGTGGAGACAAATACTGAAGTGAGTTCATGCCACAAGTTGACAGATTTACATGTCATTTGCGATAAAACACAGAGGCAAAATGTTAAACTTGCTGCGCAGTTGTTTTCCAACACTACTGCTACTGCACTGAAGTATTATAAGCCTGGTGGAGATGATGACGCTTCTAATGAAGATGTATCAAATTTTGTACAGTTAGTGAACAACTGGTTTGATGTCATGAACTCCTATACACCATCACCAAAAGTGTCATCAAAAAAACCATATGGTTTAGACATCGAACAGCAAGACTACATTCTGGACACAATGAAATCGACTGTTGCTAATATGCTGTGTGTTGGAAAAAGAACTTTGCAAGTTTTTCAAAAGGGTGTGATAATGTCCACATCATCATTACAACAATTATTCCTTCATCTCAAGCAGAAGTTGGAAATAACTTATATATTGACCCATCGTCTAAATCAGGGGTCTCCAAACTACGGCCCGAGGGCCACATCCGGCCCGCGGACAGATTTTGTCCGGCCCGCGGAGAGCTAGCATACTTGAAAACTCCTTTTAGAGAACATATTTTTTATAGCAAATTAAATTTAGTTTACTGAAGTATTCTAATTTTATGTTGAATAATTATTAATATGACATCTACATTGATATGGTCATGGGCTAACTACTCATAACATTGTTGTAGGCTTATTGTTATTGTTTTTGTGATAAGTTGGATAAAGAAACACAGAATTGTAATGAGTAAAGACATGTATAATATGCAGAAAATTTTACTTCAGTATATAATAACTAACAAATTATTGAAATGAATCCAACTAACATTTTATACATTTTAAATAAAAACATAACTTATAACAAGCATAATGACATATGAAATACTAATGAGATTTGTGTAATTGAGATTTTCCACTGACAATAGTTTGTAGTTGTGGACTAATTTTACTTGTACCAATTATTAAAAGAGATTTAAGATGCTCATCAGTTAATTTAGATCTGTAAACATTTTTTGTGTACTTCATTTTGGTGAAGGTCTTCTCACACAAATAAGTAGCACCAAAAACAGAAAACAGCCCACGAGCAAATTTATGCAAATTATCAAATTGTGTCAGTGGAAGACTCTTATAAAATTCCAACAAAGATGAGTTTTGATATTTGTTCTTAATTATATCACTGCACTGTAGATCAATTATTTCCATTTGAAGTTCCGGGGCTAGGGTTTCAATGTCAGTATCAAAAGGATTCTGAAAAATCTTAATTTGATTCGCAATGACATCAAAGTCCGAGAAACGAGTATCAAAATTTATTTTCAAAGCACTCAAAGTTTCGATTGCAAAATCGATAGGAAACTCAGTCTCAGTAGTGTGGCTGAATATTTCACATGTTTTAAAATGTGAAAAACATTTACTTCGTAGTTGTGATTGAAACAGTATCAATTTCTTCCGGAATGATTTGATATTAGTGTATAAATCAGGAAGATGCTGGTTTTCTCCTTGCAATCTCAAATTCAGTTCGTTCACATGTTTTGTCAAATCTACATAGAATGCTAACTTCCACAGCCATGCGTTGTTTTGTAATTCAGTAAGAGGGCGATGCTTTTCATTCAAAAAAATTTCGATCTCTGCTCGAAGTTCAAAAAAGCGCTGAAGGACTTTCCCACAACTAAGCCAACGTACGGCAGTATGGTAAGGTAAGTCATTTTCTCCAATCTCTTCAATAAATTGTCGGAATTGTCGGTGATTCAGCCCAAAAGATCTGATAAAATTAACAGTTGATATGACTGGTTTCAGAACTTCAGACATATCCAAACATTTTCCGCACAAAGACTGTTGATGAATGATACAATGTAAGACTAATGGTTTTAAACCACCGTCATTTTCTACAGCCTTTGACACAAGAGCGACCACTTCTTTATCTTTCCCACTCATGTTTTTGCCTCCATCAGTTGTAATACATTTCAAGTTTTTCCATCGAAGGTTTTTTTGATTAATGGCCATTTCAACTCCTTTAAAAATATCTGTACCAGTAGTTGTGCCATGAATACTATTCATATCAAGAAGTTCTTCATGCACTTCATAGCTTTTATCTACTCCTCGAATATAAATCAACACCTGAGCAGTATCTGACACATCCGTTGACTCATCCAAGGCCAAAGAAAACCACTCAACATGTCCATTTTTGTCGAACAGTTGAGAGGATATATTTTCAGCGATGTTTTCTACCCTTCGAGCCACAGTGTTTGCTGACATACTGACACTTTTTAATAAATTTACCTTTTCAGGGCACATTTCTTCGGCTACTGCAATTATGCATTCTTTGATCATTTCTCCATCGGTGAATGGTTTTCCACGTTTTGCAATTTCAAGAGCCACACGAAAGCTGGCACGCGTTGCAGCCTCTTGTTCAGTTTTGAGTTTTGTAAATGAAGATTGCTGCGATTTCAATCCGCGCTTCATAGCTTCGAATTTTTCTGTCCGCAAACTTCCTGTATATTTTGAGTAATTTTGAAAATGTTTTGTTTCATAATGACGTTTAATGTTATATTCTTTGAGAACGGCTATGCTTTCATTGCAAATCAAACATAGGGCCTTCTTACTGGACTCAATTACGAAATACTGAATGTTCCACTGATCTTTGAATTTTCTGCATTCACTATCAATTTTTCGCTTCTTTTCCATACTACTAAATCACACACAAAAGCAACAATTCAAATCAAAATACTGTTACAAAGATGTCTTAAACTTAAACACGCACAAACACGTTTTAAGGAGGTACGCACTATTTTATTTCACAACAGTGTCATAGGAACTGACTTGTGGTTGCGCCACTAGCCTTCTTATATATTCCAATTACTGCCATCTAGAAGTGAGTGGAAGACACCAGAACTTTCTCGAACCAACGAGATTATTCTGTACGTGCTATTAGCGCCATCTGTTAGCCATAGAAGGTACTACCTATTTCCGCTTGTGTCCACCAGATGTCATGTCACGTTACTCCTCATGGCTCGTACTCTACGACTAATCTAGAAATTACAGATAATGACAGGAAAATTAATAATATGCAGTGTTGCCGTTTTGCAGCCTTTTTTAAACGTTGCGTACTTTTTCGGACTTTTTTTCATCAGTGGACTATTTCACTTTTTACCACCGGCAACAATGATAATATGGTTTTGGCCCTCGGAACTTACTGGCGTAATCAGTATGGCCCTAAGGCTGGAAAGTTTGGAGACCCCTGGTCTAAATCAAGACTGTCTGGAAAACTTTTTTTCTCAGGTAATAATTATTTCAACATCTGAAAATAAAAGATTTACATGTATTTATTATGCTTCTAGTTGCGAAGTCGAGGTGGCCTACATGATCACCCATCTCCACTCAATTCATTATTTAGAATTCGAATGATCTTATTAGGAAAAAATCCTGGAATGGTGCAATCCCACACAAATGTTGAAACAAGCACAGATACTGGTCCTGAAGAATATTTGGTAGCTACTGCTTTGAAACAAGCAAGTATTACCAATATTTCTGTGGACCCAGCTGTGGATCCAGCAGTTGCAGGACTTCAGAGTATATTGAATTACGACAGTAGTACCACCAGTTCCAGCAGCTCATCGTCAAGGGCGTCAACTCGACGAGGAGCAAGTGAAAAAGACGGGCTTTTGTATTTGGCAGGATACATAGCTAAACAAAATTTAGCTGCGTTTCCCCATCTGGGAGAGTACACTTACAAGATGGAAACCATAAACATGCATACGTATAGTATGCCTTCGTGGATACAGAGTTTATCATTTGGTGGCCTTATCCAACCATCAAAAGAATGGTCGTCACAAGTAGAAAATTTGGAAAAATATTTTCTTAAATTTCATAAGGAGACAATTAGCAAAGGAAAACATGTTGTTCGGAGAACACTGCGATTTATTTTGAACAAGGTATCTGATGTACCAGAGGTGCTGGTTAAATCATTTTGTCGGCTTCGAATACTGATACGAATACGGTACCTAAACGAAAAAAGGGCAGAACTGAAGTTCCGTAAAAGGAAGGGATCTCCTACAAGATCTGAGCGCAAAATAGCAAAAAAAATGAAAAAAATTGTCAATTAAAAGTAAAGTAAATTAATTTTTTGTAATTTGCAATATATAAAATTGGATAAAATCAAGTATTAATTATTTTCTTCCTTTGAAAAATCCTTTTTTCTAATACATGTTCATAACAATTCATTTAGCTACTTAGCAACGAATCCTCTAAATAACCATTTAATGGCAATGCAGCTTTTTTTTAAGCAAGAAACGTCGATTTTATAGTTAGGTTTCCATAACAAAGCTGTAGAGCAGTTTGAAATGGGCAGGCAGGATGACGTATTCCCGCGTATTTTATGCAAGTTTCTGATTGGCTGGAAGTTAGTAGGCAACCTATATACTTTAGGAACCTTGGGACAGGACCGCTCACCTTTATGCACCTTTATGTCATCGTCTGTCATCTGGTACTTTTCATTGCTGCCATATGTTAAAACTATAGACATTAAACCGAATAAACAATAATAATAAATTGTTTTTCTGCATTAAGGTTTGACGTAGTTTTTAGTGGAAGGGTTGGTTTTCCAACCCTGTTAAATGTAAACATATACCGTAGTTTATTTATATATGTAACAGTTGGCAGGAGTGTAGTAATGTGTGTAACCACAGAGAAAGAAGCAGAGAGCCCATAAGATAGGCTTTATTGTAGCCCTTCAGTTTTAGTTCATTTAAGGAAAATAGAGGACACTACGATTTAGAATTTACCATTATTTTATATTTGAACCACATGTTTGCTGGAAAAATGAAATTAAGATTTGTTATAAGTTACCTTTTAAGTTTAACTAACCGACACCAGATGACGATATTGGGGAACTTGAATTAAGATCTATTTTCTATTTTTAATATTTAACAAGAATACAATCTCCTTATTCATCTCATCCCAAACATATTTAGCCTTGAGTTGACGACAAAAAACCAATTCACTTTTGTTAGTGAACGACAAAAAACATATACATATGCAGAGCATATTTTAACATGTAAAGTAGGCGGCACTAGTGCCGCCTAGTGATGTGTTTGTGCCGCCTAGTTTTTATCACGAAAGAAAACAGATTAATTTTGCTCTGAAATTTCACGCTTTGCAGATAAATTGATAAAATAAATTAAAGAGTGTTCAAAATGCGTTTGAGGTTTTTTTTAACATTACGTATATTGAAACGATACATTTTAAGAGAGACCAGGATCCATCGAAGCTCATTTAAACTACCTAACATGAATTTTTCTTTATAACAAAAGTCCAAAACCGTAATTAATTACGATACAAATTACAAACTCAAAATGTGCGAGAGTGGAACAATATAATTTTTTTGTAGTCGCTATCTTGTTTAGTCTGCATCGATGCTGGCATCAAAACTATTGCAGAGAAAACCGCATAATTCCTCGAATTCGTTGTAATGCAGGATGTAGGTGGCCGTCGATTTTCTCAGAATTAGGACGGCTTTTTTTAATTGAATAGGATAAATACGAATTGAAAGAGTGAGAATATATTTCTAAGTAAATCAAAACAACAAGTCATAAAAAAAACTAAAGCAGCGACTTTGACGAAATTAGTGTCGCTACGGCTATAGTCTAGTACGCTGTAAGTAACTCTCTGGTGTTAATGTGTCATATAATTCTTGAGACTCAGTTTATTCAGCAATTGGTTTATTAGATGTGAGTGATTTTTGTTTTTGCTTTCTAAATTTAAATAATGTTTTTTGTGTTCGTTCTAGCTTAATCATGGCAAAAAGAATAACCGATTTTTTTAGTTCGGTCCCTAAAAAAATTGGCCGTCAGGATCAAACCACTCAAAATATCGTTCAACATTTAGAATCAGAGCCTATAGCCTCCTGTTCTGATTCATTTTCATCGTGTCATAATCTGGAAAATATTCATGAACAAAATAAATCTAATTTTGCCAATTTTGGCAGTCACAATGAATTGGAAAACATAAAAGATGATCAAGACTGTTCGAAAAATCAACAATCAACACAAATAAAGAGTGTTGAATGGTACAAAGGATCTAAGCTAGATGCATCTTGGCTGCTTCAAACATATTCTTGTTTAGAGAAAATAAAACTTGGAAAGCGCTTTGGAATTAAATGCACAATTTGTTTTAAACATATCCAAAAAAGCCCAAAATTCTCCAAAAATGGCAGGGTGCCTATAGCTGATGGTGTACGGTGCGATGATCAAAAAGCGTTAGAAAGGATAATTGATCATTTAAAAACTGAAGCTCATAAAGCAGCTGATAATTTGGATAGAATGCATCAGAAATGGACTACAGAATCTGATCAGCATCCTTGGATAAAGAGTCTCAAAACTCACAATGCCGAAAAAATTAAACTGTTAATTGAATTGGCGGTTGACGTTTACAATGATAGTCGTCAGCTAACTCTCTCTGCTCATTCTTGGCCTTCCAGGTCATTGTCTAAAATTCATGCAGACACACAAATAGCATCTTACAAGGATGATGGACTGGCTTCCCAGTTTTCGCCGTTAAATCCGTCACCCGCCTTGTTACAATATAGAAATCCGGTAATTTATCGGGAAATGTTAGATATTGTTGGAAGCATAGTAATGGAAAATGTAATCGAGCAACTTAAAAAAAGCGACTGTTTTTCTCTGCAGGTTGATGGCTCTGTTGATAAATTCGGAGTAGATAACAAATTTATAACTGCCCGATTTATAACAGAAGATAAAGAGATGCACTCCGTGTTTTTAGGAGAAAGTAAATCTGATAAACGAGGTGCAGAAGGACTTTTGGGAGCAATAAAACTTGCCTTCCAACATCTTGGTATTGAAGATTTGGCCAAGAAAAAATTAACTGGCCTAACTACCGACGGAGAATATGCTAATACGGGCAAAAAAAGTGGACTGTGGGTTCGCATGAAGCAGTATCTAGCAAGACACTTGCTATGTCTTTGGTGTACTGCTTATAGGTCTGATTTGGCTTTATCTGATCTAGAGTCTAGCGTCACTGAAGTTGCACACTGGAAAAATAACATAAAAGCCATTGCAACCTATTATCGAGGGTCTGCTATTCGATACGAAGAGCTTGAAAAAGTTTGTGACCAAGAAAATCTTTCTTCTGTTTACCGATTTCCTGCGTATTTTGAAGTTAGGTTTGTTGAACATTTACTAAATTTGACTAAAGCCGTTTGGAACAACCTGTTATGCATGCAAAAACATTGGCAATCAATTATTGCAGAAACCAGTGAGGCAACTAAAGTTGAAAAAGCTACTGCTCGAGGATTCCTACGCTTATGGAAAGATGATAACCAACAGCAACATATTACATGTCTAATGATTGATATTTTAAGACAATTTGAAAAACTCCAGAAGGATTGTCAGAAGTCCATGATTACAATTACTGATATAGAGCTTTCAAAAAAGATTGTTACCGATGGCATTAAGTTAATGGAAAATGGCCCTTATCCTGGAGGTTATGAAGAGAAATTATTGAATCGTTCTGAAGGTAGAGATGTGAATGTGATAGAAGATGATCCTAATCGAGAAGCATCGAAAAGACGAGTGGTTAATTCTCTTGTTTCTTCCAAAAGATGTTGGTCGGCTGTGAGGAAAGAGATTGTTCTAAGTTGCCAAGAGTTTCTCACTCAAAGACTAGACCAAGACCAACAAAATATTTTGGATCGTTTAAATAAATTTCTTAATGCAAGAAATCCAACAGAAATGGTTCAAACAGTGCGTATAGATATCGAAAATTTATTTGGAGAAGATGCTGTTTCTCTTTTCACTGATGAGGTTGTAAGTTTGTATTCAGTTGAAAAACTTCCACCACCGACAGATATGAACACTGCCACAGCAAAATTATATCACTATTTAAAAATTTCTACACCACATTCGGTATTTTCAAAACTGGTACAAACGTACATTTCGTTGACACCACACAGTTCAAGTCCAGAAAGAGCAGTATCAGTACATACAACTTTAAAAACAAACAAACAGTCCTGCTATTCTAGAGAAGCTCTAAATTCAAGGATGTACATCGCACTTAATGGGAGCGGAACAGCTTTATTTGATCCTAGGCCAGCAGTGGCCAAATTTTTGGAAACAAAAACTAGAAGGAGGAGACTTCCCGACGCCGAAACTTATCAAAGTCAAGAATATGTCAAAAAGTTTTTTTCAAAAGATAATAGTTTATAATTTATTGTTTCTATTGTTTAAAATAAAGCTTATTAAAATCTAATTTTATTTTTCTAGATTATTCTTGCCCTTTTTGGTTTATTTTAAAGAAACTTGTTTTAAGGCATTCAAACTGAGGTGCCGCCTAGCTAAAATTGGTTAAAATATGCTCTGTACATATGTAAACACACCATAGTTATCAATATAAATTACGAATTCTTGAATTTCAGATGAAAGAAATTCAAACATTATTTTCGGTTTTCCGAGTGAGATTTTATATTAGAAAATAAACCAAATAGAGTTGAGAGAGATGTTTTTTCTTAGTTATGAGGATCGTCATTTTACTTTTAACGCTGAGTCACTTTACAATAAAACATTTACATGCCATAAGAAAATTGAATATAAAATAAATCCCAGTATTAGAATATTAAGAATCATTTTCATACGTTGCCCTATAAATTGCTTAATGGTATCACCATCTACAATCTCGCTTTGAATGAAGCATAAAAAGAGCCCGGAATGATTTCACTGAAGTCCGTCGATCATAATCACAATTTCTTAGATTATTCTGAATCTGTAATTATTGTCCTTTCACTGAAACATAATAATGTTATTCGGTTAGCTATTTAGCAGATTATAACAAAAAATGTTTACATCAACTTAGTAGCTTTATTAGACATTCATATCACAGAATTTTTGTTATATGAAAATGAGGCAATATCCCTATTACTGATGATCGAGTCGAGGTTTTACATCAAGTGTCCAAATGACTGCCGTCAAAGAGTGTGTCGAAGTGCCGGTGAAAGATTTGCACCTCATTTATTTAAGAGTTTTCGAAATAATTTATTAAATGGCGGTTATGTATAGGTAATAAAATTATTTCTTTCAGTGACATAAAGGAGGAGTAGTATAGTAGTATAGTATTGATCAGAAAAACCAGAAGAGCAGAGCACTAACAAAAATAACAAATGCGCATATACCACCCAGTTCCTTTCAAAAAGTGAGTGTAAAATTCTCTGTTCAAGTTTTTAGTCAGATGATGGTCGCAGCTATAAGAGTTTTCAGTTCTTTAGTAATTTAGGATTATCAACTTCAAACACTAATTCCTTGCAATTTATTTCTCAAAAGTAGGCGGAATTATTATTACTTCAGCCAAATAAATTATTTGACAGTTACAGTACATATTAGTAAAGACGTCATCGCCGTTCAACGTCGTTTCAATAATTTCAATTATTTAAAATGAGAACCGATTCATTGGTTGGATTGGGCGGACATTTTCATCTGCTGGTAAGTACTGTGTTGGTTTTGCATGGCATTGTAGTCGATTCTTCAAATCATTCAGAAACATATGTGCTTCAAAATGTTTCGTGCATACTCTTGTTTGTTTTAAAAACTATTCGTCTTTCCCTATTAAATCTGGACGGCTGCAGGTTGGAATACATTCAAAACGCCTGATAAAAAGAAAAATATTGTAATAAACTTTAAGTAGGTAAGTACATTAGTGCAATTCTTTGTACGAAAAAACTAATTCCATAATTTCCAAAAGAATATTACAAAAAAGATATTAATGTTTACCTGTTTATATCTCCCGGAAAGTAAAAAAAGCTTATATTTTCAAGATTTTCCACCACAACTAACCAATGATCAATACATTAACAAGTCAACAAATTTTCAATTTACTTCAAAAAACGCTACTATAATTTGTTTATACCGCACAAAACAAACAGCTGACGTCTAGCAACAGTTAACGGCCATTTTGAGAATATACATGCGCATTGGAGCGTTTTGAAAATGATATCAGAGTGTCGCTTCTTTACCGTAAGGTAATATTCTTTGGTATCACATTACATCCATTCACAAAACTTGCTTGTCTTATATCTACTCTTACAACTAACTTCATTCTCATAGAATTGCCAACCTTATCCTTCAACAATATCTATTTCAAAATACATTTCAATATATAAACATATCAAAAAGACTTATTAGGCACTATTTAAGATCTATTGTACAACATAATTGAAGTTTCTATTGATCGTATTATCCACAAGATTCATTTGCATTTTAAGCGCTTTCTTTTACCGCCCCTAAGTCAGCGAGCCAAATTTATTTTCATGTACTACTTAGGATTCACTAACAGTTGTTTATTTATTAGAAATAAATAATCTATTTCAAGTAGAAAAAAGATATTCACTTTATATGTAAACCGAATATAATAGTACTTATCAATATCTATTTTATATGATAAATTTACCTATAACTTTCGCATAACATTAAATATAACAAGTACAACAGCAACCGTAAAAATGATATTAACTACAACAATTAATAAATTAATGTTTTTATTAATCCGCGGGTTTGAATTTTTAAATTCATATTTGAATATTCACCGCTTATCCCCACTTCTTTCTAGCGCCGCTAGGTCATCGAGCGAAATTTATTTCGCTAGACAAGATGGCGACCGCTAGCTCCAACGCCGGCACTCAGCTAGTCGCGTTCAGGACACCGCTCGACCTAGCACAGCTCAGCGCTAGCGGCGCCGTAACTCCCTGAACGCACGGATTGAGTATACGTGTTAGCGTTCAGTCAGCTGATCTTATGGTCGTAAGCTTCTTGGGACCGCGTTAGGACACGACCTTGAAAGTTCGTAATTTTTAACTTTAGGACTAAGTTAAGACCTCGTTAGCCAAGATCCAACCCTTGTGAGGGAATACGCAGCTATTGCATAAACCCACCATCAATGGTGGGTTTTTAAGCGTTCCTTAACTAGTTTTAGTATTAGTCCTAAGAATTAGTCTTAATCTTAAAAATACACGTTATACAGAAATTAAATTTTCAAATTACGCTGCGCAAGTGATAGGTACGTAGCTGTGTACGTACTCCCTCACAAGGGTTAGATCTTGGCTAACGAGGTCTTAACTTACTCCTTAGAGTTAAAAATTACGAACTTTCAAGGTCGTGTCCTAACGCGGTCCTAAGAAGCTTACGACCATAAGACCAGCTGACTGAACGTTAGTTAACACGTAAATGATCGAACTTTCTTAAGACTAATACTAAGTTAGGACTAAGTCACGCTGCATAAACCCACCATAATAAACAAGGGCATTGATTATGTATAAGAAGATATACCAAGTCCATTGACAATCAAAATAATTAGAAATGTTAGCGGAAGATGTCGCCTAACTATCCAAAATATAAAAAATTGCAATTTCGCGCGTGACTGCATTCAAGTTTAAAACCACCACCGCGCTATCTACGAAGGAATAGTTCGTGTGGCTGCCGTGGCTGGGTATAAACTCTTGCGTAAATAAACCAAATGCAGAGAGCAAAGTAACCAACATACATACCTATATTATGTTTTTTTACAGATATTTAAAAATATATACCTGTCATATATCCATATACATAATATACGAACACGCGAATGAAGGGATGTATTGTATGAAGTCGGATTATTTATTACTTCTTTCTCTATTTCTTTCTAATATTTGAGTAAAGAATCTCAAGGTTTCTTTTTAATGTATTTAAAATGTAATAAAATGCTATACAAAAATAGTCCGGAAAAATAACACATCCCATAAAAGGATACTCAAGATACAATCTTATATTTACCTTGAACGTAACATCTTTAATAATTTTTCTATAAATATACTAAGAAGCCTTTTAAAGTAATTTTACATTATGTTACAGCTTTACTTCTTATATTAATAAACAGTAATTTTAAAGTATGCCAAAAATTATAAATAATATGAACAAAAATTGTTCCTGGATTTATTTAACATGAATTTGACAAACAAAGAATATGTTTACTGTCAGGGAATGAATTAGGTAGTAATTGTAGAGGAATGGTAATACCGTATTTTTTGTTATCTCAGACAAAAAATGCCAAATACAATGTGCGAATGAAATGTGCCTCGCATAGGTACTTTGACACGATTTAAAATACGGAAGTGTGTAACGTGAGTGCTTTTACTTTCTTATACGTAGTGTCAGAATGTATTGTGATGACGAAAATTTTCGACCTCCAGATTTTTGCAGATGTCCACGTTTTGAAGTCCCCTGATACCAAAAAAGTGGTTTTTAAAAAATGTCTGTATGTGTGTCTCTCTATGACCATAATAACGGTCGAACCGCTGTAGTAATCAACTCCAAATTTTGTATTTACGTGTGTAATCTCCCTCTTGAGATGTGATTAGATTTTCAGTAAATTCGGCAGATCGGAAGTAGAAGTTTACTTCAGTGAAAAAATCGAATTTCGCCAATATTTCATCAACTACTAAGTTTAAACAAATTTATAAAGCATTAATATGTACTCAGACTTAAATTTGAGAAAAATTTTGTTATGAAAGTTTTTTGAAATCCCTACTGGAAGTAGGTAGGTCTTTTACTCTTATCGAAAAACATTTTTTTGCAAATATTTCGCAAGTCATGCTTTAGAGACGGGCATAGTACGAGTATAAAAATGAGGTGTGGCCACCACACGACTTTCTTATACGTATGAGCGTTTCAAATCATACAATTTTAAAAATTATTTTATACAAAAATTATTCAAAATCCTATTCTAAGTACTTCCAGTCTCTTAATAAATCTCTATAGGATACATACTTTGTGAGATATTTGCAAAAAAATGCTACTCGCTAAGAGTAAAAGTATTACTTCCGGTCCGAATTTTTAATTTTCATTTCTACAAAAAATATTCCAAATCCAACTCTAAATACTTTTTTACTCTTGACAAATATATATAGAATGCATAATTTACGAAATATTTGCAAAAATTGCTAATCGATAAGAGTAAAAGTGTTACTTCCGGTCCGAATTTTGAAAATTTTTTAATAAAATTCTTCTCAAATTTAATTTTGAGTATATATGAATTCTTTACAAATTTGTTTAAACTTAGTAGTTGCCGAGTAATTGGCAAAATACGATTTCTTCACTGAAGTAAACTACTACTTCCGGTCTGCCGATTTTACTGAAAATCTAATCAAATCTCAAGAGGGAGATTATATTTGTAAATATAAAATTTAGATTTGATACCTATAGCGGTTTGACCGCTATCGTGGTCACACACACAGAGACAGACAGACACACACACACAGAGAGAGAGAGAGAGAGAGCGAGAGAGAGAGAGAGAGAGACATTTTTTTAAAAACCACTTTTTCGGTACCAGGGGACATCAAAACGTGGACATCTGCAAAAATCTCGAGGTCGAAAATGTTCATTATCACAATACTTCTTATACTACGTATAAGAAAATAATATTTCGAACATAATTTTCAATATCTTTTGTATAAAAAAATTTAAAAATTCAGACCGGAAGTAACACTTTTACTCTTATCGAATAGCGATTTTCTGCAAATATGTCGTATGTTATCCATTCTATATATATATTTATCAAGAGCACAAATATATTTAGAGCTACATTTGAAATATTTTTTGCATAAAAGAAATTTTAAAATTCGGACAGGAAGTAACACTTTTACTCTTAAGGAGTAGCACTCTCTTTCGAATATTTCGCCAAGTATGCATTCTACAGGGTGTCATTTTGAAAACGTACCACCCTCTATATTTCGGCCCCTATAGAAATTCCAAAAATATGCAAAAACACGTCAAACTTATTTTTAAGGGTGACATTTTGTAGGCCTCTAAAAATTTAAATGGAAATGGGGGTTGAGTGATACCTCATTTTAAAGGTCGTTTAACCCGCTTTTCAAAAATGCTAATTTCTTGTCCTTTATTTTTAATACTTTTGAAGAAATCAAGTCAAACCATGAACATACAAGTATCAAGTGTTTTGCAATAAAACATTAAAAAACTAATAAAAAGTAACTTATTTTATAAAATTTTAAATGCTAAATTCTTGCCTTTTCTTTTTAGCAGTTCGCGAGAAAATTTTATAAAGTAAGTTACTTTTTATTAGTTTTTTAATGTTTTATTGCAAAACACTTGATACTTGTATGTTCATGGTTTGACTTGATTTCTTCAAAAGTATTAAAAATAAAGGACAAGAAATTAGCATTTTTGAAAAGCGGGTTAAACGACCTTTAAAATGAGGTATCACTCAACCCCCATTTCCATTTAAATTTTTAGAGGTTATGTCCACCCCCGCTAGAGGGTTGATGTAATTTAATTGAAAACCAGCCTACAAAATGTCCCCCTTAAAAATAAGTTTGACGTGTTTTTGCATATTTTTGGAATTTCTATAGGGGCCGAAATATAGAGGGTGGTACGTTTTCAAAATGACAGCCTGTATAGAGATTTATTAAGAGAATAGAAGTAGTACAGTAGCATTTTGTTTATTTTTTCAGAAGATAAAAGTATTTAACTCTTTATTTAGAACAACTTTTGTATAATTTGAAACACACACACATACACGTATAAGAAAGTCGTGTGGTCATCACACCTCATTTTTTGCATAATGAAAAGCCAGATTATATTTACGTCAAATATGTTCGTTCCTGCATGTCAATATTTTTTGACGTATCTGGACAATTTTTTTGTGGTAGATTATGTTAAAAATAATTTAATGGAAATTTTTATCTTTAAACGATAATTTTTTAATTAATAATTTAATTTTTTAAACATTTATAAGCGCTCAAAATTGCATTCAGACATAAACCCAAAATGTGATAAAAGAAGAAAGGATCAATTTTGGAAATAATGTTGGTTTTATATATTACGCAGATCGATGTTACTAACTATAATACAAAAAAATATTGAGGTGTGTCCACCACACGACTTTCTTATACGTATGAGAGTTTCAAATTATAGAATTTTACGAATTTTTTTATGTAATAATTATTCAAAATCCTATTATAAATACTACTATTCTCTTAATACAGTCTTTTTCTTTTGGTTTTCCCCTTTTGTCAATTGTGTTTCACAATTTGTCAAATGACTTTCCCATTTATTATAATATGGCGGCGATGTGTCAAATAATTTCCTTATTTGTCAAATGTGTTTCACTATAGGTCAACTGACTTTCACGAAGCGTGTTAATCATTTTATATTCATCTATTATGGAGAATCGTCGTATTAAAAGTAAAATAAGTAATGATTTAAGAGCTTTAATAATTCGTTCTATGAACAACGGGCTCACGGCAAATAATATTGGAGAGCAATTTGGAATTTTACCCAATACAGTAAGAAAGATTTATTCTACATACCGGAGAACCGCTAATATTCATAAAAGAAGTGCTGGTCACCGACTAAAAAAATTATCTGTGTTACAGATAAATGAAATTTGCAATTGGATTGATGAAGATTGCAGTTTATCACTTCGTCAGTTAAAAGAAAGATGTTTAACGCAGTGGCCACTTCATCAAATATCGCTATCGACGATTAACAGAGCACTTAAAACTTTCCATTATTCGTTTAAGAGAATCTCTTTTGTTCCCGAAAGAAGAAATACACCACAAATCATACAGACTCGCTTTGAATATGCTATCCGGTGCAATAGAATCATGTTCGAAAGGGAAAAGATTTTTTTCATTGATGAATATGGAATTCAAGTTAATTCTCTAACTTCATATGGAAGATCAGTTAAAAATACTCGAGCAACGAAAATAAAAGCTCAACTAAGAGGGCGTAATTATTCTGTGGCTGCAGCAATGAATATAAATTCACTATATTTGTTCCAAATCCAAGATAGACCATTCAATACAGTTCATTTCTGTGAATTTATTACAACTCTAATTAATCATTTACATAATGATACATACAAGGCGCCTTTTTTGTTATGGATAATGTTAGATTTCATACAAATGAAGAAGTTGTCAATCTCATTAGAAGTCATGAGCATTTTGAAGTTTTTTTACCTGCTTACAGTCCATTTTTAAATCCTATAGAGGAATTATTTAATCAATGGAAACATAATAAAGAGAACTCAGTCGACAAATGAGGATGAATTTTATGCAGCAATACACAATGCTTCTGAACAAATAACTGCAGATAATTGTCTTCATTATGTTCAGCATATGGAAACATATCTGGGTTATTGTTTAGAACAAAATGAAATATTAAATTGATTTCATTGTTAAAGGCTTCCTTAATCAACACAATTAAAGTAATAGCAAAAAATAATGGTTACAGCCCAAATATCATTGATAATTTACTAAAACATAAAGAAAGAAAATCACTCCAAAAATTGTTATACCCGGAAATAAAATATGTAGATAAACCTAGGTGGCATGTAATCACTTATATCCCTCCCATAACACAGAAAATAAACAAATTACTAAAGAAACTAAATATTAACATAGTGTGGATAAATAAAGTAAATCTAGGTACCTACATTGTTGAATAATGCTCAAGATAAAATGGATAACTTAGATAAATCAGGAGTATATTCCATAAAATGCCAGGATTGTGAAGCTATTTACATTGGACAAAGTGGCAGATGTATTAATACACGTGTAACAGAACATATTAGAGATATAAAATATAGTGTTAAACACACTGGATTTGCAGAACATTGTATAGAGAACAACCACGTACCAGATGTAAATAGCTGTAACCTCATTCATAATGTAGGTAGTAAAAAGTAAAAAGTTAAATATATTAGAGATTTTTGAAATTAAAAAAGCCCAAAAACAAAATCGAGTTATCACAAACACACAACTAGAATTTGTAAATACCCCCTATATCGATGTAATTTTAAATATCAATTACCCATATCCTCCCACCCATAATGAACACAGGTATATAAGTTAACCCTTAAGTAGAATAAGTTTAGTTCTAGATAACTCTTTGATAACGGCCTCATAGCCGAAACAATTGTTAGTGTATCTAATAAAGAAGTTGTGAAACTGAGGCAAGCGTTTATTTTCGAATAATTAATTAAGTTATTACAAAATGTTTCACCAAGAAATATCTGCCAAGTCAACCAATGAAATTAAATTAATTGTTTCTTCATTTATATATATTTCGATAGTTTGTACTGTGCATATTTGTGATATTTGAAAATGTTTTGCATACATGTATGTTTTTATCAATTTCTATGTACATTACACAAGAATAAATTAGATAACTTAAAATTTCAAATGTATACTTTATTTTCAAGGGTACGTCAATAACTAAATGAAAATGATGCACAGATTGGTAAGTAGTTATTAAGCAAAACATATAATTTACATACATGGGAAAAGTAATTGATATAAAGTGATAGAGATTTGACAAAAAAAGAATTTAATTTGACATATATGTCAATATGACAGGAATTGGGAAAGTCATTTGACAAATTGTGAAACACAATTGACAAAAGGGGAAAACCAAAAGAAAAAGACTGTAAATCTCTATAGGATGAATACTTTGCGAGATATTCGAAATAAAGTACTACTCGTTAAGAATAAAAGTGTTACTCCCGGTGCGAATTTTAAAATTTCATTTATACAAAAAATATTCCAAATCCAACTCTAAATACTTTTGTACTCTTGATAAATATATATAGAATGCTCAATTTACGACATTTAGCAAAAAATCGCTATTCGATAAGAGTAAAAGTGTTAGTTCCGGTCCGAATTTTGAATTTTTTTATACAAAAAGTATTGAGAATTAAGTTCTAAATACTTTTATACTCGTAACGTACCTATCTAAAATGCATCACTTGCAAAATATTTCAAAAAAACTGATTTTCGATAAGAGTAAAAGACCTACTTCCGGTAGGAATTTAGAAAAACTTTTTTACTAAAAGTGTTCTCAATTTTAAATTTTAAGTACATATGAATTCTTTATAAATTGTTTAAACTTAATAGTTGACGAAATATTGGCAAACTTCGATTTTTTCACTGAAGTAAACTACTACTTCCGATCTGCCGATTTGACTGAAAATTTAGTCAGTTCTCAAGAGGGAGATTATACTAGTAAATGCAAAATTGGGAATTGATAGCTATAGCTGTTTGACCGCTATCCTGGTCACACACAGACACACTGACACACAGCACACACACAGACATTTTTTAAAAACAACTTTTTCGGTATCGGGGGGGGGGGGGGGGCTTCAACACGTGGCATCTGCAAAAATCTTGAGGTCCAAAATTTTCCTCATCACAATACTTCCTTATACTACATATAAGAAAGTAAGAAGGTTGTGTATTGAGAACGATTAATTTTTAAAGGAAACAAATATTATTAATTTCAGTACTTTTAATACGCCTATAAAAAAATATGAATTACTTTTAATAATTTATATTAGTCTGTAAAAGAAATAGATGCAAAGAGGCTTGCGGTAAAATTCAGAGATTTTACATGCATAGGTATTTAAGTAAACTTGCTTTTATATCCATAAAGGAATGAATGAATTACCTGTTCATTCAAATGCCTTGTATACTATATCACTCACACTATATGATTTATATGTCCTTTATATTTTAAAACCCCTGTTTTCTTTCCTTGCCTGTAAAGCCTACAGTGAATCAGTTTGGCGTCATGCACTAAACAAAAAAAAAACATACTAATAAAAGGATTATATTCATGCCTTCTTCCTTCGCCTAAGCCGAACGTTTTTATACCTATATACATATGTATATTCATTATGTGTGATAAATGCTTTTTTCGTAGAGTGGAACGTAAATAAAATATTTTTTAATACTATTACATAGTACCTATATACTAAGGTGACCAGACGTCCTCCTTTGAGGAGGACAGTCCTCCTTTTGAATGAACTGTCCCCCTTATTTTTGACGTCCTCCCAAGTCCTCCTTTAGCAAGTATTTACGTTTACTATTTTATTACTTAGTAATAAAAATTATTGTGCCGGCCGTTGAGGCGCTGTGTCTGCATTGGACATTGGACGTACGCATGCGCATGAGCGCATGATTAGTGTTTTTACTTATTTGGGTTGACATGCCTGGAACCAACTCTATCAACTGTCTGACGCTGTGGTATACGCTCTGATCTGACGTTTTTGCTTTATTAATAGTGTTTTAAACTCGATAGTTGAAGTATACTTTCAAAAATATAAATGTTTTCTGGAAAATCAGTAAGTGAGTACCTATAATAACTAATCATTGATAAATAATAAGTACAAAATTAGAGGGCAACCTTTTTACACAGGTTATGTTTTTATTACAGATGTAGATTATTATTTAAGTTAAGTGGTGGTTTGGTGGCGGTATACATTTTACAGTAACTTGGTGTTGTTTTGACTTTGCAATTATTATTAACAGTTATTATATCAGAAATGAAAGATAAAATGAACGTGAAACGTAGAAAGTGCCATTTTACAGAAAAACTGAAAGCTGAGTTTCCCCACATTAAAGCCGATGCATCAAGTGAAGATGATTCAATAGTGAAATGCATTGTTTGCAACACTTCATTCACAATTTCAAGAGGAGGACGTGCAAGTATCACCAAGCACAATGAATGCAACAAACATAAAAAAAATGTTGGAAGCAACAGTCTCGTCACAGAAGGTATCTTCTTTTTTCGCGAATGTGAAGTTTCTAGAAGACGAGAAGAAAATTGCTTTGTCAGAAGGAATATTTGCGTATCACACTTTGATGCACAACCACAGTTTTCGAAGTATGGATTGTACATCTAAAGTAATTCAAAATTTGTATGAAAAAAAGTTTCATTGCGCTAGAACAAAATGTGAAGCACTGGTAAAACGCCCATTTTTTGATTTTGCCCAAGAATGTTTAAAAAAAGACTTGGCCAGAGGCAAGGTATGTTACTTTGTTAAGTGATGCCTCTAATCACAAACCCATTAAATTATATCCTGTTCTTGTTAGATATTTTAAATTTCACACTGGTATTAATGTAAAACTTTTAAATTTAGAGGATATATGTGGTGAAACTTCAGATATTTTGTCTAATCACATAAAAAAAATTATTGACCAGTATTCATTACATGACAAAATTATTGCTTTGTCTGCTGACAACACTAACACAAATTTTGGTGGCTTAAACAGAAAAAGTGAAAATAACGTGCATAAAAAGTTAAATAAGTTATTAAACAAAGATATTGTCGGTATTGGATGCAGCTCTCATATTGTTTCAAATGCTATAAATACAGCTGCAAGTCTGATGACTATTGATGTGGAAGTAATATTACCCCAAATATATTTATATTTTGATAGGTTCACAGTCAGGGTAGCAGGTTTAAAAGAGTTTTGTGGGGAAGCATCAGTAGAGTATAAAAATCTATTAGGTTACTCAAAAACGAGGTGGCTTGCATTAATGCCGGCGATTGAAAGAATCCTTACTTTGTTTGAGCCCTTAAAGTCTTACTTTTTAAGCCAACAGAAGTGTCCAAAAATCATAAAAAACTTTTTTGAGAATAATCTTGCAGAAGTTTTTCTTTATTTTATTCACTCTCAGGCGACAACTTTTCACAATACCATTTTAAAAATTGAAGGAAATAACATTTCGGTTACAGAAGTTAATGCAGCATTATCAGAATTAAAACAACAACTAGAGTCTAGGCTAGAAATTAATTTTTTGCCAATCACAGTCAGCAGTTTATTAACACGCTTAGAAAATAGTAATCCAGGTATTAAACAAAAATTTTTATTAGAAGTACGAAACTTCTACGCAAATAGTCTTGGTTATCTCAAAGAATGGACAAAGCAAACGAACAGTTTTCAAAGTTTCCAGTGGATTTTACTCAATCTAAACTTTGAATGGGAAGATGTTCAAAATAGTGTACTATTTTTACAAGAAAAATTCCATGTTCATGTTGATGACAATAAGTTATTCGATGAGGTGAGAATTATTAAGAATTATGTTACACCTGAAAAAATTTCAACATGGACTCAAAACAATGTAGAGGTAGGACAAAGGTGGCTTGAAATATTTAACCATTTAAAAAATAATTTTATTCCACACGAGAATTTAAAAGTAATAGTGGAATTATGCCTTTGTCTTCCTGGAACTAATGCTAGTGTAGAAAGAGTTTTTACATTAATAAATGAAATTTGGACTGTGGAAAAGTCACGTCTTACGGTAGAAACTCTTTCCGCATTGACTTTTGTTAAGTATAATATGAATATGTCATGTGAAACCTTCTCCACAGTGCTATCAAGCAATGAAGTGTTATTAAAAAAAATACATTCTAGCGAAAAATATACATAAATCTATATGTATGTATATGTAGTGTAGGCTTAAGTACCTAGTTTGTAAGAAAAAATAAAAGTATATATGTATATCAAACAATTTTTTTTTAGTTACTATTGATAATACCTAAAGTACTAATACCATAAGCATAAATGCGCGCTTGTACCAGTATATGATATTACACAAACATTTCTGTCCTGAACCATTCTGAAATTCTGGTCACCTTATATATACACATTTTATTAATGACTCTGCCCAGTTTATGATCAGAATTATTATTTATAAGAATTAAATTAAATTTATTTACTTTATTTTACAGCGTCATCTGTTTACTGAAAAGCCAAAACTAGGAATTTATTATGTTGGTTAACGGTTTAAATCTCAACTACCTTGAAAATTACTCCCACCACATGTGGACACTTTGACGACTAGCGCCCCACTGGTGGTGACATCCAAAATGTTGATTTTAGGCGCAACCTTTTTCTTATGGACTTGGACTATCTTCTTATACATAATCAATGAACAAAGGTAATGACGTGCAACTGAACTTAGATGATTTCTACTATACCTACATCGTGACCTACATATCAATGTATGACATTGCTTTCATTCAGCAGACTGATCGCAAACCGATCCCGCTCCAACCGTTCACTTCACAACAGTTGAGTGTTCGCTGGACAGGACCGCTCACCTTTATGTCATCGTCTGTCATCTGGTACTTTTCATTGCTGCCATATGTTAAAATTATAGAGATTAAACCACTGATCTGTATAATATAAATGGATAAGCAATAGCATGTTAAAAATTGTGATCAAATACGAACTGCGCACGGGGCTGACGCACATGCGTAATAACATAAAATAAAGGCGCTAATTTGAAATGCCTAAAATCTTTGAAAAGTATTTAACAGAACATGAGCTTTAAAATTAAAATCTGCATCTGAAGATAATGAAATACTTATTTATTAAGGGAAATTTGAAAAAACACTCAAAATAAATAATACATTCCTTTTGAAATATTTACTGGTTATAAAAAAGTGTTAATTAAAAGAAAAACGTGACTTTCATGTAAAATAGATGAATCAAACATATGTGTATCTAAGGATACAAAGTACTTATTTACTACTAACAAGGTATATGAACGTACAAATAGCCCAAAAACACTGCCTCTACAGGAAGTTTTGTACAAGAATATGGTGTACTTGGACATCTTGTGAAGGACGTATTAAAGCACCACGATTTTTTCTATTCAAAAGATGAAAACTAGCATTATCGACAGATGTTTGTGAGATTTCTTCTAGTACGAACACACATTTAGCACACTTAACAATGCGCTTCAATTGTTAGACAACAAAACCAGAAATAACGACATTTTGGGATAACTATGATGGTATGTCGGGAATTATATAATTATAATCCTTTTCAATGTCTAATACTCCAAAAATATAAACAAAAAGCTAGTACCCCTAGTAGCAAAATCACTATATGCACACTTGTTCTACATTAGGAAATATATATTTTCATCCTTCTCTAAAATTGTGATTTTGCTACTTGGGACGTCTATTGAAATCGGCGTTCGGAACTTTAGTGATTTCACATTCGAATGTCAAAAGACTAGGGACTGCGCATACTCGTAGGCCCCGCGTTGAGTATGCAATTTGGCATAAAAATTCCACGCGCATCCTATTGCATTGCTTAACCATTTATATTATACAGATCAGTGGATTAAACCGAATAAACAAAATAAAAAATTGTTTTTCTGCATTAAGTTTTGGCGTAGTTTTTAGTGGAAGGGCTGGTTTTTCCAACCCCGAATAAAATACTGGGTGAACTCCAATATTTTAATACATTTATTTCTGCACAATACCTTTAATTTGCTGTATCTTACTTTTCTAGTAACTTTTTTCAAAATTATGTATTAGGTTGGTCTTGGAATGCATCAATGACGCATGCGTACAGAATACGCTCACTAAAGGTGTTTTCGGAAATTAAACCCGGTCATTGGGGTTACAACACGGTTAGCACGAATGAGTTCGTTAATTCAGTCGGGTAAAAACAACCGTGTTCGTAAAATCTAAAAAGTAACCGGGTTCAACAACCCGGTTCGTTTTTCATAACCCTGGTAAGTGAGCAGGGTAATGCGGGTTGTTTTACCTCCCCGGTCCATTTTTTCTGTCGTATTGCCAGTACATCTAAACTATGTTATGAAGATGAAGATAGGTATTTATAAGGTTATATGCAGACGTTTACGTTACGTTACTCAACGTGACCGCAATTGCGTTCGGAAATGTTCCATTTAACCGGGTAAAGTTACTGAACCTGTTAGGTACTTTCTAACCGGGTCAGGTTAATGCTATACATTTTCCTAAAACGCCTTAAGTGAGCCTAGAATTTTTCCGCTCACTGAAATGGCTGCCGCTCCTGAACATGCTCAGAGTGAGCGCTCGTCTACTGAACATGATCACTGAACAGTTGCGCAACTGTTGTATCTGCTGAAAAGCATTATTGACAACGTCAGGCAGGTATTTGACGGCATTGATTGTAAGGTTATAATCTACCAGACCTACTTACAATAGGACATTTTCGATCGTCCCAGAAAATGACATTGATGACCAAAATTTAATGCTAGTAACTGTAGTAATAACATGTTTTTTTTTTGAATATTAAATCGTCGTTTTTCCCATCACAGAAAAAAATAGTGTATTATACACGGGAAAAAACATTAGATTTTAGCTCTCGGTATTTTGTCAACAAACATAACCTCGAACTAAAATCTAATACTTTTTTCCCTTGTATAATAAATAACTATTAAACTTAGTAGTTGACGAAATATTGGCGAAATTCGACTTTTCAACTGAAGTAAACTTCTACTTCCGGTCTGCCGAATTTACTGAAACTCTAATCAGATCTCAAGAGGAAGATTACACACGTAAATACAAAATTTGGAATTGATATCTACAGCGGTTTGGCCGCTATCGTGGTCACACACACACAGAGAGAGAGCCATTTTTTAAAAACCACTTTTTTGATATCAGGTAAGGTGACCGTATACATGGGCTGGATATGGGAATACAGTACCAGTTTCACTCATATTAGACAGACTCGTGTTTTGTCGGCTCTCGGGGAAACCGGTAGGTAACAGGGTGTCCGAGAGCCGACAAAACACGAGTCGGTCTAATATGAGTGAAACTGGAACCGTATTCCCCTATCTCGCCCATGTATATAGTGACCATACATCGCGAATTTCCCGGGACAGTCCCGAAATTTCAATCCCTGTTTCGATTTATTACATCTCGTTTATTGGTCCCGAATTTATAGCATTTGTCCCGAAAAACAGCAGTGTGAACGTAAAGTTTAAATGTATATATGTATTTCTTTAAGTAGTGCAGATTGCAATCCGAGAAGGCAAGCCTACCATTGATTTTTTTAGTAACGGAAGTGTACATTAAACGAAGACCTACAGAAGGAACACCTGTTTATTTACGATGCCGATGTAAGTACGGTGCAATATCTGTTATGCAAAATTTTCAATAAGCCATGCTGAATATACAGATATTAAATTTCATATAGATAGTAATAAACATAAAATATCAAACTCTGCTGCTGCATCCAGCTCATCATTAAAGATTTCTACAAATAGGAGAAAATGCGTGATAAGGAAGGAGAATTACCTGCAGTAGATGGTACTTCTGCTTACCAAACTATTTACCACGACCATAGCTTTAGGTTTATGAATTGAACATACGTCCAAGCTGCTTGAAGTGACATTTGAGCCTAAATACTCGACTTACGGCGATTCGTACTTACGAACGTGCGCGCTCACAGCTTCCTCTAGTAAATTACTAGCGCGAAGTGGGTTGGCACAGAATATTTTTGCGCTAGTTGTCAATCTACTATTGCCACGTTTATTCTAACTTTTATATTCGATTTAGTGAGTCTGTGTTCATCTTTACAACCATGCCTCCAAAACGACAATTAATAGTAAGTCCAGGTGGTCAAGCAGAAAAGAGAAACATGATAACAATGAAAACAAGAAACAATTAAATGTGTGTCCATTGGAAAAGTCGGTCGACTATCGGAACAATTATAAAGGACAAAGTTTGAATAATGGAACATGTTAAAGGTAGTGCCCCGATAAAAGGATCAATTAATACTAAACAGCGTAGTGGATTAATTATAGAAATTAGTATTTGGTTAGAAGATCAAAATAGGCGCCACATTCCCATTATCCTAGCGTTAGTGCAAGAAAAAGTCCGAAGCATTTTCACCAATTTACGAGCTGCGCCCATAGAGAATGAAGGTAGTTGTGACGAAGAATTTAAATGAAGTAAGGGTTGGTTTAGTCGCTTTAGAAATAGGACACATATTAAAGTACAAGGGGAGGCAACCAGTGCTGATGTAGCTGCCGCAAATAAATTTCCTATAAAGTTGCGATAAATTGTTGAGGATGGCGGATATTGCCAGGACAATTCTTTAAAGTAGATGAAACTGGGTTGTTCTGGAAGAAGATGCCTGAACGCACCTATATCTCGAAAGTAGAAAAAATGCATCCCATCACAAAGCAGCAAAGGATAGACTAACCTTATTACTTGAAGGTAACGCATCCGGAGATTTTAAGCTTGGGTTCCACTTGCGTTACTTGAAGATTGGTTCTTGAATGATTTTATTCCCGCTGTGGAACGTTATTGTTTCGAAACCAAGATGAGCGGTTTACAAAAGTTTACCGTTCAGTAAGTGAAAACATCATTAAAATATTACATACTATAATTACTGTTGTCATTATTACCGTACATGTGCTGTGTTTCAACGAAGATCCGAGTTACATACAAATCCGACTTACAGACGTTCTCAGGAACGTATCCCGTTCATAACCCGGGGACTACCTGTATACAATAGGTTTATATTAACAGCCGTCTTATAAATAATATTAATCCTAATTTAGCTGTCATCCTTCAAATTGGTAAACAAAGCAAACTCACCTATGTCAATGTCATCTGAATAATAAGACAAAAATTGTACAACGTAATAAGTGGTAGTTTCATATGTTAAGTAATATTAATAATAACACTTTATTCATTCGTTTGGCCATGACAAGTTGGGTACATTTCAATATAACATATTGGCAACAAACTAAGTTCATAAATAGTTAAAATATACAATACAACATGAATTTTTATATCTCAAAAACCCCAACTATAACAATGTTGGAAATATTGGTATAGAAAACGTTGTAAATAATTTCTAAATAATTTTATACTCTTATTGTTAAAGTATGTTATATACCCTCTCCCTTGAATGATAATATTCTGTTTTAACTATCGCTTATCAAGAGCACGAAGAACTATAGAAAATTCATTTCGAATTCTAACAAGTAGGCGGAGAATTTACCGGCAACCATTTTTTTTTTGTTCAGTTGAAACTACAGAGTCGATAGTTTAATGCCAGAATTTGTTTGCATAACTACCTACGAAGTGAAATATACAACAGGTACCTATTCACCACCTGGGGTAACAGATATATTTCTCAATAATGGAGATGTAATTGAAGGCCCTAGGTGAGAGATAACTAAAAATAATAATAATTTTAACAAAACTGGAAAAGCAAAGTTGTTTGTTACAAAGTCGCAAGCCTCACACTTAAAATCAAATTCTTTTAATGATTACTTATTGTATGTACTTTTAAACTACTTTTGTAGTTTGTTTCAAAGTCACAAGAGTCACACTTAAAATCAAATCCTTTTAAATGATTGGTTTTTATATGCACTTGTAAATTACTTTTGTTGTTTGTTCCAAAGTCACAAGAGTCACACTTAAAATCAAATTCTTTTAAATGATTGGTTTTTATATGCACTTGTATATTACTTTTGTTGTTTGTTCCAAAGTCACAAGAGTCACACTTAAAATCAAATTCTTTTAAATGATTGGTTTTTATATGCACTTGTAAATTACTTTTGTTGTTTGTTCCAAAGTCACAAGAGTCACACTTAAAATCAAATTCTTTTAAATGAATAGTTTTTATATGCACTTGTAAATTACTTTTGTTGTTTGTTCCAAAGTCACAAGAGTCACACTTAAAATCAAATTCTTTTAAATGAATAGTTTTTATATGCACTTGTAAATTACTTTTGTAGTTTGTTCCAAAGTCACAAGAGCCACACTTAAAATCAAATTCTTTTAAATGAATAGTTTTTATATGCACTTGTAAATGATTTTTGATGTTTGTTCCAAAGTCACAAGAGTCACACTTAAAATTAAATTCTTTTAAATGAATAGTTTTTATATGCACTTGTAAATGTTGTTTTGTGTTTGTTCTAAAGTCACAAGAGCCACACTTAAAATCAAATTCTTTTAAATGAATAGTTTTTATATGCACTTGTAAATGATTTTTGTCGTTTGTTCCAAAGTCACAAGTCACACTTAAAATCAATTTTTTTTAAATGTTTGTTTTTTATATGTCTTTTTAAATTACTTTTGATGTTTGTTTCAAAGTCACAAGAGTCACACTTAAAATCAAATTTATTTAAATGTTTGGTTTTTGTATGTAGTTTTAAATGTTTTTTTGTGTTTGTTCTAAAGTCACAAGAGTCACACTTAAAATCAAATTTTTTTAAATGTTTGGTTTTTATATGTCTTTTTAAATTACTTTTGATGTTTGTTTCAAAGTCACAAGAGTCACACTTAAAATCAAATTTATTTAAATGTTTGGTTTTTGTATGTAGTTTTAAATGTTTTTTTATGTTTGTTCTAAAGTCACAAGAGCCACACTCAAAATCAAATTCTTTTAAATGAATAGTTTTTATATGCACTTGTAAATGATTTTTGTTGTTTGTTCCAAAGTCACAAGAGTCACACTTAAAATTAAATTCTTTTAAATGAATAGTTTTTATATGCACTTGTAAATGTTTTTTTGTGTTTGTTCTAAAGTCACAAGAGTCACACTTAAAATTAAATTCTTTTAAATGAATAGTTTTTATATGCACTTGTAAATGATTTTTGATGTTTGTTCCAAAATCACAAGAGTCACACTTAAAATCAAATTCTTTTAAATGAATAGTTTTTATATGCACTTGTAAACGTTGTTTTGTGTTTGTTCTAAAGTCACAAGAGCCACACTTAAAATCAAATTCTTTTAAATGAATAGTTTTTATATGCACTTGTAAATGATTTTTGATGTTTGTTCCAAAATCACAAGAGTCACACTTAAAATCAAATTCTTTTAAATGAATAGTTTTTATATGCACTTGTAAATGATTTTTGTTGTTTGTTCCAAAGTCACAAGAGTCACACTTAAAATCAAATTTTTTTAAATGTTTGGTTTTTATATGTCTTTTTAAATTACTTTTGATGTTTGTTTGAAAGTCACAAGAGTCACACTTAAAATCAAATTTTTTTAAATGTTTGGTTTTTGTATGTAGTTTTAAATGTTTTTTTGTGTTTGTTCTAAAGTCACAAGAGCCACACTTAAAATCAAATTCTTTTAAATGATTAGTTTTGGTATGTCTTATCAAATATCTTTTATGTTTTGCTCGGAAACCACATAGGGAACATTTAAATGTTTTTGTTTGATCTGGTGAGTTTGATTGTGCCGGGTCTCCCTTTCCGCCAATAGAACTATGCGTATTTTCCAAGTGCAACCCCAGATATTCTGTTGTCTCGAATCGTCTATAACGAATCCCACATTTAAACTTTTTCAGTTTGAAGTGCTGGCTGTTGATGTGCTTCTTGAGATCTGCTTTATACTTTGTTCGGTATTTGCACTGCTGACACTTATACAATTGGCTGCGACGTCTCTTGCGTCCGTTTACCGCTGTCACTTGATAGCTTTGTGTCGGTGCATTACATTTTCTGAAAACAAATAAAAATATGTAACCTCATTCTCCGATACGACAGGCTTAACAACTACATTTAATAAATAAGTTCAAATTCTTAATGTTGGTATTTATGAAATAACGTTTTGAGTAACATAATTATATTCAGCGTAAATTTTTCCAGCGATTTCTCAACATCTAAGCTTTTTGCACTTAGGGCCCTATTGAATTAAATGTGAGTATTATTAAGTTATTTTTCGAACATCCTGTATATTGTTTCGTTTTAATAATAATAATACTTTATTGCGTACCCAACAGTAAAAAAAAAAAAAAAAAATGGGAAACTGTAATTTACAATAGATGTGCGGATTACAAACAGTATAATACAATAAATTACAGATAAATCATTCATTTAAGTTTGAGCTCCAAAAAAATCATTAAAATACTTGTTTCCATTACGGCACATTTGATGTAGTGGACGTCTCAACATGACGTTTCGCCTTCACGTGGAAGTAAAAAACGTAACTTGACTTCCGGCAGAGAGCCATGGCTCGATTCGTTGAAATGAATTACACCCAACAGATAGGGACAGTCAATCCTGCTATGCACTAAACCATGTTAAAAGTAAGGCCAGGAATCGAATATGAATAATTCAAATACCTATTCAAATTTTTGCCGATTTCCACATTTTTATAAAAGTATTTTTCGAAATAATGTGTTTTTTACGATTATCGAAAAATAATTTTTTGATATCTCGCAAATCATGCGTACTATACGGACCTAACTAAGAATATGAAAGTGTTTAGAGATAGATTTTGAATAATTTTTGTATAAAAAGATATTCGAATTTCAGACCGGAAGTATCACTTTTAGTTTTATAACAGTCTTTTTGAAAATATATTGCAAACTATGCATTCTATACAGATTTATCAAGAGCACAAAAGTATTTACCGTATTTAGAGTTCGCCTTTTTTTCCGAAGTTCATGAATATTACGAGGGAGGATCAATAAATACCCGTGTTAGGAAAGAAGACGCAAGTTTTTCACAATTTTTTTTAATTTTTCAACGTAATCACCTTTTAGTGCAATACACGTTTCCCAACGTTTCTGCCATATCTTTAACCCCTCCAAAAAATACGATTTGTCAAACTCTGCAAAATACGCTTCTGTCTCGACGATAACCTCCTCGTTTGAGCTGAATCTTTTTCCCCCGAGCCACGTTTGCATGTTGGGGAACAGAAAGAAATCGCAGGGAGCCAAGTCAGGCGAGTACGGCAGCAATTCGTAGTGCAGTTCATGCAACCTTGCCGCGACAATTCTGGATGAATGTGCTGGTGCATTATCGTGGTGAAACAGCACTTTTTTCTTAGCCAAATGGGGCCGTGTTTCCTTCAATTTTATATCGAATCGGTCCCATAATTCACTGTAGTACTGCCCCGTGACCGTTCTTCCTTTCTGCAAAAAGTCCATGAGGGTTATTCCGTTGGAATCCCAAAAAATCGTGGCCATGACCTTTCCGGCCGATGACCGCCTTTGCCTTCTTCGGAGCAGATTCACCCCGAAAAATCCATTGTTTTGACTGTCGCTTGGACTCTGGCGTATAATAATGGATCCAGGTTTCATCGACGGTGACGACTCGACGCAAAAACTCCTGCGAATTTCTCTTAAAGAGGTCCAAACACTGCTTCGACATTGACAACCGTATCCGCTTGTTGTCCACCGTAAGCAATCGCGGCACCCATCGGGCCGACACCTTTCTCACCGATAACTTATCATGTAAAATATTAATTGCCGTTCCGTACGACACGCCTACGGCCTCTGCTACTTCGCGCACTTTCGTTCGGCGATCAGCGAGAATCATGTCGTGGACATTTTCAACGATTTCCTCGGTAACCACGTCTGCCGGGCGGCCTGGGCGCTCCTCATCAAAAACAGATGTACGACCACGTCTAAATTCGTTGAACCAATATCTTACGGTTGTCATAGATGGTGAAGGGTCCCCATAGACAGCATCCAACTTCGCTTTTATTTCTTCGCATGTTTTTCCATCCAAAAATAAAAAGCGAATTACGGATCGATATTGCTCTTTTTCCATTTTATCGAGAAACACGAAACACGTGTGATACAACTGGCTGCCAAATAAAAACTAACCTACGAATCAGTCTGAAATTTATTATGGTGTTGTCTGACAGATGGTAGTATACGACGGTAATGCTTCCCTCAGCAGCGCCACCTGTCTTCAAACACGGGTACTTACTGATCTTACCTCGTATAACACCATCTGGCACCGTTGGAATTCAACATATTTTATGTTGAAACGTATACTGAACAACGTGAAGCATTGATCAGCGTATTATCTGACAGGGCAATAACAACAAGAGCTCAGGCAGGACATTTAATGTTAAGGGGGCGTTTGAATCATAGAATACAATATAAATTTACAATTATGCAAATGTCGGTTATAAAATCATTAATTGCTTATTTTATTGTATGTAATAAGCCATAATATCCTCCTACTGTTACCTACCACTTTATAGTATTTAACAGGGGGCCGGCGGAGACTCACTTGTGGTAGTATAACAATTAAAACACAAGGTTCACAAATAAATAAATATTCTTTATTAGATCATCAAATAAGCAAAACAAAAGGGTTCAGGAGAAAAGATATATATATATATATATATAATAAAGACAATAAAGCACAGTGTCCGTTGCACTGGGTATGGGGGGGGGGGGGGATGAGCGTCACTTCGCACTTACACTCACGTAATCCAGGCAGGTACGTATCGGCACTAGGGGGCGGTGGAGTAGTGTCACTGAGCACTTATTAGGGAAGTTGTTTGCGCAGTCACGTAATCCAGGCAGGTATGTATCGGCACTAGGGGGCGGTGGAGTAGTGTCACTGAGCACTTACACTCACGTAATCCTCTTGGTTTATTGCCACTACGGTTAAGAAGCTGATCACATACGCGCACTAGCACTGACGACACTCAATGTCCTGGCGTGGTATGGTCCAAGAGTGCGTTGATGGCCTTGGTACCGTTGGGCCTGGTGGGACCTTAGGCCGAGAGAGCGTTGGGCCGTATTGGTTAGCCTTGGTGTCGTCGGGCCTGGTGGAGCCTTAGGCCGAGAGCGTTGGGCCGTACTGGTTAGCCTTGGTGTCGTCGGGCCTGATGGAGCCTTAGGCCGAGAGCGTTGGGCCGTACTGGTTAGCCTTGGTGTCGTTGGGCCTGATGGAACCTTAGGCCGAGAGCGTTGGGCCGTACTGGATGGCCTTGGTGTCGTTGGGCCTGATGGAACCTTAGGCCGAGAGCGTTGGGCCGTACTGGTTAGCCTTGGTGTCGTTGGGCCTGATGGAACCTTAGGCCGAGAGCGTTGGGCCGTACTGGATGGCCTTGGTGTCGTTGGGCCTGATGGAACCTTAGGCCGAGAGCGTTGGGCCGTACTGGATGGCCTTGGTGTCGTTGGGCCTGATGGAACCTTAGGCCGAGAGCGTTGGGCCGTACTGGTTAGCCTTGGTGTCGTCGGGCCTGGTGGAGCCTTAGGCCGAGAGCGTTGGGCCGTACTGGTTAGCCTTGGTGTCGTCGGGCCTGATGGAGCCTTAGGCCGAGAGCGTTGGGCCGTACTGGTTAGCCTTGGTGTCGTCGGGCCTGATGGAGCCTTAGGCCGAGAGCGTTGGGCCGTACTGGATGGCCTTGGTGTCGTTGGGCCAAGTATTGTGGAAGGCCTTATTGACTGGTGGCCTGTCTTCTTCTATTCCTTGGCCTTTGGAGGATCTTCTTGGTTGAATGTTGAAGCTGCTGTTAAAGTTGATTAGAGTTGTTGAACGAAGTAAGTCGAAGAAAGAATTGATTTCTGGTTGGGTTCAGTGCCTCAATTTATATCACTTGATTTTCATAGTGTCTTATGGGCGCACGATGCCATTGGCTGTTGCTGATGTCAGCAATCATCGGATTGGCCCGCACACGTCATCACACCGACGCGCACCCACTCTTTCACTTATCATTGGTCTGTACGTGTCACGCCACTTAGTTGTCGCACTGTTATTGGCTCTTGCTGATGTCACGTTGTCTCGGATTGGTCCGTGTCACAAACCGACGCGCACTTATTTTTGCCAGGGGTTCACACAAAGCACGCGCACGGGCCTGGGACCATCGGTGATGCAACGGCGTTGGTCTTGCGTCATTCTGGGAGGGGCAAATGGTAACACTACGTATGGTATAGGGGTTTAATTTACACAAATTCTTTTTATAAAAAAAATATTTCAATTTTATCAAAAGAACCCCTTAACCCTATGACGCGTGTTTCGTAGAAGAGAAATATAACAGAAATTTTGACAATGATGTATTAGTTTGGTTTATTTGCATATTTTAAATAATTGGTAAAGAACGGCCATATTTGTATTTTGTACCTTGCAGGATTCCCTAAGAGAGGGCGCGGATTCAAAAATACTGTACTGTGACTGGTTATCTCAGGAAATTAACAGATAATCATAAATATCCAAGTTATTTAAAATGATTTAATAGTGACCGTATACCTATTTGTTATTTCAAACAAATTCTGCCAATTCAATTATTTGTATATTTGAGATGATGAGTTCTGATACAGAGCGCGACATCTTTAGGACTAAAATGTTGTTATTTTTTGACAGTAACGAAATTACTTATGTTTTCTATGATTCAAACGCCCCCTTAACAGAAGATGAATGGACGATTATTGAAAATATTGTTCAAATATTGGAACCCTTCGAGTTGGCTACAATGTCTTTATTGTCATCAGAATCTCAACCGACGATTTCAATGATGCTGCCCATTTTGCAATCTTTGATGGACAATTTCATTTCAAAGAACCAGAAGAGATAAAAGAAATAAAATCTGTTCTGCACGGGAATTTCAATCTAGGTTCACAAAAGTTGTTCCTAGTAATGTTTTTGCTAGCGTGCTTCACCAATTGGAATATTTGACATTAGTACGCTTCTTTCCTTCTTTTTAAACCTTGGATCTAGGTTTAAAAAGAAGGAAAGATCTTGAAAACGAAGAGGAGTGATCTAATGAATTTGATGAAAGGAACATGAATCCAACAAAAAAACCGCTTTAGATATTTTGTTCCCCAAGGAATAAGTAGATTGCGCCAGTGAAGTCGATATATATTCTTAGGAATGTTGTATACCAAAAAACATGTGCCCGTGACAATGGTGGAAAAACAATGAAAAACATACAAAGCTATCAAAATATGGTAAACGATATCTCTGCGTCCCCGCCGACAGCCTCAGAATGGGCTTTCTCTAAAGCCGGTAATATTGTAACGGTGAAACGTTCTTGCTTGAAGCCGGAAAATGTGTTTTCTAAGCGCATAATTTTGTAGTGTATTACTTTCTTATACGTAGTATAAGGAAGTATTCTGATGATGAAAATTTTCGACCTCGAGATTTTTACAGATAACCACGTTTTGAAGTCCCCTGATACCGAAAAAGTGGTTTTTAAAAAATGTCTGTGTGTGTGTCTGTCTCTCTCTGTGTGACCACGATAGCGGTTAAACCGCTACAGATATCAATTCCAAATTTTGTATTTACGGGTATAATCTCCCTCTTGAGATCTAATTAGATTTTCAGTAAAATCGACAGACCGGAAGTAGTAGTTTACTTCAGTGAAAAAATCGAATTTTGCCAATATTTCGGCAACTACTAAGTTTAACCAAATTTATAAAGAATTCATATGTACTTAAAATTAAAATTGAGAACAATTTTATTTGAAACGTTTTTCGAAATTCCTACCGGAAGCAGGAAGTAGCGAGAATCAAGAGCGGCACTAACATCTAGGGCGATACAAAGCAGATTACTCGTCGTTGAGCGAGTCACGAACCCATGCTGTATAGGAGAAATTTAGGTCACTCCAATCACCTTTCTTCAGAACAGGGCTAATTCTAGCTTTCTTCCTTCTAGTTGGATAAACATTTTTGAGCAGCGCCAGTTTGAAAATAATTTTTAATGGGTGCACAAACACACCATACGGCTATACTTAATAAGATAGGCTCGTCACCAGCAGTGGGGGTTGATTTCGGATGATTGGCAGCCCACTAAATATCCTCTTCGTTGAGAGATGTTATGGTTAGATAATCAGAAACTCTTAGCTGATTTTTGATGTCAGAACCAGTGGAATTTGAGTTTTTCCGGTAAACCTGGGAAACACATAAGAAAATCCCTCACTACGTCAATGGGCAGGGCCGTCACAGCTGAAATCGCCGTTATGCATAATTGACGGAATACGAAAAGTGCTTTCCTTGAGGTGAATATATCGCCAAAGTTGTTTTGGATCACTCATTAGTAGGGCGCGAACACGAGCGAGTCATGACTCATCGCCCATGGGCGCACTATTGAAATATTGTATTTTTAAAGAGGTTTTAATTTTATTTATATAATTGGATAACAAGTGGCTGGTGATCTATAAAATACAAAATACCTTATTATTTGTTCATTTTCTCTTCTGTAAGACTTGTTCTCTTTCAATTAAGTACATCCTTGTAGGTAGAAAACGTCCTTTCTACATCGCAACTGGTTATATGTGCGTACTGGAAATATTCTTTTATTTCAGCGTATTTAGCATATACAATTGCCGCAATGTTATTAAATCTGTATTTCTATTAAAAATTGCGTCTAACTTTTGCCGAAGGCCACATCCGAAGTCACTTGGAATTATTAATAGCCACATCTAATGTGGTTAATCCATTTTTTAATTTGAGATTCAATTTTCAAAATATGTGATTAGTTTAGGCAAATTTCCAAAGTGTTCCTGAAGGAATAACAACTGATTTTTTAAATTTGGGATTTGTGTTAGTTCTTTGCACTCAGAACTACTTCGAGCATCGTCATTTAAACATTTAACGAAATTTTGTAAACTATCGAAATTCTCTGCATAAAAACTATTTCTGTGTATGTTTTAGCAAAGCTAAGTGACGAAGGTGCGATATTTTGGCATTCTGTAACGATATTTTACAGACTTTGTAATAAATTTCGGAATCACTGACAATTCATTTTCATATCAGAAAAAGTAATATAAACAATGTAGAAAGAATTTTACTCATAAATTCCTTATTTTATGGCCATTTTTTGTTCTCATTCTCGGGCTCTTCTCGAGCGTAAACAGATGTTGCAGTTCACCATATGAATTAGTGCTATTCAGTAAATGTGTGTTGTTTACATTATTTCTTTGCTCCGTTGTAACTTCGTCGTAGTTTAACTCGGTCATGTCCGCCCCCTACTCATTAGGTTTAATTCAGCTTCATAGAAAAATCTCAAGTAAGACACATGAATCTGCTTTTTAGTGATAGTCTTAAGCCGATTGACCTCACGATAAAAATAAATTTGCTGTGTTGCTCTCCATCTGCGATGATAATAGATTTTAAGCTTAAGATTCTGTTTGATTTCATTAGTAAACCAATGTGGATAACAGTTATGAGAAGACGACTTACATAAAAGAACAGAGACTTATTAAGGACATTATATGGCTTTCTACAAAATATTTCAATGCACAAATCAACATCAAATGTACTTAATTCAGATCAGTCAATTGACAGGATATCATTATAAAGAGTTATATAATTAGCTTTACGAAAGTTGTATCGAAAGTTGTTGTTAAGAGGGAAATTCAGAGGCTTTATGAATTACTGGAATCTTAAAATATATAGAAAGTGCGGAATGATGAGAATCCTCGACAACAATTGGTGACGGTTCACGTTCTACTAACACTTCGGAAGCAGAATTTGAAAATATTAAGTCGAGAAATCTGTCATTAGCATTGTTGATATTATTGAATTGATTTAAATTGAGAATAGACACGAAAATAGTGAGCGTACTAACCCTAGGATCAGTAATATTTAAAGAACGGGACATTAAAATCGCCAACAAGAAGTACAGGATAATCAAGTAATACAAGTTCAAGGAAGTACATAGTCAGTAAAGTGACATCTGCATACTAGGACATTAACCAAAGGAACGCTATGCGTGAGATAAGAAGTATCAATCACATAATACTTAATGTATTGCATTAAGACAACCAACACGCCTCCGCCGGTGGTGAGGTTTACCAAGTTGAATTTCTTGTCACTTCGATAAACAGAATATTTTTCTGTAGAGAGCTCATTGCTTGCAATGGAATCGTTGAGCCAAGTTTCCGTAAAAACAAATATATCAGAGCCAGAATTAAAGATATTTACGTAGGCTTCATGGGTTTAAGTGCGTAACCTGCGAGTATTTTGGTAGTAGATGGACAAATCAAGAAAGCTATTACTGTTATCACTGTTGAGATTAACTAGTTTTTCTGGTTTGATTTTAAAATTGTTGGAATACCTAATCCGTTTTTAATGGACAGATTCTGCTCACCATTTGCAATACGAGTTTTAAGTGTAGGATCAAACATGCCCAGTCGTACAGGTTGAGAGGTGACAAAAACGAGAGTACATCCCTAACTAGTGGAGTATCGAGAGGGAGTTGTCCCTTTGTTGGAAGGTGCCAGTTCGGGTGTGTTGAAGAAAATGATACTACATTTCCGCTTTTCACGTTCGGCCACTTCAAGAATAACTTTCTCCATGTCAATTGAAGGGGCAGTAGCGGGAGATGAAGCTCTAATAAATTCCTTTAATGCAGTAACTTCATGTTGAAAGTTAATAAGAGATTTTAAAGAATTAAGACCCTACTCAAAGCATCACAGCCCTTGCAGGTTCAGGTAAATCCAGAATCCTGGCGAATATGCCTTGCAAGTGTAGCAGAAACTGAAACGCAATCAATATCATTTTTACCACATATCGAACAACAAATAATTCTGTGCAATTCATTATCCTTTCCACAGCAACACAACTAACCATTTTATAAACAAAAATAATGGATAGAAATGGGGGAAAAAACATTTCACACCGTCGGGGTCCGTCGTGGTGACTAACAACACAGAAATAACAAATCAGTTATCAAATCAAAGTTAAATAAATACACAGGCATAAACACCAACGAAAGAGTACTGCAACGTGACTGTTAAAAGAAAAAAGATATAAGAAATATTCGTGAAAAGAAAGGATCGCTTGTAAAATCCAAACTTACGTTTAAATAAAGTGTTGACAAAACTATAATGTATCTCGGTAAAAATACTCAATTATAGAAAGGATTTGTGTACATAATACACATACCATTCGAAAGCACACATTTCAAACTATCTGCTGGTAGTAATTTTAAAATTTCTTGCAGTAAAAGAATGTTTATATCTTAATTTAATAGTATGTATAATAAAACCACATTTTGTTGAGAAAATATATTTGTATTCGATCACTACTTTTGCACAGCTAGATTATCAATTTCGATTTCCATGAGATGGGGGTTATATATTATTGTTGGATGAATTAAAAAAAAGAACGTAACAATTCGGCTGGGCAAAGAGTAAATTTAAAGTGTTAAGAGGCCTGAAATATTGCCGTATATGAATATAATAAAATAAATAATTAATAATTCATTGTTTACTAAAACACACCATTAGTGTATGCAGGGCACGTAGCGTCAAATGGCTTGAAAAATAGTAAAAAAGTAGCATATTTTTCAGAAATTAGTGACAAAAAAGTGACTAAATAAACGGAACTTTGGAAAATGTAGTCATTTTATTAGCAGTTTTTGTGTACATAACATAATTATTTTTTTGGTTTCTTGTTTAAAAAATTTTCAATTAAAGAATTTTTTCTTTTTAATATTGTGTTTTGTTGTTTTTGAGTTTCTTGTTCCCTTTTCTTTTCGTCGGCCTTCATTTGATTAACAGTCTGTAGCATCATCTGGGCAACATTGATTTGAACCATGTCCTGCTTCTTGACGGCTTCTTTTAGTTTGAGATGAGCCTCATCTAGCAATTTTCTCAAGGCTTCTTTTGCAGTGTTACTCTTTAAAAAATATAATTACACTTTTTTATCTCATAAAAAGTAAAAATACTAACCTGCTTAATATTTTGTTGCAGTTGATTTTCCATCTTTTCTATAGAAACCTTTTCAGATTCAATATTCTTTTTCAATTCCTTTTCTAGAGTTTCCAACTTTTTCGCTTCTTCGTCTTTTTTCTGTGATGCCTCAATGTCTCTTTTCTTATTTTCTAAATAGTCTTTATAATTTCTATATGCCAATTCAGTTTTCCGCAGCAAATTACTTGTTATTGGCACTAATTCCGGTTTATTATCATATTTCCTCATACCGTCTGATATGAAAATTAAATTATTGAAGGTTCTTTCAGAAATAGAAGTTCTATTTGTAGTTATAATTAAGGACGATTTTGAAAGCCCCCGTTCGACGTCAGCATTACTATGAGAAACACATAATGCTACCTTCACAACGCAGGTAATTGTTTTAAATTTGGGACACCCTAAATGATTCTCTATTTTGAAAATGTCATTCCAATAATTATTGACACGTGCCCTAGAGTTGTCAAAACCTGGTAATTTTTCTAACTGAAGCAATTTCCATTCGTCCATTAAGCATTCGGTTTCAATATTTATTGGTAAAATTTCTGCCAGTTTTAAAATATCAGTCTCACTTTTTTTTAATTTGATACGGCTGGGATTTAAACATCTGAAATATTTCAATTTAGGACTATTTTGCAGATTCAATTTTTCTATCAAGTATGTACAAGAGGTTTGGTAGTGTTTCTTAATGGAGTGATAGGTTTCAAGTCTATTCCTTTCATTTGTCAATTTCAAAATCTCAGCATGAATTTCAAGTCCCAAATTTATTTTATCATTAGGTAAAAAGTTCTTAGCTTCAAATATATGTTTTGGATTGAAATCAATTTGGTCAATTAATTTAACAGTATCTGATGTACATACTCTGCCAACAATTTTCTTTACGAGTAAAGTTAATTCTGAATACAAAAAATGAATTTGGGGTGATTCCCTTTGGAACAAGAGTAAAAAATCCTCATACATTTTAGCTGAGGATACCACAAACAAAACTTGAATTTTTATAGTGGGGTCCATTAATATTTTTGATATTGTTTTAAAATATGATGTCTTCATAAGGTCGGGTTTATGTTTAGGAATATAATCTTTAAAATATTTAATAAGAGCGGGCCATTGTTCTGTGAGCCGTTGTCCCGCAAATCCCAAAGTTAACCATCTGCTAGGTACGTGTTTAATAAATGAATGGGGACGTACTTTAACATTCTTTTGGATTTCCTCATAGTCTTTCCACCGCGAAGGTCTATCTTTAAAAAAGTATTTTAATGCCACAAGAAGATCTGATACATTGTTACCAAAATGCTCCAATCCTTTTAAAAAACAATTATGAACCACATGCAAATTGCAAGAGCCAATATTAAGAAGTCCAGAATTTCTGATTTGTAACAATGTCTCGTTGAACATTCTTAAGACCTTTTTGTTAACATTTGGACCGTCTGATCCTATCATTATAATCTTACTCAAGCTTAAATTATTTGAGTCAAGCACAACATTAATTTCTCCTGTTATATCATTTGCTGTGGCATATGAAATGAATTTTGTATACAAGTGTCTCACGCATACACATTGTCTTGTTTCAGACCAAAAAACTACTTTTATTTGTAGTTGTTTGTTATTAGCTTTGTCCGTAGTCTCATCGTAGCATAAAGAATAATATGAAGCTATTAGATGAAATTAAAAAATTAATGTAACAAATTTTTAAACTTCGGTTCAACTTACCTTGTAACTCTTCTATAAATTGTTCCTTAAAATACGGTCCCAAGGCCTCGGTGATAATATATGACATTTTCTTTGGTGACAATGAGAAATTATTACTATTGTCGAGAAAACTTTCAGGAAACATTGCTTCAAATGTATTTCTAATGCCCTCACAACTTTGAAACGAATAATTATGTACAACTGCTCGAAGTGTCCACAAAATTTCAGCCTTGGTCGAATTTTCTTTTCTTGAAAATAATTGTAAAGAATTGGCAGGCATCAATTTTGTTTGGTCAACAGTTTGCGTATTATTGTCCTTGTCCAAATCTTCAACTCTGACAATTTTTATAACTGTTTGATTTACATTTGAAGAATTATTCTTGTCTTGACGCTTTTTCCCGTTAGCATGCTGTTGGAGTGCTTGTAAACCTTTCAACGAAAAATTTATCTTTTTTGAACAAAAAATGCAGAACGCATTTTCCTCGTCACATTGTTTTAACCACGAACGAAGTGGATTTCCTTTTCCGTCAGTTTTTGTGAACCACGAATTTTGGAATTTGCACTTCCCCATTGTTATCTAATGCATATTTTTATCACATTACATTTTGTATATTTCACTATAACACTTACCTACATTCGAAACGTTACGAGCAACGACATTAGTCATTACATTACGTATCAGCGATCTGTTACTGTTTATTTGTAAAATTAAATACCGATTACTGTGAAGCACTGAAGCCTGAACTCGAGCAAGTGCCTGCGTGCGTCGCCACTAATATGCAACAAAAAACCAAATAAAGAATGGACGACGGCGTGAGAAATTTCTTGGAATCAGCTCGTTCGCTAAACGAGACAAAACTTACCCATTCCGCCCCCCGTCCTCCTGTACCGAACGTACCGCACGAGCTAGACAAAGACAACTAACCAATTCCCCAGATTTTTATTTGTTTTATGGTTCTTTCTTTGGTAGGCATACATTCAGAAATAGGATGAATTATGTTATAAATAAAAACTTGTTTATATTTATATATACGATGTGCAATTTTTGTTTTGTTGAAAGAAATAGTGATTTAGTGACTAAAATTCAAAAATAGGTGAATATAGTAACTCATTGCAAAAAAAGTGACCAAATCACTAAAAAGTGACTTACTACGAGCCCTGTGTATGGTGCTACGTTGATAAAATTTTATAATAATGAATAATACCTGACATTTCTTTCAGAACAGTAGGCAAAATGGCGTTGCAAATATTCCTTTTGTCCAAAGTGGATTTTGCATATCAGGCACTGCATACATTCTGAAATCACAAGAAAAACATGCTGAAATACAATGAATAGTGACATTAAATTGTATTACAATTTCAAAATTGCCATGGCACTTCAAGACACTGTAAGGATTTTTCCAACTGCGACTGTTAACTAAACAGTGTTCAAGGATTAATTATACAATGTTGGCAATATATTTTCTAGCGCATTTGATCTGAATTAGTATATTTTGTTCTAATAATATTGGCGCCATTTTCGACATTAGCATGAGATGGCAACTCTATATTTGGTTTAATAATACTCCAAAATAGGCCACTAAGAATATGATATCCAAATTTTAATACTATACTATAATCGCCGAAGAGATACAGTGATAAAAGTGCGTGATCGAGGCAACCTATGCATAAAAACGGTCGGCGGCAAAGATCGTTTATATTAGGTGATTAGGTAAACTGTAATAGTATCACAGATCGCAGGTGTGTGACAATTACTACGTGCTATTTTATAAAGACAATACAATTTTAATACGTTTTGATAGAAAAGATTTGAATATGCACAATTTCTTATGTCAAATACTACGGCGATAACTATTTTACAGACATTGATCCTTGAATGATTTTATGTGCCTGTGTGCATACCACTTTGGTGTGATCACGTGAACCCAACGTGATCACTGAATCTGTTCAGCGATTTGAGTATAGATATCATCGAGTTTGGTATATTTAAACACTGAAATAGCACTATCACACAAGATATGACGTTATTAAAAGGGAATCCCAGTTGTTCTTTGCGATGTTGGTAGACATAAACATAAACACATACACTACTTCTCCCAGCACATTTTTACTCCCTTATATTTAGTATAAGGAAGTATTGTGATGACGGAAATTTTCGAACTCGAGATTGTGTGTGTGTGTGGCCACGATTATAAATATTTCGTCAACTATTAAGTTTAACATCACTCACAGGTTTAATTTTTCAAGATGATAAACTTATTTAAAACTTAATTTAGAACAACATCTGTATAATTTGAAAGCTCATACGTGCCCACACCTCATTTCTTACCATTATTGTAAGTTATATTTATAATTTTGCAACAACATGCAGTTTACTTAATATTATGTATTTTTATAGGAATAAATCACGGACTTGTCTGAATTTATTGCATTTATCTCAAAAATTAAAGAGCATCTTGGAACAGATCTTATTCATTTTAATACCGATACATTATACACCTCCAACAAATAAATTACACGTGCAAATTACAATTTAGTAGATTAAAAAAAAATTACATGTGTTTCATATACACCCTCGGGTTGAGCAGTTCCAAGTAGTATAAGGTAACACAAAACACCACAAACGCAAAAATCGGCATGTTTTGTAAAACAAGAATGGCTGCCAGCGGAATTCAGAAAAAGACAAAAATTTAAAAGCAGTGTTTTTGGACTCTCTAATCATGTAGGCATCAACAAACAAAAAATCACTTATCATAAAAAGGTCAAGCGACCATCTTTGGATCACTTATGGAATGACACATAACCGCTGTTAATGTTTAATAGCAAAAATTCAAATCTCCTACATTTTGCGCATGTGTAAGAAATTCTAATCACCGTTTAATATTTTATTAGGAAACATTTCTTTAATTGGAGACGTCCTCAATCAATGATTAGCGGTAACCAGTGTTGAAAGAACGCAAATTTACATTAACCGCACTTGAACCAATGATTACGCTAACCGGCATTTTAGTTGGAGATGGAAAAACCGGGCCCAAAATTCATATTCAATCATTATTTTAAAGATCATAAAGTTGATATTATAACAAAATGTTATTATTAAATTACTTTCTTAAAATACTCATCAGTTTAATGAAATGTATTCATTGACAGAACTAATTTAAAAAAGGGGAACTATACTAACATGCTTTTAGTAACTTTTTAAACATTTAAATAAAAAAATCAAAATGGATTTAAATAAAGTGTGTAAGCTTTGAAAGATCTTTTAATTCCCAAATTTGATATACCTTGACATACCTTCAAATAAAAAGTTGCTACATGCATCTCCAGGGCAAATTGTTTTATGTTTGGCCAAATATGATTTCGAGCTGAATCCAAGACAGCAAAATGTGCAGGCAAATACACTCTTCATGATGTATTTCCTAGTGGGAATAAAATCTACTTCAACATTACCAATCTGGCTGTCTTCAAATTCTTCACCAAAATATACTAGTAATTCTTCACCACATTGAATTTGACGAGTGCTTTGATAATACAGATAATCTTCATGTTGAAAAACAATTAGGTTTCGTTCAGAAATATTTCTGGCAGTGTTAATGTACTGCATCCAATTTAAATACCCTGATGTATCCTTGTCAAATACAAGTTTTCCTCCTTTTATTTTCCAAGTACATTCTGTTCTACAAAGTCCAGAAAAAGGACCAAATGTTACACCTTCAGGAATAAATTTTAAAGCTAATATTTCAAACTGTCCAAGCAAATGCTGAATTGCTAAAATATCATTTGGTAATTCTTCTTGTGTTCTGTTACTGGGATTGTCTGGAGCATGCCTGTTCAAAATATGTACCAACATTCCACACTCGATACAGTAATCTTCATAATATGCCCGACAATGTTCACAATCTGGTGGACAAATTTAAATCAAGTAAAAACTAGATTATACAATATTCACATATATGAAAAAGAAACGAAAACTTATTTGGCCATTAAACCAAGCTCTAGGCTTTAGTAATTTATATATAAATATGAATTTTGAAAATAAATATGTTATTATTTGGTTTATAATACAATGAAATACTAATATTGAAAATTTAATTGCACTTTCAATAGAGTGGAAACAAGCCTAAAGAACCAACTGAGTAAGAAGTAATTAATAGTTATTTAGCAGTTTAAGTAGTTAATTTAGGCATTTACTTACATAGTAGTCCATTATCAATTTCAATTTTTATATTACTAGGATTGAACTCTTCCTCAATTTTAACATGGTCGTTTACTACGTTATACTGTACTTCAGATGATTCCATTTCCATTTTTATGTTATCCAAAAAAGTGGCTGCTTCATATTCTTTTAACTTGTCATGCCATTTCAGGCGATCTTTTAAATCGAAATTGTTTACGGTAATAACAGTTTCAGAGACATCAACTTTATCATGTTCAAAATCGTCTTGTTCGTTGGTACTCGATGTATTTATAGAAAACAATGTGTTATTCACATCACAATTTTCAATTTGGTCAGCCATCACCACCAATTACAACTCTAATTTGTGCCCTTTTGTTGAAAGTTAATGGTTAAGGTTAACTGCCACGGGTTGTTATCGCTTACGGCCGGGCACAGACTACTCCAGACCAGTGGTGCCAGGAGTAGAGAGTTGGAAATCCCTAGAAGCCCTTCCAAAAATTCCCTAGATTTCCCTAGACATTTTCTTTGGGATAATTTCCTGGATTTCTTTATTTTTTCCACTACTTTTGTTAATAATAATAATACAAAATACTTATAACTTTATTAACGTCTAATAACAAATTTAATTACAAATAAAAATACAAAAAAAATAGGTGTTTAATAAAAAGAAACTACATACTTATATAAATTTTTATGCGACATAAGTTCTAAATGTTCTTTATGTACATTAAAGGATTGACAACAATTATCTTTATTGCTAGAAAATCTAATCACAGAAACTGCATTTAGAGCCTCGCCACTTAATGTATTTCTCTTTTTGGTTTTAACGTCTGTGACTACTGAGAATACTCTTTCAGTTTCTGCGTTGCTGTGCGGCAAACTCATGCACAATCTGGCCAATTTTACAACATTAATGAATTCATATTCATCTTGGAAATTTTTGCACGTGTCTAAAATATTCCAAAATTCCTCAACTGAATATTCCAAAAAAGTCGTTTTCTGATCATCGTACTCGCTAAAATAAACAGCAATTTTCTTCCATTCAAAATCGATCTTATTCCCATCGACGCCATCAACAGATGCAAACTTACTCCACACTATATTAAGAGACTTTAAATTATCAGGTTTATGTGTACTCAGCGCTACGGCCGGTTTTAAAAAAATTAGGCAATTAAAAAAAAGGATCTGTCAGTGGCAAACGCGACTGTAAATCGGATGATGCTGTTATCAAAAATTCTAAACAAGATTTTCGAATGGAAATTTGGATATCTTCAGGCAAATTTGTAAGTACAGAATTACATTCGTGTCTCAAATCTACCGATTTTAAGTCAATAAAATTTGTAGGATCTTTACAGTTAATATTCAATTCATTAGTATGTTCCGGTTTAATAAAATGTGCAATTATGTTTCTAAATATTTTTCTTGACTCAGATGACAAATTGTGAATTAACAACTTCTTTGCTTGAAATAAGGTATTAAATGTGTTGAAATAATTTAAAATATAGTTTAAAAATAGTAATATGGCTTTTGTACAAGTGTTGTCTAACTGCTCAAAAATGAATTGTGCTATTTTGCTCTTGTCTTTTACAGTAGTCAGTCTAAAATGGTCTAAAATACTCTAAAGTAATGTATTAAAACTTCCCAGTTGTCAAGAACCCTTTTTATAGCATGTTGCATGCTGAACCATCTTGTGGCAGATAATTTCAAAATTTTTTTCTGAGCAGCATTAAAAAAATCTTGCATTTCTGCAAGCTCGGCCGTTCTTTTCGCAGACATTGAGAAGTAACTAGCTACGCTGCGAACAAATTCTTCCGGAGTACGTGGCAGTTTGGAACATGCATTATTTGCTATTAATGCTGAAGAGTGACAAACACAAGGGACAACAATTAATGCTTCAGTTTCTGATTTTAAGCGCGTCATGAAAGAATTAGTTTTCCCTAACATTACGCTAGCATTATCAGATGCAAAACCTATAATATTTTTTATAGGAATATTTTTTACCTCTAAACAGTTTTTAAAAGCAGTAAATAAATTTTCTGCATTACAGTTTCTTGCATCAACAGTAATTAATTCTAATAGTTTGTCAGATATTTTACCATTAACATCTACATATTTAATAACAACACACAACAATTTATTTAGTGATGTGTCGGTACTCTCATCAATTAAAACACTAAAATGTTTCTGTTTCAGCACATCAGAAAGTTCACGAATTTCTTTTTCGGCAATAACATTTCTTATAATATTTACCGTTTTTGTTCGCCCTAATTGAATATCTGTTAAAATGTTAGAATCGGGAAAGGACTCTTTTAAAAGTGGGACTAAATGTTCAACGACTTGAAAAGCTACATTGTGATGTGCAGAAAAATTCGCAAGTTTTATTTCAGCTTCTGTCACTTTCTGAATGTGCAAAGTATTTTCTTTAAAGAATGTGGTAATAGTTTGCAAACCATGAATTTTTCTAATGTTGTCCTTATGTTTGGCCGTAGCTGCATGTTTTTCTAGTTCAGATTTCCCACACTTCAGCTGAACTTTACAAGCATCGCACTTGCAAAGAAGCTTGTTTGCGGGGTCTTCCTTTAACCAGCCTTTGAATTGGGGATCACTAAGCCATTCCACTTTGAATTTTTGGAGATACTGCTTTGCTTTACCCTGAAACTTCCTTTTCTTAACAGGTATCTCAGTTTGTGAAGTAGACGGTTGAATCCTATAAAAATAATTTTAATACAGATAACAAAAATAATTATTTGTAAACTTACCGTAAATCTTCATCAGATGACTCTGATCTCATGGTAATTTTATATATATAAATAATTAATAAAATTTGAACCTATACAATTTACTAAATACCCAGAAACTGTCGTTGTTCGAGTGAGAACTTTAGCGTTAAGACTAATTTTAAAAAAATATATTGTGTAAAATTTCGAGGAGGGGGATATTGAAATTGCGGGGTCGGCTATAAATCACGGCAATCAAGTCAATAGTCTTTCGCTTCGACGAGGAAAACACGAGGAGGAGGGACGAGATGCCTTATTGTGCAAATATTCCCGTGAATACCCTACGCTCGTATTTCAATTTGAAAAAATTACCCGCTTCTTACGTCGATAGTCTCGCGCTTCGACGAAAAAACACGAGGAGGAGAGACGAGATGCCTTATTGTGCAAATATTCCTGTGAATACCCTATGCTCGTATTTCAATTTGAAAAAATTACCCGCTTCTTACGTACTTATTAGTTAGTTACCTACCTTGAGTTTCATACTACATACAAATCTAACACTATGATACACTAGATGGCACTGAGAAAAACAGAAATCGAAAAATTTAGACAGAATAAAACTTGATTTTTTTTTTCTTCAAAGTTTGTCTTAAATTCCCTAGATTTTGAGTAAAATTCCCTATTTCCCTATTTGATCAAGAAATCCCTAGATCTAGGGAAAAATTCCCTAACTTGGCACCACTGCTCCAGACTAGTCCAGACCGGTAACTAGGTCCAAGAATTTATCCGGGAATTCATTCTTTTCTAGCTTGTAGGTAAAGTAATCTATCTATCCTATGTTATCAATATCTGCAGCCATTTGTGAGAGGCGCTGATGCTAACCACATGCTAACCTAATGCGCAAGCGTGAAACTTACTTCCTTCATTCGCATATCCTCCATTGTAGTAGTGTGCAAAATAAATACTTTTAAGTATCGAATACATACCAATACTTTACACTTTTATATTCGATACTTTGTATCGGATACTTAGTATCCGATACTTTACTTTTAACTCAAGTCGATAACTATACTTGTATTTCATCTTTGCTAATTAATAAGAAAAGGATCGTATTAGTAAAATAGTAGGTACATTTTACAAGCATCAATGATAACATTGTTTATATGCTGAATAGTAAAAAACTCATCTCATTTGTCAATTTGGAATATTTATTTGAGACTAAATTATAAATGACCACCAATGGAATATTTTGTCTAGGCACAAATTATGACTTATCCATACATGCATACTTTGTAAATTATGTTTCAATAGTCAGTTGATATCCTGTTTATTTTAAAAAAGAACGTAACTAAGGAATAAATTATATCCAGTTGTAGACAAACATACATCAGAAAAATGCAAGTACATCTAATAAGCTTTTTCTATTCCGGTGCTATAAAGTTCACTTTACGACACCCGTTTTGGTTGCATAAAGTATTACTTTATCGCACGCTAATTTTATTTTTTTGAAGTTGGTAACAAAAAAAATGGAACCAAATCGTATTTAAATGTCAAAATATAAGCCTTTCAAGTAACAAAAATGTGCAATAAAATTGTACAAAGAATAAAAAGCACACATGCTAACATTTCACTTACTAATTAGCAATATAAATTGTTAAGCAGAGTTGGATGATAAGTTTTCGGATGCTACTATTGACATTTACTTACCATGTTGAATAGTACAACTGTTATAAAAGTTTGTTTTGATAAATATGTAGAGAGTTTGTAGACGAAAGATTTTGTAAATTGTCTTCTGCTATTTTGCGAATCTCTGGGGGCGTACAGTTATTTATTTCGTCCTTTGTTGATAATTTGAAATAATTTATTGTATAAATCAGTCTGAATTTTAAACACAATTACATATAGCACCACCGATATTCAAATATTTAAAACGTTCTACTTAAAAATCAGAGAAACCAACGTCAAAAAAGCAAAATTTCTAAAATATTCGAACAAAACATGTCTCTTTTTTAAACTTTTTTGAACTTTTAATAATCGAAATAGAAAAAATAGTATAAAATACACGTTTCATAAGACATTTTGCGCACTTGTTCTTTAGAAAACTCGCCTAGCGGCTCGTTCAGTGCTGCCGTTTTAGTACAATTGTACCAAATTCAGTACACTATTTACAAATCCAGTACGTCAGTACGCCATTTTGCAAAAAGGGCTAATTTCAGTACAAACTTGAAAGTTTCAGTACTAAATTAAATCCATGTAATAATAATAATATAATACTAACAACAATTACAAAAAACGAGTATAGAAATAGTTTAAATATAGATACGGTCAAAAATTTATTATTTGCCAAGCAACTGATTGGCAATATCGGATGCCATCAATGGGAATCTAGTGAAGAGTATATTAATTTTGATAGAAAATAATTCATAACATTTTACAGGGTTTTTCGGTTACCTTTCACGATTTGTCGTCCTTTGTGTTTCACTATTAATCAAAACACATTCGCATTTGTCAAATGAGTGTCACCTTTTGTCAAAACAACTTCATGAATTTTCATTATTGCAACATTGAACGTGTGAGAAGGCGAAGCCCCACGACCACAGAATACAAGAAGAATAGAAATTCTTTCGTAAATTGTGTATTAATTTGTTTATGAAATTCATTATGTATTTACTGTCTATTTTACACACATGTAATAAATATGCATCGCAGTTCGATATGTATACTTCTATAATTAAATATATTTTATGATTTTATGAAAGTTGAATAAAGTCATTACATATGTTAGTGATGTATTTATTGTATTTTATTGTCCCTTGTGAGTAAAAAAAAGGTCATGCATAATTTTTTCTCGATTCAGTACGTTTTTTGTAAATTCAGTACGAAAATTCAGTACGTTTTTAGAGCTAGTGGCGGCAGCACTGGGCTCGTTTTCTAAACTTGAACGCGTGCGCAAAAATCGTGTCTTACGAAACTTGTATTTTAATATACTATTATAAACGTTGAGTATCCGATATTTTTCATTGTCGGTATACGATACATTTGCTCCCTCTAGGTATCCGATACAAAGTATCGAATAGACACTTTTTGCACACCACTACTCCATTGCAATTGTTTGTGAATAATCGCGTCGCGTTATAGGTTATATCGAATGTTTATTGAGTTTGTTTATTTGTATCTCTTGTTTTTTTTGTTGTAAGTAAAAATATACTTTTTCGTCATAATTTCCACTTTAGCAAAGTAATTCGCAGTAAATCGCCTTTATGTTAGGCTGGATGCACACCTTCAAGCAAACTGTTTGTCAAATATTTTGAATAACTGATGTGCATCTAGTTTAAATCAGGTGTATTCTGTTAACATGGATTGTTGGCTACGTAAATGTGTTTAGTGTAACATTTATTATTTTGCAGGTAATATGGCATCTTCTCATAAATGTATTGTTTGTGGTTTTGCAGAAGATGAGGTAGATAAATTGCACTACTTTCCTAGGAATGTTGAAAAGTGAGTATATTTAACTAAATAGTTTTCAAGATAAGAGCACTTTGAAATAAACTCCATTTACTGATAATTAATAATTTACTCTTGTAGAATACCTACATACTTTAAGAATAGCTAATGAATAATTTAGAATTCCCACAACACTTGAATAACTATTATAAACTATAGTTTAATAAAATATATGTTACTTATATATAAATATATGCATGTTTCTAATTTCAGGGCAAAATTGTGGCTAGAAGCCATGGGAATGGTTTTTTCAGATAAACCAGTTCGTAGCTACAGAATTTGCAGCCGACACTTTGCAAGTGATGCTTATGTTACTACAACATTTACATTAAAACGAGATGCATGTCCAAAACTTTTGCCTGCTACCAACTTGCTTTCTCCAACACTGCTTGGGCGTCCTTCAACATCAAACACTGCAAATCCAACTTCTATAGTAGAAGCAATATCTTTAAAAGACAAATCTATAGTTGAAACATCACCAAAACCTTCCACATAAAGGTACCTATTTATTCATATATATGTTTTGTTATAGCCAAATTGTAATCTGTTATAAGAAAATGCACCCGAAAATGCATTGAAGCTGATGTTTATAAATCCTAATATTAAGTACAAAATCAATTTTTTTTTTCTAGGACTCTTATAAATGTCAAGAGCAGAAGCAACGTATTTAAACATTTTTATATGTCTTTCCAACAATTAACACCAAAAAAAAGACTATTAATTGATGTTATTAATAAAAAGGAAGATTATTACGGAAACTAAAAAGGCAATGTAAGAGATGAGGAAAAAATATAAAAGACTTGTGCTTCCTTGTTTCGGAAAGACAATGTTCATCTCCCCATAAAAATTGGTACAGAGAATCGCATTATGGAAGCAAACTTTTCCGATATAGTGGATGCTTATAAAATTGATCAGAATACGCCATACATATTCAGAAGTATGCACAAATTAAGGGAAATACATTTGGCCCCTATAATGCGTACAGCAATGAAAGTAAAAATTGCTGCGCAAGTTTTTGGCAGAACTGTGGCTACTATTTACTCTCTCTTAAGTAGTGGTAAGAAATATAATGTCATTTCTGTTGACATTATTCATAGCATTTTATTTCAGGAATTCTACCTCAAAGATCTGTTGCAACAGCATCTTTTGTGCAACAAGTAGATGAGCTATTGATAGCTTTAATGGAAATTCAATGACAAGCCTGGACGGAAAAAATCTTTGTCGTTGTGCCACTGAAGATTCAGGACATATTTTATTATTTATTATATTAATGGTTTAATAAATGCTGGGTTGCAAGGAGGTAATTGCGAAGCAGATGATGGTATACTGCTAAGTGATTTAAGGTCATTTTTACATGTAGAATCAGCTGATGAAGTGGAAGTAAATGAATTGGAATCTGAAACAGTAAGTATTCCAACTGATCTGGCTAATGAAGTTGCTGAAGATATCGCCATCTCGGTTACTACTGGTAAAGTGAATATACTGTGAGTAGCTTATGTCAGTGGCTATATCGCAAGTAGAATCTTAAAAGATGTTGATTGTAAAGATTGTTCCATGGCACTCACAACAAGCAAGAAATTACTTTGCAATCAATTTATTTATTACAAAGATTTTCAGAAGAAGAGAAAAAATTGGTATATTTATCAGAAAATTTAGTAATTATAGTGGGACACGGAGTGACGGAATTAGAAAATATTCTGAAAATACTATGTGCTGACAATATGGTAGAGAAGAAAGTAATAAATCATATTAACGATACATTGAATTTTTCATGGATAGAATGCAATGTCCACAAAATATTTATTGAAAAATGTATTGCTAAAGGAATATGTAAAATAGGTATTCCATGGTATTGCAAAAGGCTGAATCAGGAGAATAAAGAAATTAATTTAGAGCGCCGTGCTTCAGAAAGAAAATTGAAGAAATTGAGACACGAGTAGATTTTTTGTCATGTTTATTATTTTTATTTTGTCTATTATGCTGTGATTATTATTAGTTGCTGGTTTTCTTTTTATTTTCCTAATACACTACTTGATATTTTTCAATAATTTAACAAATATATAATTGAACTGTCATGATATATTTTTATACTTTGTTAAACAATTCTATACTGAATATATTGTTTTAAAAATAAAATTTTGTCCTTTCCATTTTTTTTTATTTCACTGTCTTACTGAATCTAATAAAACTTTTTAGAAGTAATGCAAAAAGATATTTTTTTTTAAGTAAAATATTTCTATGCATCAAACAATACGATTTATAACTTATATTTGAAAAGGATTATTACGTTCAACTTTTCATATAAATATTGTGATATGTTACATGTGATTAATTTAACATTGAATTTAATACAATCTGTTAATAGATTTATTACAAATTGTATTAAATTCAACGTTAAATTAAAACATGTAGTGCACTTTAAATTTTAAAGATCCAACTAACTGCGTTTAAATTTGCCGCGTATGCTCCTAGTGGTGCCATCTGGCACGTGCCTACCTAAAAGAGTGAGATAGGACACTCTTTTTTCTTTGTTTATCTCGGACAGATTTTTAACATTAAGTTGCCGGTCTGGAGTAGTCTGTGGGCAATGATCTAATAATATAGAACTACTAGATCATAGGTTCCCAAAGTGGGCGATAACGCCCCCTTGTGGGCGCTGCAGGTCTAAAGGGGGGCGGTAAGAGACCCAGAAAAAAAATGGGGGCGTTGTGTAAAGGCTTAGGGGGCGATTTGTAATTTCATCTAGAATCTAGGAGGACTCTTAGACACCGACTGAGCTCTCGACTCTCGACTAGGGATGGGCGATAAACATCGATGTTCATTGAACATCGATATTTTAGGATCGATGTTCGATGTTTTTGCATCGATGTTTGCAATTTAGATTTATCGATAAACTATCGATGTTAGAAGAAATATAGTGAACATCGAACTTTTAAGCTTGACAAAATGTATTTGCACTAATCACAAAATAAAACAGCGTCCTCTGTTGACAAATACAAAAATGTTTCCAAATTAACAGCTCACATACAGGCTACGAGGATGTAAAATTGTCTACGAATAAAAGAAGTATTTAAATTACACAGTGCTATATCATATAAATTCGAATATTTCATTTTAGGCTCTTTTAAATATTACTCAGTATAAATATTTAAATAATATATAATTAAATACATAAATTTATAGTACTTTTAATGTGCAGAATAAAAGTTAAATTATGTATGCATGCAGAATAAGTGAAGGAGGTAAACGTATTTTCATAGAAAAAGAAGGGAGATAGACATTACCGATGTATACTTCTTCGGGAAATTCCCTAGTGCGTACAATCATACACGACGATACACGTATTAAATGCAAGATGACACATCAGAAATATAAAACCATATCCATATGTATCTCGGTATTTGCCAGCGTAGTCAAAAAAAAATGCAAGACTATAAAATCCCAAATAAAAATCGTTCTCTTAAAAAGCTTTGATACACGTAAATGTATATATTTTTTAAGTATCAGACGATTTAAGTCATGTGGTTGTTTCATGCGTAATTGCATAATATTGTTTTTTTATATAGTTTTTTTTGAGTAGTTTCTAAAGTTAACTACATATTATAAATGTATATATTTCTTTTATTATTTTTTTTGAATAGTGATATCTTTTATATCATTTTGTTAAGGACGTAAATTAATTAAGTTATAATAAAGTTTTTGTTAAACTGCCAAAAAATAAATCTATAAATATAATTATCGATGTTTAAAAACATCGATGTTTGGTAGTCGATATTTTGCAACCATCGATGTTGATCAACGATGTTAACATCGATGTTTGATATCGATGTTTACCCACCGATGTCCCATCCATACTCTCGACTACAGCTTGTGAACATCAACTAATATTAATTAAGAGATTGCTCAAACCAACTCGGTTCGATATTTCTCTCCGAGTAGTTCATATATCTGTCCTGTTTTATTGAATAAATAAAATAAAAAACATATCAATCGGTCGCTCCGTTTCGAAACGAAAAGAGACACAAACAAACAAATAAAAAGGCAACTGTATCAATCGGCTGGTTCATAGAATACTTGTTCTTACTTGTTGAGTACGATTGAGCGTCGAATGAGATAAACGAGTTTATGCATGTTTGTCTTATTCCTGTCGGTGCGTGCTGCTTATGCAATCCTATATAAACAACGTAATATTTATTTTATTTTCATTTGCGGTTTCGCGCGTAATAGATAAGCAGTACTTAAGTTCAACACTTATACTTACGTATTTCTCAAAACAAAACAATGTCGGAAGTAAAAAAGAAGAGACGGCAATACTGTGCGGAATATATTAAATTCGGATTCATTGAAAATCCTACAAACCCATCGTCGCCTTTGTGCCTTCTATGCCTAAAAACATTTTCGAATGAAGCAATGAAGCTTTCAAGACTTCAAGATCATTTGAATAAAATGCATCCAGATAAGAAAGACAAGAATGTAGCATATTTTCAAGACCTAGAGAAGAAGCATAATACTCGGCCAAGTGTAGCAAAACTCTTTTCGGCGGCTGCTAAGCAAGATGACGACGGACTTCGAGCTTCGTACAACATCTCTTTGTTAATTGCTCAAAAAGGCAAACCACACAACATCGGAGAAGTGTTAATTTTGCCAGCAATAAAGGAAGTAATAACTACTGTGCTTCATAAACCGGCCGCAGATATTATCGGAAAAATTCCTTTGAGTAATAATTCTGTGCAAAGACGAATTGATGAAATGGCCGGAAACATAGAAGAATCATTGTGCAATCATCTGAGGACTAGTCAATTCTCAATTCAGCTCGATGAGTCCACTTTACCAACTAATGAAGCATTGTTGCTGTCTTACGTGAGGTTTATTAAAGATGAGAAAATATGTGAAGAACTATTGTTTGCTAGAAATTTAGAGACCGATACAAAAGGCGAAACCATATTCAATACATTGGAAAAGTTTTGTGATGAGAAAGAGATTCCCTTGAAAAATATTATATCAGTTGCTACGGATGGCGCTCCGGCTATGACAGGGTGCCATAAAGGCTTCATAGCGTACGTAAAAAATAAAATTCCAGATGTCCTTGCTGTACATTGCGTTATTCATAGACAACATTTGGTTGCTAGAAATTTAAGTGAACGACTATTTCAATCACTGCAATATGTCATCAAAGCAGTCAATAAAATCCGTAACTGCTCTTTGAATGATAGATTATTTCATCAGCTTTGTGTTACTAATGACGAAGATTTCAACCGTTTGTTGTTTCATACCGAAGTTCGTTGGCTATCAAGAGGCAATTGTCTGACTCGATTTTACAACCTGTTTGACTCTGTGATAGAGTTTTTGGAAACTAAAGATACAGAATTGCGCAACAAGCTCATTACATCAAAAAATGATATAGCTTACATGACAGACCTGTATAAATTGTTCAACAACATGAATCTCCAACTGCAAGGCGATGAACTAAATTTAATTAAAACAAAAAATGTCGTTGCTGCTTTCGCAGCCAAACTGCTTCTACACAAAAAGAATATGGGCAGACGTGAGTTTCATAATTTTCCGAATTTATCAGTATCCTGCAGTAACGACGACTTGTTTGCCTACTGCCAACATTTGGAAAAGCTCCACATTGACTTCACCGAACGATACCAGGATATTTTGAACTTGGAAATACCAGACTGGGTGTTGGATCCGTTTTCAAATGTCAACACAGCAATATCACCACATCTGGAAGAAGAACTTATAGAATTGACAACGAACGAGGAAATAAAAATCAAGTTCAAAAATGGCTACCAAGAATTTTGGCTACAAAAACCGATCCCGCAATTGTACCCTGGATTGTGGTCAATCATTCAACGATTCTTGATAGCATTCCCATCGTCATATTTGTGTGAACGTGGATTTAGTGCTGTAGCAACGCTGCTTACTAAAAAGAGAAATCGTTTGCATGTTACCGAACGTGGTGACTTGCGGCTGTTCTTGAGTAAATTGGAACCTGATATCAACAAACTTATTAAACAGCATCAGATTCATCCTTCACATTAGTTTTTATATTAGAATCGATTATGTTTGTTTTATTTTGAATTTTGAATAAAAGATACTTTGTCTGAATACTATAAAGTTGCGTTTCAATAATCATTCTCATTGGCAGGTGTAGCCCGTAAAAGTTAACTTGAGACCTGAGCGCCGTTGTGTACTACCTACTACGCTCAGGTCTCAAGTTAACTCATTCATTCTAAACGAGACTTTTACTATAACCCATAGTAAAAGTCTCGTTTAGAATGAATGTTTAATCTCCGCTAATATAGCTCACAATAATTAATTTAATTTGAAGTTATAGTGGTTTTTGAGTAGGTGAAAAAATGGGGGCGCTAAAAAATAATTTATTCTCAAAGTGGGCAGTAGGCAAAATAAGTTTGGGAACCACTGTACTAGATGGACTGTAGAGAGAGAGGAATTGACCTCTACATACAAAGGAGACAGATATACAAAACCGTTAGTTGTGGGCATGCTATATGCACATAATGCGCTAGATAAATTCCGTCCATGTAGTTCGTAGTCACACCACCCGTGGCGTGCTAGTCGCCGTAGATATCCGAAAATCTCCGAGAATAGACTCGACAATGCCACGTGATTCTGCAGTGAATTAACCTCATTTCTATTTTGTGTTTCCGTGTTTATATTGTGTCGATTTACTTGTTGTTACTAGTGATTTCTAAAACAATTATTGCAGTCAAGTTATTAAAAGTACGTACTATACACAATGGTGAAGTGCTGCGTACCTGGATGCAATGCATCAAAAGACGTAAAATTGCATATAATACCAAAAGATCAAGAGGTAAAATTGCAATATTAAGCGCAAACGAAAACAATTCATTACTCTTTATCTATTTGTAGTTGCTTTCTAAGTGGTCTTCGGCCATCCAACGGGAGGATATATTAAAAGTTCCAAATGAGGTGCGTCGTAGGTACAGAGTTTGTGAATCACACTTTACTGAAAATGATAAGTTTGTGGCATATCACAACAAAACAAATTTAAAAGCGAATGCTATTCCATCTGTTAGACTACCAGGTATATTTTGTGTATAGTAAATATCCATTTATTTATAATATGAACTTTTGCAGCTAAAAATATTACCCGTAAGGTAGCAGATGCGGATAATCAATTATTGTCTAAGCAAGTTGAAGTTCCACTGCCATCACAGGATATTGTTGAAGATATTAGTGAAAGCACTTTGAAAAGATCAGGTATTAACATATCAATCATATATAAGCCACTAGAATGATTGTAAAATTTTTGTCACCAGGTACACCGATTGATCCTCCATCAAAACGAATTAAGATATCTTCACCACCAAAAGTTCCAAAAAAAACATTTAAAGGTAAGCACTTGTGATAAATGTATATTAGAGCAGGACCTTGAAACTTTTACTCAAAATGAAAAATCATTGGCAGGTGCAAGAAACCACAAAGATTGCAGTTGTTAGTATGCTATATTAAGAGGAAAGTAAAGGTACTGCAACTTTAATAATCAAAAAATTAAAATATTTGTATATATAATTAATATAGATTAACAAATAGGTGAATGGTAAAAGTAATAAACTTTGCACGATAAAACAATATAATAAGTAGCAAGAAAGTCATAACCGCACAATATCTTTCGAATAATACTGGCATACCTAACATTAATAAATATCTGTACAGAATTCTAATGAACAATTTTTTTTAATAATTCAACATTTTCTTTTTTTCCCAGACTTAAAAAGAAAATTAAATTTTTTGCATATGGTTGGAGTCAAGAAGGCCAATCAATTGACACCAAAGGCACTGAAGATGTACCAGACGGCCACAAATTTGAAAAAAATTTCACGGCGTCTATTTGACGAAAAAGTTAAAGGGAGACAAAGAGTAAAAGAAGCTATCGAGTATTCGTGCTCTGAGGAGTTTTTAAGAACAAAAATGAACAAGACAGCAGTTAATTTTTTGCTCTCGCAACTTAACATGCAACAGAAGAAGCCACGAGGGAGACGATTCTCTGTGGATGATAAAATTTTTTCATTGGCCCTCCTGAAACGAAGTCCTAGAGGGTACAAGCTCTTACAATCTGTATTTGCTTTGCCTTCTAGAAAGACTTTGACAAATTTATTGAATAAAATTCCCTTTTATTGTGGTGTGAACAAACACATTTTAAAAACATTGGAGAGTACGGTAGAAAAAATGGACCCCAAAAACAGGAACTGCATCCTAACCTTTGACGAGATGAGCTTGGAGGTGGGGCTAAGCTACTCCAAAAAGGAAGATAGAGTAGAAGGTTTTGTGGATTGTGGGGATGGGAAGCAGCTAAAATTTGCTGATCATGCAATGGTATTCATGATCAGGGGAATAGCCAATAAATGGAAACAGCCCATCGGCTATTTTTTCACAAATGGTGGAATGTCTGCAGCACACATAGTGCGCAATTTAAAAGAGATTATTGTGGAAATGCATAAAATTGGGTTAAGGGTTGTGGCAACAGTGTGCGACCAGATGTCGTCAAATATGTCTGCCATCAACAGTCTCTTACAAGAGACAAACGCAAAGTACTCTCGGCAAGGGTTGGAGAGGAAAAGCTTCGGCTTTGAAATCGATGGTGTAGAGGTTGTACCATTGTACGATCCACCCCATCTTTTAAAACAAATTAGAAATCACTTGCTAGTGTCGAATGCAGAGTTTATGTCCAAGGAGGGTGCTGTTAAAACTGCTCGCTGGGAAGACATAATTAAACTATACGAACTAGATGTCGGAGAGGACATAACACGAATGTGTTACAAGCTGACAAACCAGCATATATACCCAGAACAAATAAAAAAAATGAAAGTTAAGAACGCAGCACAGGTTTTTTCTCATCGCGTTTCTTCAACAATGAAATGGACTGTAAAGCATGGTTAGTTCATGACATAATTTTATATATAAATAAATTCATACCTTTATTTTTCAGGACGTGCAAATATTTTACCTGCCACAGCAGCTGATACAGCTGATTTTCTGTCGTTTTTCGACCAGCTGTTTGACAGTGTCAACAGCTACAAATTACAGCCTGATGACGGGAAGAAGCTACGAGGGGCCATCACCAAAGACTCGGACCACGTAGGGTTTTGGAAACATGCGCTCAACATTCTTCAAAGTATAAAATTTATTAAGAAGAATGGCGAACGCAAGGTGGTGCCAAGTCTCCACAATTGGATCTGGACCATTAAAGGGTTTTTGTATTTATGGGGAATTTTACAAAAAGATTTTAAGTTTCTCTGCTTGCGGAATTTTAACCAGGACCCGTTGGAAAACTTTTTCGGATCCATTAGGAGTCATGGCGTCAGGAATGTGAATCCAACTCCTCAACAGTTTGTCCACACATATAAGAGTTTGATTGTTAATAATTTTGTAGCGCATCACTCAGCAGGAGCTAATTGCGAGGCTGACGACAGTCATATGTTGGACTCGTTGAGGAGTTTTTTAGACGGACCCGATATCTATAAAGAAGAAGTCTCGACCTCTGATTCAGATTTCGTAGAGTGTTCGACCTCCAATGCAGAATCTATTGGAGCATCTGAAGTTATTGCTCACAACAGTCAGTACAAGGTGAATCTTCATTCATATATTGCAGGAAGCCTTGTTAAATCAATTTTAAAAACAACAGCATCTTGTACTGACTGTAAACAACAGCTGATATCTTCAGGTTCCTCTCCCGAACAAACATTTATCAATGAACTAGAATATAAAAAAAATTGTTTAAAAAATCCAAACTGTTATTTTAGGATTTTATTTTCCAAATCAATGAATGCGACTATGCAACAAGTGACAACACTTATTTTGAAAAACAATTTAAAAAATGTTTTGATTAATAACCTGAAACATGTTCTATTTACAAATAACATAAGTCTGTCACCTTTATGCAAGAAGCATGATACTCATCAAATATTTTTGGAAAAGTTTTTTTATTTCTTTATGTTTTCTTATATAAAACATGTGAATTTAGTTCTAAGAGGACAATTCTTTTTTAATGTAAACGATAAGTTAATTAAGCAAGCAAATGAAAAATATAAAAAAAATAAATTGAAAAATATGAGAATTGTAAAAATGAAACAACTCAATACATAAATTTTTAAACATCATTTGTTTTACTGTAATTTATTTCTGTTTTTCTGTATAAAGTGTACACTAATGCAATGTGATTGTGTTTTTTATTTTCAATTATAGTGCATTTGTATCACTTATTAATATCCGTTGCAGTAGGACCAAAATTAAATATTACTTAAGGTTTGAAATAACCGCTGTTTGGGTTTTATTATTGAGTCACGTCACCAGCGGCGCTAGCGTTCGTGTTCTTTTTATTGCAATACGAGTTGCCTATCTACCTAATCTACCTAATCTATGGTTGTGGGCAAAACATGGCGATATCGCATTGTTTTGTATATAAACTTTCTCAATTTTGTTGATTTATACATATTTATTTGTCTTTTTGGTAATTTGGATTATGTATTTTATTAATAGATTTCTTCTAGTATTGATTTTATTTCATACACCACTGACTTTATTTTTATTTAAAGAAATACGAGTATAAAGACAACTGTGGATTCATGATGATTGAATCAACTATTTTTATTTATAAAATTGTGATTGTAATTAGATACATTTTAAGAATTTCATTTTTATTTGATATAGGCATATAGGTAATGTATATAAATTGAGAATCATCAAGAATATTGGCAATTGTTAACTTCAGCTTATAATTTAACAGTGTTGTTCTCATGGATTTAGTGTCATATATATTTGGTTAAAAGTGCTATTATCAGTAACAAAATTAGAAATAAATATTTTAAATTGTTGAATATTATATATACCAGCTTCGCAGTGCTTGGAGTCACATATTTAAGACACAATGGTAATGTCATGTGCAGCGGATTGTTGTAGTAATAGGGCAGAAAAGGGAATGAACGTATGATTTCACAGGTTAACTATTCTTAATAAAATACATGATTTGTAAATTTGATATAAAAAATTTTAGTTTTCAATCTAATCAAGTACTATGCAAGCAGTGGATAATTTGTACTAAACGAAAGGATTTTAAGCCATCAAAATATTCAAGATTGTGTTCAGAGCATTTTGTTCCTGAAGATTTTGTTATAAGTTATGGAAGAAAATATTTGCCCCAAAATGCAATTCAAAGTATTTTCAATTTTCCTGCTCACTTGAGAAAAATTCCCTGTAATAGCAGATCTCAACGATTAAAAATTACTGATGCACCAAGCAAAGAACTGTTAAAATAAGATTTCTATTTGTAGTTATTATTCTACCTAGATATTTTTAATGTTCTATTTACCTTATAGCTCAGAATCCCCAAATGTAACTAATGTTGAAGTATTTGAATTAGTCACAGAAAAAACACCTCACGAAATAATACAAGTTGTTATTCTAGCTTTATGTATTTTTAATATTTCTTTCTCCATTTTACTTCGATCACATATTTACCATTTACGTATTTGTTAATCCATATTAATTATATGTACATATATTTTAATAAAAAATTAAGCATTATGTAATTGTCTTTTATTTTGAATATATCAGAAGTTGTAAGGAACACCTAAGAAAAGCTGTCAGTTTCTATATTTATTTTTTCAGAACGTAATATTTTGAAAAATTCTAGTGGTCAATTCAAAATTTCCAACTGATATCTGTATAGTGATTTTTAAAAAATTTTTCTAATACTGTTTTAAATAAAAACTGAATGATCATCACACATGCTAAAATAGGTATTATTAGAAGAACAAAATCATATAGTTATCTCATAGTCATTAAAAGTCATTTATTTAATTTTCTTTCCTTAATGAAGAATGGCAACTAGCATAAATACCTTTAAAATGTTATTAAACAGAATATATTTAATACCATATTAATAATATATATTTATTATTTATCTTTTTGATTATTAAAGTTGCAATACCTTTACTTTCCTCTTAATATAGCATATTTTTAACAAAATAATACTTTTAAACATTATAAGCCATTACAAGCTATAGCAATATATTTGAATTTTGCCCACATAAAACGGTCAATTTTGTTCATCCTTGTCAAACTTTCGACGCTCATATATTTTCCTTCTTTCTCCTATGGTGTGGGTCACTTCCTAATCAGAAAGACATAGCGTACACTGCATCTAGTAGTATAATAGTATTAGATCATTGTCTGTGGGCCGGGTTCAGACAGTTTATTAATTCTTAACTAAGCCCGCGAGATGTCTCTTCGTTGGACGTATACGGTCGATCGGTAAAACAATTCGCGTATATACTTACGAAGTTGTTTTGATTTGACTTTTTCGCCATTTGCATTTGCCTACTATAGCTTGTGCAGGTTATATGTTTGTGTTCATCGTTCATTGTTTTACTTTAATCAATACTTGTTGTATGCTGTTTTTCATTGCTTTTATCATAAAGTTATATTTCACTGTTTGGCAGCTTATAAGGTACCTAAGTAATAATGGTTTTTTTATTATTTACGTCATGTCAACAACAATAAAAGCATGAAAATGCGTATGTTTCCAAAGGATGCAAATGTAAGTTATTAAATTAATAGAATTGCAAAATAACTTTTTTACTTAAAATGGTATAATATATTTTAGTTATTCAATTTATGGATGCAGCAAGCTATAAAAAAATCCGAAACTAGAATTGCAAGCACCTACTGAAGTCCGAAAGAACTATAGTGTTTGTGATATACGAGTATGTGATATACATTTTGCTGAGCAAGATAGACACAATAGTGCAAATTTGAAGAAACATAGTGTTCCATCTCAATATTTGCCATATACCATTGAAGGTATGACTATTCTATTGTGTTGCTGTATGAAATAAAATCAAATGTTGATATATAGAGGAAACATGTTACATTCGATTGTACATCATACTAGATCCATGACGTCTTGTTTATGTTGCTGGATTTATTTTTATTTCTGTCAGTGATATTTGATAAAACCAAAGAAAATATGTATTAACAATACAATAACTATAACGTAATATATTTTGTAATTGAAATGCTCTAAGACTTCAGCCTTTCTCAACTAATTTATTATATAGAGTTAGATTGTTGAAAAACCATAAATGTTTCATCCATAATAAAATTTAAAATAACCAATACTTATGCTATTCTCATTAATCAGATGATTATAGAAAAGTTAGTAAAAAGCTTCGACTGTTTACAGAAACATTTTGGCATATATTCAAAGGACGCAAATAGATAATAAACACAATGTACTTCTAAGAAGAACTGTTTTTATACAATTCATATCAAAGCAAAAATAAACACGCAAATTTGACAGGCAAAATATACACAAAGGCAAAAAATACACAACACATGCCTTTTTGACAGATATGATTTATCTGCCAACACCAAATTGAACTATTAGTATATTAAAAATATGTAAGGCAGAAATTTAATATTGAAACGAAAATTATGTGTTTATTTGCCATGAATGCATATATTACGATCAATGTATACATTTTCTATCTAACTAATGAAATAAAAGCTCTCAAATATAATTTAACAAAATAACTTTAAGTTTCACTAATACAGTTATAGCAACATGTACATGTCATCAATGACGTGCAATTGAATATAACTTGTCTCCTCTATAAGTAATTTCAAATGTGTGATGCATGATACCGGAAAGACTTTTATAAAATTACTTATTCAATTTCATTTATTTACCTACACAAAAAACATTACAAAGTAATGAAAGGAAAAACACTCACTGTGAAATCAACAGACTCACTGAAATTACTTGTGCGAGAACAATATATTAAACACAAGAAGTTCTTCATAAAAATTAAGAATACTTGAGTATGTACATAATTTGTTATATATTATTATTAGTTATACACATGTATGTATTTGTATATCTATCATTTATTTGTAATAAAGTAACTTCATCATGTTTGAAATTGGTTTTCTTTAAGATTTCCTTTTTTTTTTTCTAGATCTATTTATCGCTACAATTGTACAATATAATGCGAAATAATATTTGAATTTCTGTTTGATTGAAAATATATTGTACTATTGTGATGGGTGAAAATAAATTAAAAAGAGAGTATTCTTGTCTTGCAAACAAATTGAATGTGTTAATTTTCATCCGACTTTAAGATGTGCATTAAAGCGAGGTGAAAATGAACACATTTAATTTGTTCGCATCCGAAAACGATAATTTACATGTTTGAAAATATGGATAGGTATATGAAAGTAATACGTGACTAAGCCCGCAAGAGGGCAGTTCCGTAAGTACTCAATTTATATACAGTGTGTTTCCCATCTTGAGTAACTGTAAACTTGTGGACTTCTGTGAAGTTTGAAGTTATTCATTGATTTTGAATAATTTTTGTATAAAAGAATTTTCAAAATGCGGACCTGAAGTAACACATTTTCTCACAGGCGTATTTTTTTAAGAGGATAAAAGTATTTAAGCCTTGATTTAGAACAACTTTGCATAATTTGAAAGGCACAGATGTATCGGAAAATCGTGTGGTGCCCACACCTCATTTTTTCAAATAGAGATTTGTTAAGCGAATAGAAGTATTTAGAATAGGATTTTAAATATTTTTTGTATAAAAAAAATTCTTAAAATTTGGACTTGAAGTATCACACTTACAGGTTTATTTTTCGGTTTATTTTACTAATATAAAAGTATTTAAAACAATTCAGAACAACTTGTATATAATTGAAACGCTCATACGTATAAAGAAGTCGTGTGGTAGCCACACCTCATTTTTTTGATGACAGCACAAGATGAGAGACTTTCAGACCGGAATCTTCAAAATCAATGTGTACTATTGCTATTTAGGTATATCAAACTAAACAAAGATTCCAAAGCCGCTACATATGAGTTCGAAGTCTTACAACCGGATAAACTGTTCCAAACGACACAATAAAAAAATAAGGTGTGGCAACGACACGACTTTCTTATACGTATGAGTGTTTTAAATTATACAATTTGAAGAATTCTTTTATACAAAATTATTCAAAACCCTATTCTAAGTATTCTCTTAATAAATCTCTATAGGATGCATACTTTGCAAGATACCACCTACTTCCGGTAGAAATTTCGAAAAACTGCTTTAATAAAATTTTTCTCAAATTTAATTTTGAGTATATTTGAATTCCTTATAAATTTGTTTAAACGTAGTTGACGAAATATTGGTAAAATTCCATTTTTTCACTGAAGTAAACTAACTACTTCCGGTCTACCGATTTTACTGAAAATCTAAAAGGGGGAGATTATACTTGTAAATACAAAATTTGGAATTGATATCTATAGCCGTTTGACCGCTATCGTGGTTACACACACAGACACACACACACAGAGAGAGAGAGAGAGAGAGAGGGAGGGAGGGAGAGAGAGAGAGAAAGAGAGAGAGCGAGAGAGAGAGAGAGAAAGAGAGAGAGATTGTTTAAAAACCACTTTATCAGGAGACTTGAAAACGTGGACGTCTGCAAAAATCTCGAAATCGAAAAGTTTCATCATCACAATACTTCCTTATACTACGTATAAGAAAGTAAAAAAATGAGGTGTGGCCACCACACGACTTTCTTATACGTATGAAAGTGTTACTTCCCTAAGGAAGTAAAAGGATGCCGGAAAACTGATTAGTAAAGACATGTTAGTTAATCTCTATGAATAATTAATTGCTTTAAAAACCCGTTTAAAATCTGAAAGTTATTATAAACATAAAATCTGGAAACTCATTGTAAGTAATCTTCATAAAGTGTATAAGAACTGTGGTTTTAATAACTGTATTTTTAAATAATATAATTACTATGCAGTAAATGTTTGAGTAATTGTTTACACATTTAGTAACTTATCTTACCGAAATACATTCGATCTTCCATTTTATTTCCGGATACATTTTCCATTTTCAAACTCAAATTTGGTTGCTAAATGGCAACTGGACAACTGGACTCCCAACAAATTGCCTCCTCGATAAAATGACGAGTCTTTCGGAGGCAGAGGAGGCAATTCGGTGTCGCGTATTATTTGTTTTCGTCAATTACAAAGCAACAAAGTTTTCGTTCAAAATGAAAGTTTGTCCGGATAAACATAAACTCTTATGGTATTACCCCCGATAAAATTCAATAGCCTTGCCGCCAGTTTCACGGAGGTAATATCAGCATGATTCCTATCCGGTTACAACTGCAACAGTTGAAAGAAGCTTTTCTAAGCTCAAACTGATTAAAATTATCTTAGAACTTCTATGGAACAAGAACGGCTATCGTACCGACGTGTTTAGTTTCTTATACTTTTAAATATACTTGTTTTGTTAATGCGAGTGTTTTTATTTTGTAAAAACACATTACCCTCCATTTGGGCTTCGCCCCCCAACAAATTTTGATACAGGGTCCATTTAGAACTAACTACGCCGTTGATGAAAGATATGTATATATTATGTGTCTGCTGTGCTTTGTCCATTTACATATCTTTCATAAAATTGACGCTTTTAAATTGGACGCGTTTTGATATTTTTTCTGGACGATATTTCTTTTCTAGAATTTAGAATAGCCTTTCTGTTTGCAGTACAGGATCTGGATAATTCAATAATTTTATCCAATGAATTCACTTATTTCATTATAAATTTCCTATAAGGTTATTATTCTTGTTCATATTTCTTTCTTCTGTTTGCGCTTTAGGTATTTCTATCTGTAGTTCCTATTCGTCGCGTCGTGAAAAGAGAATGTTGTAAATTAAAAGTGCGTCTTTCATCCAAGAACGTTTTAGCTTTGCTGTCATTTACTTTTAATGGGTTTAATTTATATGTTTTATATTTTCTTATCATACATAAAAAATGTTATCAAGAAGGTCTATAAATTCATTAGCGTTTGAAGATCTTGTAATTCTACTACATCTACATTCATTCTAAAACTAGCTCGCGCGAACCAATTTTTAATTCAATTAATTCATTGTATTTTAATGTTTTTCTAATCAAAATAAAGAGCCTACGTGTACTTTGGAGTCCCTTGTATACATAAAAGCTAGTTTATAGTAATAATATATAGAGCAAGTATTCATTCTACAAACAATTAATTTTCCGATATACTTCCAATAATACACCGTATACCTATAATTAGACTATGTACTACATACATTATAAGGTATAGATACTTAATTGATGCTGTTTCCACGGCGGAAATCAATATTTCTCAAGTATGTTGAAACTACATTATTGTATTAATTAACTATATGGTACCTATACGTGCCATTATGTAGGTGATATATCACATCAAGTCCCGTTTCTTTTCATTTGTTAAATCAATACCTACTTACAAGTCTTATAACCACACATGTCTAAGTGGATGTAAATTGTGTTTTACTATACATTATTCAATTCTTTACGTTGTGTACATATACTTTTTTTTTAATAAATTCAGTAATATACCTACAATCAAAACGATTGAGTACCTATAGATATAAAAGAAAACACTGGGAATTTTCAATTTTGATTTTTTTTTCAATGCAAGTTATATTGCGCCTAAATACTTTTAATATATCCACAATTTTACAGAAGTACTAATATTGCTCTATACAATATTTAAAGAGATAAAAGTAATGTAAACAATGTTTGATTATTAACGTATGTCCAGATCTTATAAATCAAAAGTTTTCATTTGTGTATCTATTTCTTCACTGGCTTCTTATTTTTATAATATACTCTTTTATATCCAATCTCATCCGGAAAACGTTTCCAAGTAAATGTTCTTGAAGATCACCATAGAATGTGGAGTTTTCTTTTCCTTGTGTACCATATAACTCAAGTTGGTTGACACTTGTCATCAGTGTGTCAGCATAACTCGATGTGGCGCAACAACAGGCAAGTATTATTTATTATTTTGATTATTTGCTGTCGTAGAAAAATGTTGTATGAAACTAGTTTTATAAACTCGTTAGTCACTTGTGATACTAAACACTCTCTCCGATACGCTTCGCTCGTAATTAATAAAACTCGTGACTAAAATAAGGTTTATAAAACTTAATCCATAGTATACTATTTTCTGCAATTTTTTGTAATGTAAATACATTAAAAACGTTAAGTTAGTTTACAAAGTTCCAATTTTTAAAGCATTGCATAATAAATTCTAAAGCATACAAAGCAAAATGTGATTTTCGGTCGCTTATTATATAACCTCCAACTTATCAGAAAAGTATAACAACACTTTTACTGAATATTTTCCAACTTTATTCTGTTGACATCAGGTTACGAATAACCGGTACTGCCGTTCATATAAACCTACTTGCTTCTTTGTTAAAATATTAAGATTTCCTGTTTTAGCTTGTTAATCTACATCAATAGGATTGATTCGCTCCGTAATGATTAAATTGTAGTTTTTTAAGTGTTAAGAACATTAGTATATTTGAACAATTAGTCCGTAAGTATATTATAGAAAAAGTTTTAGTTTCTACGTTTCTATTTGTATATTTTAATAACAATTGCTAATAAAGATTATTATTATTATTATCAGATGGAGTATTTACTTGTAAAATTGAATAAAACTAAACTAACTGAACTACAAAGACCAAAGAACTATTTAGTTGCACCGCAGTTGCAGGGGACACCGGGCTTGGTTGTGACAATTCTTACGTATAATTTTTTATAGATATAGATTATAAGACTATTAAGTTAGCTTGAACATCCTTATTTTTTATTTGAATATTTATCTGTAAAAAATATACACACAAACAAATTTCACACGATACAATAATAGTTATTAAAAGTAGAAGAATGTGACTCCATATGTCACAATTTGCACCGATCTGGGGTTCGTTGTGACACTAATAAAATTGATTATGACAAACCCTACTCCTTTATATATCGTCGTCGGAACTGCAGTGAATGCAGAGGAAATATAGAATTTTATCTGTACATTTGAAGCAACTGGTGCACTGCAACCATTTTTCTTTTAAACGACAGTTGGAAAAAGTTTTTCTACAAATTAAACAGAAAGTTTTATCTTCATCTTCAGAATTGCTTAACAAATTCAGTGATCACGCTGGGTTCACGTGATCACACCAAAGTCGTATGCACACATATGTATGTAAACGATTTTTATGAGTATGATGCCTTGATCACTTTGTGATCACGCATATTTATTACTGAATCTCTTCGGCAATTCTATATAGTATAGCACAATGGTTTTAGCTTTAGCCTTAGTTTTAGCTTTAATATTTCTCTTGCTTTTTTCTTTTGTTCTTTCAATTCGTTTCTCTTTTTGTCATTTTCTAATTCCTCCATTCTTAGAATGGCTGATCGGCCAGGCTTTCGCCCTCTTCGTGTAACTACAGTAATCCCTCTATTTACGCGGGTAATTGGTTCCATGAAAATAGCGCGTAAATGGAAATCGCGTAAATGGAACTTGTGTGAATGCGAATGAACCTGAATGTTTAAATACACACATACCTAACTTTTAGGAAGATAGGGTGTTATTGGTAATAAAAACTTTACTTTGCATAAAACTATTATTTATTCTGATGAAAATATACATATTAAGAACTGCAACCCTTCTCTTGGTTTATTTTCAGTCTTCCTCGCTAGATAAATATTCTACTGTGTCCGTCGTACCTATTTGTGCGCCAGTGGCACAAGATGATGTTGATGGCATTAAAAATTTGTCGATAGTCTGCTGTTTGCTACCTTGCTGTCTTTCTTTTATAATAAGGTCGTACGGTGCAATCTGTGCTTGTAAACCCCTACGTATGAAACCACTTCTTTCAATATCAGGATCTATTTTAGTAATAAAATCAATAGCCGTTTGAATCATCGCTATGTATTCCTTGATGTTTGGGGTGGTGAATAAGTAAGTTGATTCTTTTACATCATCTCTTAAATCATCCTCTACATCTTGCTCTCTGTCTTTATATTCTTCATTTAGTTCAATAAGATCATTAGTTTCTAACTCAACATCGTGTGATTCTATGTATTCTTCTATATCAGATAAATTTAAATCACTAAAACCTTCCTCTTCCAGCTGTCGGCCTACTGCTATTGTTTCAGCAACATCCTCGTTAGCAGCTTCGACTAAACTGACACTGTCTGTGCGAATACAATCTGGCCAAAGATTCTTCCAAACAGCATTCATGATTGTGTCTTTTACATCTTTCCAACCTTTGTTAATATTTTCCAATGCGTCGGCGATGTTATAATTACGCCAAAAGTCGCGTAATGTTTATAACTAATCTATAACTATAATTAATCTGTTTATTTTCTTCCAACATATCAAACATTTGTTTGAAGGTGTGCTTTAAATAATGCTTCTTAAAACAAGCTATTACGCCCTGATCCATAGGTTGGATCAGGGATGTAGTGTTGGGCGGCATGAACATTACCTTCACATTTGGGTTAAGTCTTAAGGGTTTCGGAATGACTAGGTGCATTATCTACTAGTAAGAGGATTTTGAAGGGAATTTTATTAACACGACAATATTCCTCAACCTCAGGACAAAAGATATTGGAAAACCAATCTTCAAACAAAGCTGCAGTCATCCATGATTTTTTATTCGTTTTCCAATGAACTGGAAGACGAGATTTATCAATGTTTTTCAAAACACGTGGGTTAGCAGAGTGATAAATTAAAAGTGGTTTGCACTTGCAGCAACCACTAGCATTTCCACAAAAAAGCAATGTTAATCTATCTTTGAAACATTTAAATCCGGGGGTTGTTTTTTCTTCTTTAGAAATAAACGTGCGACTTGGTAGCCGCTTCCAAAATAGCCCGGTTTCGTCAGCGTTAAACACTTGCTGAGCACTATAACCGTTATCTTCCAGATGAATCCTCAAGCTCCTTACAAACTCTGTTGCGGCACCTACATCAGCACTAGCAGCTTCTCCTATAAATTTAATGTTGTGGAAATTGTAACGTTTCTTAAATTTATCAAACCAACCTTTGCTAGCAACGAACGATGACGACTTTCCTTCGATTCCCTCTTTATCCTTTCCTATCTCGCTTTTTTCTTTTAGTTGATTAAAAGTTGATAAAGCTTTACTTTGAATAATTCGTGTATCCATACCAATATGTTTTTTATTATTATCTTCTATCCACTGAACTAATAGCTTCTCCATTTTCACCATAACAGAATCTCTAGTATATTTTACTACCTTGGAACTTGTTGGTATGGCTTCTCTTACTGCTAGTTTAATTGAATTAGTATTGCTCTTAATTGTTCGAATCGTAGACTCATTTAAATTATGCAAGCGAGCAACTTCATTAATTTTCGAACCTTTCTCCAACATTTCAATAATTTTTAACTTAGTTTCTAAGTTCAGTTTACGCCTTGTTTTCTTTTTTGTAATTTTACTTAATGTAGCACTTGTTGACGCCATTATTCACTATCGTTGTTTAACAGCAAAGCACACAACTGTAACTAACAATAGCAGGTTGTATTGTAGTGTTTATAAGTAACAACGTAAAATTACAGGGAAAGTCCCGAAATATTCGTGCACAAACTACGCGCGGAATCATCACAAACCGCCATCTGGCGTGCAATAGAACATTTAAATTAAATTAAAATTAAGAAAATTTCAACCGCGTTAAAGTGAATTCGCGTAAATGGAGATCGCGTAAATGGAGGGATTACTGTACTCGTTTTTTAGCCTTAGGTAATGGTCTTAAATCTTGTGGAGAAAAATATGTGGTGATATCTTTTAGACGGTGAATTGTTAGGGGTAATTTGGGTTTCAATAAGGTTTGTTTGACTGCCGATGTGCATATATACACAAATCATCTTCCGTCATCCAACCTGACGGATTGGCGGATCCAATGCATCATGGAGGGCCGTTATTAACAAAATAGTCCCTGTAGCTTTTTCTTAGAAGCGAAAACATCGGGCGAACTGAATTTCCGCTGGCACTAACAGCAAAACAAAATGTTACTAGCGAAGTCCTTTCAGCGGAAGTTACAGAACCCACTTGTTTTATGCATTTCTTGCAATAATTCTGTCTGACCGTTGCACATTAGTTATGCCCATTTCATCGACGTTGTATATGTCTTGGTGCTCAAATTTGTAACGAACTAGGACCTCTTGCAGAAGAGGAAAAAAATATTCACGTTTGTCTAATTGAAACTTGTAGCGCGACTGATGCTAGTTTGATTCAGGAGTCATAAGGGATAATGTTTGATGTCGCTTAAGGAAGCCGGTAAGCCAGTCAGCTACGGACAGTTACATTATTCTTCACAGCACATTCGTAAGCTACGAACTTCTTTTGTGGATAATCCAAAGTATAATTTGGATTGATTAATCAGGTATTCAGCTAAATCATTTTCCACTTCATGTGGTAACACTTGACGATTTCGTCTATATCCTCTGGACATCCCTAAATTAAAAAGAATAGAAATCTTTCCATCATTATTTCTTTTCTTAATTTTTTATAAATTTTCTGTAACGTCATGTGGTTAATATCGAAATCGGCGGCAACTACTCGCAGACTTCTTGTTTTCCATAACTTCTTTTGCTGCGCATTCAAAAACACCCCAAGGCGTTTTGCCCCGGTCAGTTTTTGCGAATATTTCGCAAGTCATGCTTTTTAGACAGGTACGTCACGAGTATAAAAGTATTTAGAACTTAATTTTCAATACCCTTTTATAAAAAAATTTCAAAATACGGACCGGAAGTAACACTTTTACTCTTACCGAATAACGATTTTTTGCAAATATGTCGTCACTTTTTTCAAATATCTCGCAATAGAAATTTATTAAGAGAATAGAAGGATTTAGAAGAGGATTTTAATATTTTTTGTATAAAAAATTCTTATAATTTGGACTTGAAGTAACACACTTACAGGTTTATCTTTCGGTTTATTTTTCTAAGATAAAAGTATTTAAAACAATTCAGAAGAACTTGTGTATAATTTGTAATGCTCATACGTATAAGAAAGTCGTGTGGTGGCCACACATCATTTTTGACACTATTTTGAATGCAAAATCAGAATCTTATGCAAAAATGTGTTCAGAAGACTGAATTTCCGAGGAATGTATATATGTACAATGTCTTTCTCAAGCTCCTTTCTAAGTTATTATTTTATGTAAAGGCCAAAATCTAGATGCAAACCGAGACACGAACCATAAATGTCAACAAACAAATTTTGGAAAATTATTTATACTTCAATATCTTTTGAATATGGTTTGAATTTTTGACCGTGTTGATATAGGAAATCAATGAGAAATATATTCCAAAAAATGTTCTTCTAATAATTATGATTTATTACTTTTTAAATTAACAAAATTAAATATATAATAGTGAGAGTAGCAACATTTCCGACGGTAAAGACCTAAATTCCCTTTTTCTTTATTCAATTAAAAATTCACATGAATCGGAAAATTTGTCTCACAGTATAATGCAGAGAAACGGAAAATTATAAGTTTTCCTGAATCTTTTCGTCACTTTTGGTTCGCATTCTATTCCATATCGAAGACATTTAACTTTATTGTTCGTATCTGTTCTGTATAGCAAAATACGTTTAACATAATTTGTGGTATTGGCTGTTTTCAAATCACTTGCAGTATATATATTTGTTTTTTCTTTGAACCACATCTGATTGTCACAGCCAGTGAGTTCCTTTAGAGGGGGGGGGGGCAATTACATAGATTGATGATTCGTTTATTATCGGTGATATACTCCCAGATGACGAGCATATCACCTATAATAAACGAATCAGTCTTGTCTATGTAATTGCTCCACTTAAACGAACTCACCAGCCGCCACTGATCACAACTGTATCAGGAGTTATCAAATTTGTCAGAAAATCGCTCTTTAAGTTTTCTAATTCGTCCTTATCCATATCTTCAATAACGTCATTCAATATTTTCTAAAACCTTTTTCGCACTATCTTTTATTTTGCTGATACTCCTGGATTCATATATTTTTAATTCATTTATAGTCACCTTTACTGTTTAAAATATAGCAGCTTGTTTCCTAGATATTTGTATCTGCGTCGTACAATAAACTTAGGGTAATGACGTACAAGAGTACGCACTTAGTGAACTTTCTTGTGTATTTCTTCTATTAAACTGAAAACAACAAAATCTTTGAAACTAATGAAAGCCTGCGTTAATTTTGGAAGAATTTATTTATACTTAAGACAATTTAGTGTTATTACAATTGAAACAAAAATAGTTTTCAAAATTTTTACAATTGCGTACTCTTGTAAGACGTCGTTATAAGAGTGCGCATAAGTTATTATAACAGTACGCGATATTAGATTAACATTGTTCGCATATGAAATTTCCTGCTTCATAAGATGTGCATTTCTCATGCCACCACTTATTACACTTAGAACACTGTATCCAGTCCTCAGATGGTGGATCAGTATACAATGCATCACAAGATGGACATAATATTTCTTCTGTTTCATTTTTATTTCTTTTACATTCTTCGGCCTTTGATGGCTTCGTCCTGCTGTTTCTTTCTTTGACGTTTGTATTTATTTTTGATGTACATGCTTTTACTGTTTTTGTTTGCTTGGTGATTTTAGCTGCAGGCTTTGCTGAATTCCCTAAACCAATTTTTTTTCACCTTTTTTGTCAATTCGGATTGCTTTGCTTCTAGTTCATCCTTTAACGGTGTGCTAGTTAATATCTCTGATTTCTGACTTCGACGTTTTCTGGTTGACTTCGTTTGACTACATTTTGGATATGGTCGTAGATCTTCTGGTTTTACAGGGACTTTATTTTGCTTCGATTCAGCGGTTTGGTTATTTTCATAAGAATCTAGAATATTTTCACGATTGTTTTCTTCGTCTTCTCTGGAGCATTAGTGTCCTTTAAAATTGAAGTCATTATTTGTTCTGCATGTTCAGGATTTACAGGCAATCCTGTGGACGCATTAAAATCAATTTCAAAGACTTCAGTCTCCTCAGCTATCTCATCTAATTCCATGGGAACGCCAGCAAGTTCTATAGCTTCAGGAACTTCTTCACATGGATTATAAGGTCTGTCAGTTACAAGTGAAGGAGCAAAATCTTCTTCACTAAAATGATCGGGATTGTAAGGCCAGATTCCTGTAGCTTCAAATGCCCGCACTGCTTTGTCGAGATTGGATACTTTATAATATGCCGTTTTAAATAAACCAGCAACTTGCTTTACAAGAGCACGCAGCGCGTACTCTTGTAAACTTTTAACTTGTACGATTGGTTTGAATTAAGAAAAATAGGTTACGATTACTTATTACAACATAAACACTTAAAATAATGGGCTTTATTACTTACCTAATACTTTATATTATACTATGAAGCACTGAGAAGCTTCTTAGTACCGCAAATAACAAATTTATTCCTTAAATCACACTGTCCCAAACATACATCCACAATACACAAAAATATGTTTTGCTTGCTGCAACGACTGTATGCGCAATACTTCAAAATGCATTTGTCTTGTTACAGACATATGTTTGAGGATTTCTCACATGCATTCATAGATGGTGATATATTGTTGTATAATTTGTAAAATGCAATGCGTACTCTTATACGCTGCGTACTCTTATGTGCCTTTACCCTAGTATATAAATAAATAATGGGCAACTCTGGTCAAAGGTTGTAAAACCATTAAACAATAATTCCTCTATAGTAAATTCTCTATACAAATTTCTTTCAACATTTTTGATCCCTTACAAAAATAGGCTGTATATTCCTGATGACAGCCATTTAAAATATCTGCTTTCAATTTTTCTAATTTTACGATAATTCTTTATTTTACTGTACCATACAACGCTAATAATTGTAGTTCTGAAATTTAATGTATTAGTGTTCAAAAACTGTTTTAGAAAACTACTTTGTCCTGATATTTTGTCGAAATTCATAATTTTGCTGCTAAAGTTCCGTAAAATGTGATTACAGCAGTCTATTTTTTTCTATGAAGAAGTTTTGTTCATATGGCGTACTTTATGAAATTTTCTTAAATTAGCTGCTATAACCATCTCCAATTACTTTGTCGTACTTAACATCGTCAACAAATTCCATAAAAACGAAAGACAGTCTTAACAATTTAATGGCGAATTATAAAACACGGTGAAAATATGATTGGAGATACGACATATTCATATACTCGCCCTATAATTGAGTGCAGTTCTGGATATACAACCATATAAAACACATTTATTTATTCCGGATTTAATTTGATTTTCAACTTCAAGCACCATTTGGCTTTTCAGAAACCACTATATCTTTTCAACTTGAAATTGAGAATAATCAAATTTATGTTGAGAACATACTCCTTCAAAATGAGAATAAACAATTACAAATGAAAACTGCTTTTATATTATATTGTAAAATGTAAAGTAATACAATTAATAAATGGATTTTGTAAATTACATGATTAAATCGTTTAAATTTAATGCGTCCCGTATACAGTGCCGTTCCTGGGTCTTTTGCCGCCCCGTGCAAAAAATGAATTGCCCTCCTACCTTTGAATAAAATTTTAAACTAAAAATATTCGTTAAGTAACGTCATATATCGTCACCGACACCCGTCAGCTTATGACATTTGTTAAGAAATCTAAGGAAACAGAATAAGAGAATCAAATAATTTTATTTATTTAAATTTATATTTATTTACACAAAAACACATTCAAAATAAATGCACAATTGAAAAAAAACAAAAATTTAAAATTTTGCCATCTGCCAACATAGGTTATAATATAATATAAATACGTAGAACCTAATGTAGAACGTAGACATGTATTAAAAATAAAACTAAAATATAATTCTTCGAGCTTTTTTAGATGCAAAATCCTCTATTATATTTGATATGTCGATGTTTTGACAAATATCTTGTTCAATTGAAATAGTGGCAAGATTCGTCAATCTCTCTTGGGACATAGTAGACCTTAAAAAAATTTTAATAAGTTTCAATTTACTAAAGCTTCTTTCCCCAGAAGCGACCGTCACAGGTAATGTAAGAAATATTCTTAGAGCTACGGCTAAATTAGGAAAACAAGAAGTAAGATCATTCGTGATTATATAATTTAATATATGGATGGGCTCGGACTCTTCAGCTGCAATGGCTTTAAACGATACAATTTCATTATAGAGTTCATTTCCATCAATATCTCGAAGGAATTCCCCATGCCCTTGTTGTAAATAAGATTCTAAATTCAAACATGATTTTTTTAAAAACTCTGCTTCCATTTTGCGAAACTCGAATAAACATTTAAATAAATCATTACATTCCTGTATTAAAGAAAATATTTCTCGTAGTGAATTTTTCGTAGTATCTAATATACTAAAATAAAAATTCACTTTAAAATTTTGTTTTTGATCAACAATGGGCTCGTCCTTTGACTCGTATGAAAAATGACATGGGACTTTTCTTTGCCGAAGCAAAGGAAATTCGGACAATATATTAACTTCAGCAGCTATTCATTCAGCTTCTTTTATAAATGAATTGAAACATTCATCAGTTCTTTTTTCACCAAGATAGCAAATTAAATTTTTCGAGGCAGCCATACATTCGGAAATATTAATTTTAGGATTTTGAGACATTTTACTAACAACGTTAATTTTTGATAGAAGATCGGCCCAAATTATCAATGAGCAGATAACCTTAAATGAAATAAATTTCTCTACTAATATTTGTGCTGTATTTCTAGTTTTTAAATCTCTTTTTTCGTTTTCGATTATTTCATTAAGACTTGTATAAACATTTTTATAATTTAAAATTAAAGGTCTAATTTCGCTTAAAGGTTTCAAAGTTAAAACAGGTATATTTTTTTTCAAAACATCCCACCTTGCCGTTGACGCTGAAAAAAATACATATAATTCCTGAACAATGTCGAAAAATGACAGAATTTCATTGTTTATTTTTGCAGCGTCATTTATCACTAAATTTAACGAATGAGCAAAACATGGCACAAACATAGCTCTTGGGTTTATATTTAATATTCGTTTTTGTAAACCCGAGTCTTTTCCCTTCATATTAGCCCCGTTGTCGTAACCTTGTCCGCGCAAATCTTTAATATTTAGCTTATTTGATGGAAATAAATTGTTAAGAACGAAATCACATAAACCTGCACCAGTACTATCTTGGCATGGATAGAAGCCCAAAAAGTGTTCCCGAATTTCCACTTTGCCTTGAAAGACATCAACAAATCTTGCAATAAAACTAACTTGTTTCACGTGGCCTACATCGGGAGTGCAATCTAATATTATTGAAAAATATTTTGATATATTCAAACTCTCAATTATTTTAGATTTCACTTTTTCGCCAAGTAAATTAATTATTTCATTTTGGAAGTGCACCCCTAAATAATGAGGTAAGTAACTTTTAATATCTTTTGACTTTTGAATATTATTCAAATGGTCTGACATTACTGGATCAAACTTTGCCACCATTTCGACAGCTTTTAGAAAATTGCCGTTATTAGGAACAAATAATTCTGAACTACCCCCTCTAAAAGCCAGACACTGACTAGCCAAAAACTGCACAATTGCCACGAGTCGTTCCAAAATAGCTCTCCATCGTTTCTTTTCACAATCAAAAATCATTTGTTGGTCTTTATCTATAGTGCAGTTTTTGATTAGTCTAAGTTTTAGATCGCACCACTTTTTAATACTGTAACGAAACCAGCAGACGAATTGAGTTACATTAAATAAAAGAATCAGACCTCTCGGCGCGATAAAAACGAAATTGTCACACGCACAAAAAAAAAGACCATAAATCATATTCGGCGCAGCTGGTAAACATCGTAAAGCGGTGAGTCATACAGTTACGCATGGTACTGTATCGGAAGCGGAGACAGATGTCTATGGAATATTCTTCTGAACATCGAGAGAAGTATGGAATTTACAGGAACAGAGTTTACGTTTCTTGTACATGTGGAGAAAAAGCGGGACTGTGCTGGAATGCTCTAGTAATCTTCACATATGTATATAAGCGACGGAGTCACCGGGATTCATTCATTACGGAAGTAATCGCGGGGTAATTACGGGATTCATTCATTGCGGGCGGAGTAGTTCGGGATAAAGAAAGTCCTTACGTAGTGGTAGCGTAGAAATAAATATAGTAGTGCCGTCTTATATAAATAGAACTGTTATATAAATAAATACGGACATATTAGTAGTAGTAAATAAATACCTGTGATAATTAAATTGTAATAGTTTAAGTGTGTTAAGTTAGTTTTATGTTTTTATATTGTTAAATAATTTTGAGTATATAAATATACAGACTATTTTAAATAAATAATTGCACGAGTTGTTTATTGGAACCCGAAAACGTTACAATACATTCAATATGTAAACTCTGCTCGTGTTCTAAAAAGTATACAGAAGCATGGCGCCAATCTGAGTATTCACTTTGTATTAATTTAATGTTCCTATTTTGTGTGTTAAAAATGTTGCAACAAAAACAAAAAACTGAATTCAATTTGATAGAATAAACTAACCAATTTCTGTTTACTCGTTCACCATTAGGGAAAATTTTAGTAAATAAATTTGCACTGAATTTTCTTTTTGTTTCGTCTATAGGAAAATTGTAATCCTGTATTTGAGTTGGTCCCTTTTTAATCAAAATTTCAATTATACGATGTGTTAACGTACTTGGCCAAGTACCTGAATCAGATAGGTCAAAATCTTCATTACGATTTGTGGATGGCTCAGAAGTCAACTCTTCCTCTTCTTCAGTTTCACTTTCATTTTTTTTTCCCTGCCTCATTTATTTCGTTTCTCGTCTCGTTGATTTCTGTGACATTTTCATCGTTGCTGTCATAACTAGGATCCACCCTTTTACCCGCGGTTGTCACTTCAATATTTTCCTCTACAGCCATAGTTGAAGATCCAGCTTTTATATGCGTAGGTCCGAAATCAGGAAAACCTTTAAAAAATTTCTCTATGGATCCACTCATTTTTTGCCTTTCTTCAAGTTTCAATCGCTTTTGTTTACGATAAAATGCTCCCGATCCTCTTTTCGTGGTTCTCTCCGTCATCCTGTAAATACAAAACACATTAGACTTTAGAATCGGATTTTTTTTTGTACAGATATTATAAAGTTGTTATACAGATGTTGAAAACAATTAGGATCGATTTTTTCAAACATATATGTCGGCGAAAGTTTTTACACTTTTACTGTGAGGTAAAATCAAAAAATTATTACGGAAATATAAATAATATATATTTATAAATTTTATGCTGAGGCATTAAATTTCCCAAACAATTAAATATACGAAAAATATTTAAAAATTCAATATAATAACAAGGCACCGTTATTCCCTAGTACATACTTACCTCATACAAAATAAACTGCCCAAAACGCAATACTATATAGCAATACAATCAGTACAATCACTATACAAAATACTTAATACTAAAACAATAAAATAATGAGTATTACAAAATGCACCTGCTAAACAATTACATTTCGTCGCAAACAATCTCGCTTCACGCGTTGTAAAATGCGAAGATGCACCTGAATCCAATTTATTTATGCAAGAATATCCAGTATTTTCTAGTCGCGCAAAAAATTTTCCCGAATAATTAAATAGCGCCAAGGGGGCGAGGTGCGAGGGGCAAGGTTGCCACGTCTTAATGTATTTCTTTAAAATTCGTATATGCATTTTAAATTTTTTTTTTATATGATAATTTATAAAGTCTTTAGTGAACGAAATGCCGCCCCTCAATTCCCGCCGCCCCGTGCAAATGCACGTGCTGCACCCCCGCAGGAACGGCGCTGCCCGTATAAATCGTTGAATATGCGCGCATATTCGCATAGTTTGTCGGATTTATTGCATTAACATTATTGTGCATTATCTCCTCTAATTGTTGTAGACAAAACTCCGTCTGGTTTAAATTTGCTCTGCCCTCACCAGCTAAAATATGTGGCATACGCAGACATAAACCCCGTTTAACAGCTGCTTTTAAGCAGGACCAAGTCATTTCAATTGGATTTAGCATTGGGCTGTAAGAACTAAGTCTTAGCAATTTATGGTTGCTGTATTCATGTTCAGTAAATACAGTTTCCATACTGGCATGGCGTCTTCCATTCTAAAGGCACCTCTTCTGACCTCATTGTGAATCATTCCCATACCATTTCTGATCGTCCTTTCCTTCTTGATATGAATAAATTAAAATTTGTTTCGTCCATGTAAATAATTGGCACATTATTCACTTGATAAATTAAAAGTTGCTGAATATACTAACGACGTTTTATCTTGTATTTATGACTATTTGCTCTTTCAGGTTCGTTTTTTATGTCTTTCAATGTGAACAACAACTTGTTCAAATGTTTTCGAAGTGTTTCTTTAGATACTGTTAATAAACTAATTAGTTAAATATAATAATAAGAATTATAATAATTTTTCCTGAAGACTAACAAATCATAATTCACAACAGTTTGTGTAGAAGAAATTGTTAACAATGCTTCTAGGAAACCACAGTGTTCAAGTTTGGATAACAACAAGTATGCCGCATCCAATCTTCCACATGCATTTTGATATAATTATCCTAACGTAATTTTGTGCTAGGGCAATCCAACGACCAAATCAAATTCAATATGGCGGTTGTGGGCAAACAAACAAATTCGTGTGTATTAAACAATTATTTTATTTAATTAACTAACTAAAGTAATTATTTAGTTATCTAAATATTATGTTCTGTATTAAAGGCAAAAACTAATTGTGACCAAGAAAGTTCTGTATATTATAGTTATGTTTTATAAATGTTTGAAGAAAAATACTGCTGTAATTATTGACTGCTTTGAAGTTCTAATTAGAAAATCAGATAATAATTAAACTCAGCAAAAGTACTGGTCTAATTACAAGCATGATAAAAATGATAATAGCAATAACTCCTCACAAAAGTATACGTTACATTAGTGAATCTTGTGGTGAACGTCCATCTGATAAATAAATAGAGTGACCTAATTTTTGCAACAGCATTAATCCAGCATATGTTGTTTTAGCAAACAGGATTCTTAATAAAGAAAACACTCGGGATTCTGCATGTTAATTTAGTTATTCCAGTTTTCACTAAGGGAAGAACGCGGTAGCATCCTTCAGAAATAGAAGAATGTACATACCGTAGTCGACAATTTTAAATTTCTGTTTATACTACGCAGTCGGGGGATATTCACATTCATAGGAAACGTTTGCCGGGTGTACTTGGCAGCTTCGCTATATGTTTGTCTTTACTTTATTTCGCTGTGCTCTTTTCCTCTTCTACTTTCGTACCAGAAATTAAAACTTGTCGACTAGGGTATATTGAAACAGTATGAGTGCACATAGAAAGAATTATTGGAATGATTAATAATAAATTTTTAACTTTTAAACGCCCCATTCCAATATCTATGTTCAAAACGTGTAATAATACTCAAAAATTAAACAGTTGAAATGAAATTGTGATTGTATTTAATGCTTAATTAATTATAATAATTAATTAATTAATAGTTATGAATGATTTCGTATTTATAATTATTTATAGCTGTATATAATCCTAATCAATACTTGTACAACATGGTCATTATTATAGAATTTAAATAAGCATTTTGCTACATACAAAACACAATACAATAATGATAAGTTAAATTTATTTGCCTATACATTTGCTTAAGTCCTAAATACATTGTACCTCGAATATTAATAATATATTTTTATGTGATTAAACTTATTTTATAACTACTATTTACTAACTATTGCTTGTATAACAATTAATTCAAACTGTTTAATAACAAATCTTATTAAACAATACTCTGATTATTTTATTAGCTTTTGTAAATTTAAAGAAAAGTTATATGCATGGCTGCATGCTGAGAATATTGATTTACCTTTCCCAATAATGTTCCACACAACCACTGTTTTTACTTTCTTATACGTAGTATAAGGAAGTATTGTGATGATAAAAATTTTCGACCTCGAGATTTTTGCAGATGTCCACGTTTTGATGTCCCCTGATACCGAAAAAGTGGTTTTTAAAAAATGTCTGTGTGTGTGTGTGTGACCACGATAGCGGTCAAACCGCTATAGGTATCAATTCCAAATTTTATATTTACGAATATAATCTCCTTCTTGAGAACTGATTAGATTTTGAGCAAAATCGGCAGACCGGAAGTAGTAGTTTACTTCAGTGAAAAAATCGAAATTTGCAAATATTTCGTCAATTACTAAGTTTAATCAAATTTATAAAGAATTCATATGTACGTAGAATTAAGTTTGAAACAAAATGTCTTAAAAAAGTTTTTCGAAATTCCAACCGGAAGTAGGTCTTTTACTCTTATCGAAAATAAGTTTTTTGCGAATATCTCGCAAGTCATGCTTTTTAGACAAGTACGTTACGAGTATAAAAGTATTTAAAACATAATTTTCAATATCTTTTATATAAAAAAAATTTCAAAATTCAGACCGGAAGTACCACTTTTACTCTTATCGAATAGCGATTTTTTGCAAATATGTCGTAAGTTATGCATTCTATATGTATATGTTACGGCTGAAAGCCGAAGTGCGGTTACACCTAGGTTTAGCCAGCTACAACTAGATGCGGTCAGTAACAGTTGGTTAAACCTAGGTATTTCCTATTTATGCACGGCTAAAACTAGGTCTAGCCTTCATCAACAGGCTACAACTAGATATAGCCAGTCCTTGGTGGATAAAACTAGATATAAAATAACACACAGTTATTTATTCATCACTTCGCCACACTGTAGAATGAAAACTGAGAGTTTTACAGGAAAATGATATTTAGCTTGTCGTCAAGATCTACTTTATTCTGAAACAACCTCAATATATATGTACATATAATATATATATATATATATATATATATATATATATATAAACATACACATTATAAAAACATTATAAAACAATATTTATAATTACCGTCAGAATTTTCATTACTTATTCAAGCAAGATAAACTGGAATGACATTTGGAATTACACAATATATCGGCAGCTTTACAGAGGCACTTTTTATTAACAAATTTAGTTTTACAGTGGCATCTTTTGTATCCTTGCCCTCCAGATATAGATTGGGCATTAGCTATTTGGCGTAATGATTTCTTCTCGGGTGAAATATTTTCAATATTCAAAAATTTAGAATCACATATAGTGAATTGATTCCTAGAAAATAATTCAGGAATAGCACCAAACTGGTTACCCAACTTATACAGTCCGTTGTCATGACATTCAAGAACAGCCATTAAAACATTGGGAAAGTCTCCTCTTCCTCTGTCAACGTCAGGAATTTTTACACCTACTGTGTCACCTACATTGCACGGAGGAAACTTTTCATTTGATAAAGCTATCATTTTCTTTGCTTGTACTGTTAAAGAGTCTTTAGCGCCTTTTCTATTACTATCTATTCTTTGTTTTTTCTTGCATAGGTCACATTTTTCATTTCTGTTGTTATCACAAAGCTCACAATCTGCTTCTTCTATAGTCTCGTTTTCATTTACTTCTGTTAGCGTGTCATTTTCAATTACATTTTCGTTTTCTTCAAACTGTTTAAGAATTTTTTCCAGATCGTCCTCGTTTTCTATGTCTTCGATTGCTGCGGATGGAAGTACCGATGATCGCAGGCCCACTTTTATGTCACAACCGAACATAGCCTGGTAAGGTGACCTTTTAATTCCATGATGATAGGCTCTATTTTTCATCAGTTGGATAAATCTAAGTCCTTCAGACCACTTTTCACAGTTCTCGTCTTTCATCCAAGTCATCAGCATACATTGGACATCTTGATTGGCACGTTCAACACTGCCCTGTGACTGGCTATGACGAGGTTTCCCGTGTACAATCTTCAAACCTGGCCACATGTGTCAAATTTTCCACAACTCGATTGGCAAACTCCCGACCATTATCCGACTGGAGTATTAAAGGTGATCCAAATATGCAAAATATATCAAGTAATACCTTTGATACTTCCTCGGCAGTTTTACTTTGTAAAGGACGTAGCTGTATGAATTTTGTGAGGTGGTCCTGATAAACAAAAATAAACTTAAAATTTCCATCAGGGTTTGTCTGCATGTCTATCAGGTCCACCTAGCAGCGGCTATTCATCTCATTGGATAAAATGGGTTTCACGACGAGACCTTTTCTGATAGATTTTTGCTTCATTTGACATGGCTTACATAATCGAAGATATAAAACAATGACTTCCTGAGTTACATTCGCGTATTTGTTTTTTGCCTCTACAATCATTCTATTTCTCCCACCGTGCCCAATAGATACATGTATTTCATGAAGAACCTCGAACAAATCTTCGTTCTTGACGTAGTATTTGATATTTTCGGTAGTAGATACAGGAACAATTAACTTTTCGATGTCACCGATATTGCATACATCGAAACGTTTCAAACGACGATATTGTAATGTCGTACGTTTAGTAGCTTTTTTTGCAGCTTTAAACTTCAAATACTGTTCATTATTAATATAACTTTTTTCACCGCGTTTCGCGGCCAACACACGGCCAAACTCTTCGCAAAAACTCGACTTCATTGTATGTAGCCCTTCAGTCGCCGCCATTTCGTAAAACGCACGTACACGTGGTTATCATTCACACTAAATCGATTGCTCTATATTGTTAGGTTATGTATTGGTAGCGAGTGGGGAGAACGCAGTAACCGCCTGCTAGTTGCCTGTGTGTTATTTTATATCTAGTTTTAGCCACCAAGGACTGGCTATATCTAGTTGTAGCCGGTTGATGAAGGCTAGACCTAGTTTTAGCCGTGCATAAATAGGAAATACCTAGGTTTAACCAACTGTTACTGGCCGCATCTAGTTGTAGCCGGCTAAACCTAGGTGTAACCGCACTTCGGCTTTTAGCCGTAACATATATATTTATGAAGAGTACAAAAGTATTTAGAGTTGGATTTGCGTGCGTGCGTGCGTGCGTGCGTGCGTGCGTGCGTACGTGCGTGCGTGCGTGCGTGCGTGCGTGCGTGCGTGCGTGCGTGCGTGCGTGCGTGCGTGCGTGCGTGCGTGCGTGCGTGTGTGTGTGTGTGTGTGTGTGTGTGTGTGTGTGACCACGATAGCGATCAAACCGCTATAGGTATCAATTCCAAATTTTATATTTTCAAATATAATCTCCCTCTTGAGATCTGATTAGATTTTCAGTAAAATCGGCACACCGGAAGTAGTAGTTTACTTCAGTGAAAAAATCGAATTTCGCCAATTATTCGTTAACTACTAAGTTTAAACAAATTTATAAAGAATTCATATGTACTTAAAATTAAGTTTGAGACAAATTGTCTTAAAAAAGTTTTTCGAAATTCCAACCGGAAGTAGGTCTTTTATTCTTATCGAAAATCAGTTTTTTGCGAATATCTCGCAAGTCATGCTTTTTAGAGAAGTATGGTACGAGTATAAAAGTATTTAGAACATAATTTTCAATATCTTTTGTATAAAAGAAATTTCAAAATTCAGACCGGAAGTACCACTTTTACTCTTACCGAATAACGATTTTTTGCAAAAATGTCGTAAATTATGCATTCTATGTATATTTGTGAAGAGTACAAAAGTATTTAGAGTTGGATTTGGAATATTTTTTGTATAAATGAAATTTCAAAATTCGGACCGGAAGTAACACTTTCATACGTATAAGAAAGTCGTGTGGTGGCCACACCTCATTTTTTTTACCTAGCCAATATAAATAGCGATTGAATATTATATTACATATTAGCCATTTTACTTTCTTATACGTAGTATAAGGAAGTATTGTGATGATGAAAATTTTCGACCTCGAGATTTTTGCAGATGTCCACGTTTTGATGTCCACTGATACCGAAAAAGTGGTTTTTAAAAAATGTCTCTCTCTCTCTCTCTCTGTGTGTGTGTCTCTCTCTGTGTGTGTGACCACGATATAGGTATCAATTCCAAATGTTATATTTACGAATATAATCTCCCTCTTGAGATCTGATTAGATTTTCAGTAAAATCGGCAGACCGGAAGTAGTAGTTTACTTCAGTGAAAAAATCGAATTTCGCGTTAACTACTAAGTTTAAACAAATTTATAAAGAATTCATATGTACTTAAAATTAAGTTTGAGACAAATTGTCTTAAAAAAGTTTTTCGAAATTCCAACCGGAAGTAGGTCTTTTACTCTTATCGAAAATCAGTTTTTTGCGAATATCTCGCAAGTCATGCTTTTTAGAGAAGTATGTTCCGAGTATAAAAGTATTTAGAATATAATTTTCAATATCTTTTGTATAAAAAAAATTTCAAAATTCAGACCGGAAGTACCACTTTTACTCTTATCGAATAGCGATTTTTTGCAAATATGTCGTAAATTATGCATTCTATATATATTTATCAAGAGTACAAAAGTATTTAGAACTAGATTTTCAATATTTTTTGTATATGTGAAATTTCAAAATTCGGACCGGAAGTAGCACTTTTACTCTTAGGGAGTAGCACTTTCTTGATAATATCTTGCAAAGTATGCATTCTATAGCGATTTATTAAGAGAATGAAAGTACTTAGAATAGGATTTTGAATAAGTTTTGTATAAAAGAAATCTTAAAATTGTATAGTTTCAAACGCTCATACGTATAAGAAAGTCGTGTGGTGGCCACACCTCTTTTTTTTTTTATTAGCTTGAAAACACATACTTTTCCACACAAAATAAAAAAAAACAATTGTAAGGGAAAAGAAACGCTGTCATTTGGTCCTTAGTGTAATACTTAATATGCAGTAATATCCGTATTTGGCACTGGTGGAATACCGTCGACTAAATTGTGTGATTTCGAGAGTCTGTTGCCAGCAAAAAAATGCATTCTATAATGAATAATAATTCTCCATGATAATTTCAGCAAGACGTTACTCCACATTCTGGATTTTCAGATAAGAAAAATACTGCGACAAAAAAAGCATTTCGCTAGAAAATAAAATGCAAGTGCTTGGATGATTAGATAGTGGTGAACGTCAATGTCAACGACGAATTGAACGCAATATGCCATTAAACCAAACTATTATAATGAAAAAAGCGAGAAGAATTTTTAATCACATTCAGGTTGAAGCAGGTGGCACAAGCGAAACTTTCGTTGCAAGTCGAGAATTGTTCAATAGATTTAAACGTTGAATGTTTCATAACATACAGATTATAGGAGAAGAAGCAAGTAGAGATATAAAAGCGGCGGCTGAATTCCCAGCGACATTAAAAACAATAATTGAACGGTGAAACTACCCTCCAGAATTAGTTTTTAATGTCGATGAAGTGGGCCTATTTTCGAAAAGAATGCCAAAACATACATTTCTATCCTGCGAAGAAAAACGTGCACCAGGATTTAAAGCTACAAAAGATCGCTTAACACTTTTCCTGGGTGCTAACACCGATGGAGGCATGAAATCAAATCCACTTCTTGTTTATAATCCACAAACCCAAGAGCGATGAAAAGAATATCAAAATCAACTTTACCTGTAATTTGAGAGTTTAATAAAAAATCATGGATCACTATGAAAATTTTCTAGAATTAGTTCACTGAACATTTTTGCCCGTTTGTTAAATGCTATTGCGAAATCAAAAAAATTGAATCAAAAGCGCTACTTGTAATGGATAATCCTTCAAGCTACCCAACGAATTTATCTGACTTAATAACATGCACTCCAGTCAAATTGGTTTTTCTGCCGCCTAACATAACTGCATTAATCCAACCGATGGATTAAGGTGTTATATGAAATTTTTAAGCTTACTACCTCCGGCGAACATTTAGACAAAGATTTGAAAAAGCAGACGGAGATGATAAACAATCAATAAGAGAATTTTGGAAGAACTATATCATGGATCCTATAGAAAAAATAAATCTTTCTTGGAATGAGGTAACGGAAAAAAGTTTGAAAGAAGTGTGGAAAAACATTTGGCCAGATCTAAACAAGGACGATGCCACTAGAGACTGTCGTTTATTTCAACGAAATAGTGGAATTAGCGAAACAAACAGGTTTAGATGAGGTGAATGTGGAAGATCTCGAAGAAATTTTGCAGAAAACAGCAGAAAGTCTTTCTAATGATGAGCTCAAAAAATTAGTGGATCAAGAAGAACACCAAAATATTGGAAATAGCGATTCTGAAAAAAAGCAAAAAGAACTCTAAATGCATTTCTTAAAACCAGTTTAGCCACTATAACGGAAATTATGCACCAATTTATTGAAAATGACGCATATGTTGATAGGAGTTTAAAGGCAAGACGGGGGGGGGGGTGTTATGGATGCCTTTTCCACTTATCGACAGCTTCTTACAGAACGCAAAAGAAAAATGCAAATGACATTAGATACGTTCTTGATAAAAAAGCAGAAAATTGGAAATGCAGACGACTGAATGATCTCAAACATAGATGGTGACTTAGCATTTGATTTATTTTTATATATTCATTTGTTATGTTTCTATATTTGTAAGAAATAAGTTTTTGTTGTTGTATTGTTATAAAAAAAACATAGTTAATGAACTTGAATGATAAAATACTTGAACATTTTTTTCATTTTATACCCGTTTTCCCCTAACCCCATTATTTACATGATGAGATAACCTCGTTTAACGCTATTTTGTATAACGCTTTACTTTGACGGAACATAAACCCCGCGTTAAGCTTTACCATACGTTTTTCTGTGTGGCAGTTTACATTTTTTAACTTTCAGCTTTGTTTTTATTTGTCGGTCCCACTTTGTTACGTTATTTTGCTGATAGATTAGATAACTTTGTGAAATGAAATGTACCCAGAAATGGCCACACATGCTTCAGGTATGTGAACACTTATTGTAGTTTCTATATATCTCCTCCGCTGAATTTAATTTCGCAATTCCGTAGTGTGAAAACAAAACCCTTCTTAAAAGTTGCATAGTTTTATCCCTTTCCATTAAAAAACAAATATTTTATTTTTAAATAATTCTTGTGATAAGACTTCCTTATCAAAATTTTTAAAATGCTGCTATAGGTATGACGGGAGAAAATGTTACAGACCGAGTGGTCTGACTCACCCAGTATATACAATAATCAGATAACGAATACCGCGATTAATCAAAATAACTTGCCGTACTTCCAAATAGTGTGTATTCAATCGTACAATAATGAAACGATTACGTAAAAATATAGAAAGCGTAATAGAGAATTAAGGTGTTGCTGTGTCCTAAAGGTTAAAGTATTGTAAATAATAACAACAAAAGCTAGAAAAACTAATCGCCAATTGACCTTGAATATTTGTAAAGATAGGAGGTTTTTATCGATTTTTCATACAGGCGACATCAATTACCATAATAACATGATTTGCTAACTAAAAAGCGTGGTTTCAATCAGGCAATGCGGTAGATCGTGATGTTTTCTACGCTGGTACCCCTGCTATAGCGCGAAAACTTTTTAAGGAGACGCCTATGACGTGCTACTAACGTAACCTATAAACGATCTAGTCTCCCGATCCCCTAAACGTTATATTCCGTATCAGGCGGCGACGTGACTATACAATTTTGAAGTCATGACCACCGAAGGAAGCATTGATTCCGAACTATTTAATTTTCAGTGCAGCATGGAGGCTTGCTTCACTGCATTCGACAAAAATGGGTAAGTCTTGTTTATGTTTATTATCGTATTTATTTTATGTATAAAATAAATATAAATATCCGGTGGTACCGTTATTTTAGATGCGAAGCTGTGCTTTTAAATTCCTTGTCTTTTCTGTTTGTTTATGTTTCACGCGGTATTTTGTGCGTACTAAACCATTTATAGAGAGAGACACCGGTCTATTTGAATTATACATATTTGAAATGTTTTAGAAATATATTTAAACTTCGACTTGACTAAATTATATTTCTGAAATGATACGTACTTGCAATATTGAGATTACATCATTCTTCATAATAAACCATACAAATGCTGTATATATAACGGTAAATTTTCGATGGTCGCCGGTGATTTACCGAATTGTTCATCTCCTATCTGATATTACATACCATACATATGCTCATATGCATAAAATGTATATGAACAATAACCGCGTGTATTACGATGCATGCACATGAAATTCCTCTTAAAAATGATGTACATTCACAGATGAAGAACTTAAATTAATGAAAATAGACAGAACATACCTGCTTTGATTTAAAAAAAAAATTAACTTCACCATTAACTTTAAATTTTAATAAAAAATTTTCTAATTATAATCGCTTTGGTCTTCTATATACATGCAAACCTTTGGTTCTAGAATATAGAGTTAGCTTTAAAAGTATTAATAGTATTTATAAAAAATTGTATTCAAACTATTTTTATATGGAAATTTTATATACAGGCCGTTTCACTAATAGATAATTTATGGATAGGTCATATACTGTGGTAAAAAAAATACTTTGATTTTAGAGTAGGTATTCAAATGTAAATATCAGTCTTTTAATTAAGTAAAATTTTCGTTTAATATTTATTATTTTCCCTTTGAAAGTAGCCTTACATTTTCCCCGTTTACAAAGATTTTTATATAAATATTACCGAATTTACAATATACAATATAATTTAAAGACAGTTTTAGATGTGATTACTGTGATTACATTTTTTAACGCAAGGTTTATTTACAAAACATATTTTGGAGGAAATAACTGACAGAATATTTTAATATTTCTATATTTAGTTTAGATTTACTTTCTAGGTCTAGTCATGATAATGAAAAAGCTAACAAGTCTTAAACTAAATAAAATAACCCATTAATATAAATAAACAAATAAGATTGCCAGCCATACGTTCATTAGAATTTACACACTATACCTATAGCATCAATAATGGTAAGCAACAGGAAACTGCTATCTAAACATGCAAATCAACAAAACTATGAATTTTATTTTCAAAACACAAAAATCTTAGCGAAGTACCAAAAAGTGTAATTAACAAATGATCCATATAAAAAGAACATCACTTAACAGCATTGACGAATAAAACAGATATCGGGAACCAATTTTGTGGCTATCTACAACTTGCTTGGTTTTGACAGATCTGCAAAACAAATTTATTGTTGAGGCATATTTTTATTCAGGAATAAGCAATCATCAAGGAATATGGGATTATTCCTATCAAAATTGATACCAGTAATTTCAAGAAGAATATCTCAATGTAGAATTTACGCATGCTTGTTTTGTACACCATGTTCGTCGTGTAATAGACAGATTTCACAGAACAGGGAATGTTGCGAAAGGAAGATCTACAGGTCGTCCTCCTGTTCTAACTAAACAAGTTGTTGCGGATATTAATCAAAGAGTGGATATGAGTCCTAAAAAATCTTTACGGTGCTTATCAGCCCAAATAAATTTATCACCTCATGAATTGTGACCTCCGGTTTTTCCTCGTTGTGCCCACTATTGTGAATAATTCAATGTAGATTTAAACAATGACGATATCTTGGATATTACTTTCTTCAGCGACGAAGCATGGTTCCATATCAGTGAATATCTAAATTCACAGAACAATAGAATTTGGTCTGCAGAAAATCCTCATATTTTCGTAGAGACTCCGTTACATCCTCAAAAGATCGATGTATGGTTAGGGATGTCAAGAAGATCATCGGTCCTATTTTCTTTCATCAAAATATTGATGCGAATACCTATCAAAATCTAATTTTAAATCCTTTTATTGAACAACTTCACAATGATGAGTTGCAACTTGGTTATTTCCAATAGGATGATGCTACAGCCCACACTGCACAGAGAACATTAAATTATCTGCAACACTTTTTCGTGGACAGATTGATAAGTAGAGACCGCTGGCCTCATCGGTCACCAGATTTGACCTCTGGATTAGTTCATGTTTGGTTATTTATAGAATAAAGTTCATTCTAACCGTATCCATACATTGAAGGAATTACAGCATACAATTTTGGAAGCTGTAAATGACATTAGACCAGAAATATTACACAATGTGTCCGACAATATGAAAATTGAACAAATGTTGTAATTTTCAAAATTTTAAGTGATAAATATCTTGAATAAGTGTTGTGCTTTTGTAATATTTTTTTTTTAATTGGCCTGCGGGATCAACGCCCATTTGCCAGCTAATAAGATAATATCCAGCATTGTTCATTTTTTAACTACAACCTCTCTATGCTTGAAAAAGTGACAGTCGGAGCGAATATTCTACGTTACTCTGTCAGGAGTTATAAGGATGGTTTTTTTTTTAAAGACGGAATCACGGATTGCTGTTAAGTTTGCGGTAGACAGGAATTAACTTATTAATTAATTATTATTAGATCAGGATTTTAGTCTTGGTCAGGAATTTGACTAGTTGCATATCTATTTTTCTACTGTTGAGGCTTAACAGTGCGTTGACGTTTGTAGGCATCGGTAGGTTCTCCTCCACCAGAAATTCAAACAATTCACCAATATTACTTATGTGCCGGGTTACCCTCCTCGCCACAAGAACATGCAGATGAATCGACTAAACGTATCCTGTGTAAATGCGCTGGATATTTCTCATGACCGAACTTCAATCTCGCTATTGTTGTGCGACCAAACCGAGGAAGACTTTGGCCTAAATACCAAGAGTTGGTATTAACGTGTGTGAATTTGGGCGTCATTCTGTTCTTCCATATTTCCTTCCAATGTGCATTCCACTCTTGTGTTAAAAAAAATGACTTCGCTATCTGTGTTAGATCTGGTCTGCAAAGGATAGCATTATAATTTGCCCCATCATTGATACTTTCTTTGGCTAACTTATCTACTATTTCATTAGGCTGTATTCCACAGTGACTTTTGACCCAATAAAGTTCTATCTGTACCGCCTTCTTTTGTAAATTAATTATGGCCTGTATAATCTCTATTATTATCGGATGCATGTGGATGGGATGCTTCTTATGTTCAATTGATCTTAGAACACTTGCTGAATCAGACATGATAACCAGGTACTTAGATGTTGTAGAGCCTCCATATTTTAAAGCTTCGAGAATAACCACCGCCTCTGCGGTAAATATGCTCGCCGCACGGTCTAATTTCAGTTTTCGTATGAAAATTCTGTTCGGATTTTGATCATACACAGCGCAGCCGCAGCCATTTGCACTTTTAGATCCATCAGTAAATATTACTAAGGCACTTTCCAAACTTTTAATAATGGACGTAAATGATTTTCTGGCCTGATTTGGCTGATCTGAGTAGTTTGGAAAGATTATGTTGCATGGATGGTAATATTGGTTAAACGAGAAACTTCTTGGAGATGGTACGAATATTGGGTCTTGATAACTGGATACAAATCTGAATGCTGATGCTAGAATAGGTGGCTCCTTTTTCTGCCAGTATTTGTTCGTTAAGTCTTCTGTTGTTAGTGCGTGTATTTTATTTAAAATGCCAGGCGTTTTATTTGTGGAGACCAATTTGTAGATGTACTTTACCGCTAAATATCTGCGTCGTAGAAAAAGTGGAGGGTCTTGTGCTTCGATTTGCAGGGCGGCTATAGGAGTAGTTACAATGGCACCTACACACAACCGGAGTGCTTTATTGTGGATAATGTCCAATCTTCGTAAATTATTTTTTGATGTGTTCGAGTATATTGTGCAACCGTAGTCAACAACAGATCTTATAAAGTGACTTATATATGTTCATAGAGGTACTAAAGTCAGTACCCCATCTGACTTTCGTAATGCTGCGCATCAAATTAAGAGCTTTCTCACATTTATCAGATATTTCATTAATATGCTTTGTCCATCTACGTTTGTGATATATATGTAGCCCTAAGTATTTTACATTTTGTTGTATAGGAAACCTGGTGTCACCAAACTTGATATTCTCATTAGGCCGGTTCCGGGATCTGGAGATAAACATAATGTTTGTTTTAGATGGTTCTAGTTCGAAGAAATTATTTGCCAACCAGGTGCTTAGTTTACCGTTGGCTTCAGTCATTTTTAATGTCGCATCTTCTATATCTTTACCGATCGAGTACAGACAAATATCATCGGCATATTGTATAATATTTATATGCGGCTTTAGTAGAGGGTGAAGGTCTTGGGTGTAAATGTTGTACAGGACCGGGCTTAAAGTAGATCCTTGTAAAAGGCCTTGAGAAAGGAATATTGGTCCTATCGTTTCATTTGTGGATGATCTTATAAAGATCTTTATGTTTCGAAACAAATTCACAACACAATCTGCTATATTTGTAGGTAATCCAATATTAACCGTCTTTCCTTGTAGAATGTTGAGATCGACACATCCATTTGTAATAATTTTTATTGCCTAGTCTAATCTGAAATTAAGATAGAGTACAATTTAAAATATCAACAATAGAAAACAATTTTATTGTAATTATCTTTTAATAAATTAGTATATTTCACTAAAATTGTTCCTTTTCTCATTTTTTTATGTTACGCCTATGGTATACAATATTTCAGTCTCAGAGATTTGACTAGTACTTGGCGCCAACTTAAAGCAAGAAAATAGAAAGCGGGAAGTTCAAACGCCTATACGTATATGTAGGTATATAAATAATTAATGCGGACTAAGCTAAACATATATTTATTATTTAGTGTATTTTATTTACAAGTATACAATATATATTACAAACGTGAAAAGAAGTTGTAATTTAGATGGAAATCATTACATTCATTACTACTATTACTTTTACAGATCTTTGACAGAGAAAACACATTGCTCACGCTGGCACATAAGGCTATATACAAAGAAAGATTAAATGAATAGGTTCTAGATAAAACACGTTGTATCATTTAACTGATACTTCCCGAAAAGAAAAACAGAAGAATATATAAATTAGACAATATTAATCTCTAGGATTATAATTGGTCTATAACCTAAAAATGTTGGTACCTATATATCGCTTTTTTTCGATTTGTTTGTAATACTATATTACCATAGGTACTCCTCCAATAATACTCCACTTCTTAAATTATTAGCATTTAATATTGGTATTGTAACATAATAAACTACAAGTTTAATCCTCTTAATTATTCCAAGATATTGATTTTTTGAAGATTTTGACTTTGTTTCAGAAAATGCTTTGTATTTTATTTATCTCTTAGAATAAGTTCATCAAATTGGGAATATATTAGTTTATACAGACATACCCACCCTAATTTTTCCTATTTTTTTTTTTTTATTTTTGCTGGACAAAAATCACAGTAAATATGATTAATTAATTTTAAAATAGAAATATTACGAAATATATGAATTTGAAACACTTAAAGCAATATGTGACATTATAAGTAACAATTTATCATAATATTATAAAAAATGATATACATTTTACAATATTTCACAACAAATGCAATTGTACACAGGTGCTGTTGTATTTTGGGTTGCCTATATTTTTATTTCCTGTACTATTTAATCCTACAAGATTAAAGTGGTTTACTTTATAGTCGAGTTGTAAGGTAAGATAGGAATTAATGTTTTTATCTTTTGCGCTTGTGAGTCAATATAAATACTTAAATGAATCATATGTGTACTATTCGAGATTTCCTCACATTTTATTTATATATAATTTTATTTTATTAGATCAAAGAATAAATTTTAAGAGATTTGAATTTTTGTTGCTTCTTCCAGGTCTTGACTAAGTTATTACATTCCTTTACATTGTATCAATTATTTGACCAAGTTATTTACCAAGAATTTTTCGTTAATTTCTTGAGAAATGTATTTTTTTGATAAGTTTTGTGGTGAATTAAAAGTGCAAGTAGTGTAAAAGTAGTAGTAGCAGAATTATTTAAAAGACAGTTTGATTTTAAACTCACAAATTAAACTATGTACTTACTTATTGTGCTTCTGCGGTGCCAACCTTATGTTAAGTGTATCTATTACGTATTTTATTGTAAATTATAAATAATTAAATTATTATATAACATAAAAAGAACGACAAAATATTAGCGCCATCAGTTCTATATGTGTTGTACTGTAATACGATGTAAATGTAATAGCCCATGTAATATTTTTCGAATTTCGCGCGTGTTTTAAGTTGGCTACGAAGCCAATCGAATAGAATACGGGTAAGCTGATTGATATTTTATTGCGAAATTAGTAGGCAGACTGTACCGAAGGAGAAAATTGGTCATAAAATAGATATAGAAACATTTACATTTCTGTTCAGTAATTTTGCAATGAAATATCAGCGGGTATATGTTATTCTAGTGCGGTCAGTATAAACTTAAAACACCCGCGTAATTCGGAAAATGTTACGTAGGAGGTGCCTATGGAAATGGCATACATTAATCATAATAACCATTTCTTCATACTTTTCTTCAAAAATTACACATATGCTTAGCTATTGATACTATTTTTACCTTGCAAATATAAATAGCGATTGAATATTATATTACATATTAGCTATTTTACTTTCTTATACGTAGTATAAGGAAGTATTGTGATGATCAAAATTTTCGACCTCGAGATTTTTGCAGTTTGCACGTTTTGATGTCCCCTGATACCGAAAAAGTGGTTTTAAAAAAATGTCTCTCTCTCTCTCTCTCTCTGTGTGTGTGTCTGTCTTTCTGTCTGTGTGTGTGTGACCACGATAGCGGTCAAACCGTTATAGGTATCAATTCCAAATGTTATATTTACGAATATAATCTCCCTCTTGAGATCTGATTAGATTTTCAGTAAAATCGGCAGACCGGAAGTAGTAGTTTACTTCAGTGAAAAAATCAAATTTTGCCAATTATTCGTCAACTACTAAGTTTAAACAAATTTATAAAGAATTCATATGTACTTAAAATTAAGTTTGCGACAAATTGTCTTAAAAAAGTTTTTTGAAATTCCAACCGGAAGAAGGTAAAATCGGCAGACCGGAAGTAGTGGTTTACTTCAGTGAAAAAATCAAATTTTGCCAATTATTCGTCAACTACTAAGTTTAAACAAATTTATAAAGAAGTCATATGTACTTAAAATTAAGTTTGCGACAAATTGTCTTAAAAAAGTTTTTTGAAATTCCAACCGGAAGTAGGTCTTTTACTCTTATCGAAAATCAGTTTTATGCAAATATCTCGCAAGTCATGCTTTTTAGAGAAGTACGTTACGAGTATAAAAGTATATAGAACATAATTTTCAATATCTTTTGTATAAAAAAAATTTCAAAATTCAAACCGGAAGTACCACTTTTACTCATATCGAATAGCGATTTTTTACAAATATGTCGTAAGTTATGCATTCTATATATATTTATCAAGAGTACAAAAGTATTTAGAACTGGATTTACAATATTTTTTGTGTATATGAAATTTCAAAATTCGGACCGGAAGTAGCACTTTTACTCTTAGCGAGTAACACTTTTTTTCGAATATCTTGCAAAGTATGCATTCTATAGCGATTTATTAAGAGAATGAAAGTACTTAGAATAGGATTTTGAATAATTTTTATATAAAAAAAATTCTTAAAATTGTATAGTTTGAAACGCTCATACGTATAAGAAAGTCGTGTGGTGGCCATACCTCATTTTTTTCTAGTGCGTTCAACACCACTGATTTTACAATTTATTTGCCATTTATATTAATTTGCATGATAGTACACCCGTGCACTTCAACGTTTTTGCTTACATATACCCTGAAATATAAAAAATAATATTTATTTACCATTTCCTTTTTGTCCAATTAGAGTATGTAATGAATATACATATTTATATCTATATTATCTTACCTTATTTTTGTATATATTTATTAATTTATTTTTTATGAATGCGTAGGTGCTGTCGTATATACATAATTTCCTCCTTTATATTATTAGTCTTTCTTGCAAATAAAAGTAACAAGAGGAATATAGAACTTACTTTATAAAATAGATTCATCCATGCGTAAATTTAATATTCGCCTGCTACTTATCAACAAACTTTATTTATAAGTAATATGTTTGCTCGTGTAACTCGATATGGTAAAGACATTGGTAATTATACAGGTATTATCAAAAGTTTTCGACCTTGAAAATTGTAAGGAATTATTGCAAAACTTTTCCGAAACAATTTGAATTGTTAAGACTGAACAATACATTTATGTATAAAGGGGGCGCCGTAATATTATATACGATTTTCTGCAAAATAATTGAAGTTCCCTATAATAGGAATAAATTTTCGACATATTTGTAATTAACGTTTGTAACGTCTATATCCTATGCGAAAATCAGGATGACAAACTATTCTGATAAATGTATTTGAAATACAATATTCTAGTTTATCGGGTGCTCCAGGGGGGAGGGTATATAAGTCTGGCTAAATGAGCAACTTATCCATTAATGTCAATTTTTATAATACCGACGAATCACCGATCGACAAACCGCCCATATTAATTCAAAACTAAAATAGATATAGATAAGACGTCTTTCCTGAAAAGAATTTCCAAATAAAAATTATTTATAAGCAGGTTCTGATGGTCCTTAAAGCTGCGTTTGAGAAGGTTTTGGCGGGAGAGCCATGTGTTGAAGCTATGGAATTTTTAATTTTTTTACTGGCATCAAGCAGCAGAACTTAGAAAATCTATGGTTTGGAAAGATAAAGGTTTCATGATCTGCACAGATATACTCTCTTGAAAATGAGGCTATTATATAAGAGGTAGGTACACAAATTGTTAAGTCAATGTTGTTGCAAACACTTGAAAAAATGACTAAATTTAATAATTACAGTCTAAAGTACAGTATATATTTTTATTTAGAAGGTAAAAATAAATGGCCGTCCTGCAATAGTGCGTGTCAGGCCTCCTTGGGTCCTTTACGAATTAAGTTAGGCATTTCATTCATATGGCAACTTATACTGTATTTATAGGAATTATGTCAGGAAAATATTTTTAGTAATGGCGGAATTTCGGTTGTACCAACTTTGTTATTTAAATAGAACAGCCTATACAGGGTGTATTTGAAATAAGGGGACATAGTATGATAAATGGAGAGATGCAATTGTATAGAATATAAATCCCAAAAATTGTGAGTCAATTACGACACGAACGCCAAAATTAAAAACCCCCGAAAAGTGTTTAATGTGCCGCCTATGGATTTAGCACGTATCGCGCCAGTTAGGCCAGACAGCCGACGTCATGAGTCGTAGTAAATAATATTTTTATGGAACTAAATAAACATATACATACATAGATACACACACCGCAATAACAGTTGTAAACGTTATAAAAACCCCAATGATAGCATTGTTTACTATTTCTAAACAGGTGTTCATGCTAAGAGTTCAACAACCTTAATAAGAAATATCAGCTGATTTGGGATAAAATTGATGCGTGTACTTTATTCGATTTCTTTTGTTCTCTTATAAAATATCTTAGTTTTCAACAACGAGAATTTTTCTTATTGAGATGCCGACTGTATGAATTTTGTAATTATTTTAATATTTGCCAGGATTAATTAGATATTACATTTTCTTCCGCAATAAATGTATAGTAAATACTATTACTGTTATTATGATTAAATTCAACGACTTTTTACTTCTTATTTCTCACAAAAACAAATTTGTGTTGTAAAATTTGCCCAACTCTACTTATGAGAAACTTTTATTTTAATTGGACGCAAATGAATTAAAAAAAACATAATTTATTTCAGTTCGTGCGTTGTGTAAGCCATAGTCGAAACATCCACACGTAACAATCGAACGAGACTGACCTCGCACGCCTTCACACTCCTACTTAGTACCCCACTCTTGCATACCCTACAGTCGTATTAAAGTGCAGTGGCGCGACGAATATTTTAAAAATATCTTTGTAATTTTTAAAATTTGAATTTGCGCAAAATATTTTGGATTTGAGTCTAATAAAATTAAATCTTTCCATTAATCATACTCTGTCTCCTTATTTCAAATACGTATATTAATGTACATTTGAATTCCTTGTTAAATTTAAATTGCACGTTGTTAGACATAGATTGAGTCTAAGTCGCATAGTTTCGGAATTACATGAAAAAAATACCGTTGCAACTTTTGCGAAATTTGGAAATATTTCCGAAACTGTAAAAGTGAGAAAGATGCGGTTTTCAGTTTCCGCTTAAGTATGAAAGAGCGCACGTATTTTACTAGAAAATTAGTGCGTTTAAATAACAGGGTTATTAAATAAGAATCTATAATTTTCGAACTCTAAAAACATGGATAATTTGATTTTTTTAAATAGAATGGATGGTATAGGAATTTTTACATAACTGGATGTAAAACTTAATTTTATTTCGATTTTAGACGGGTATAGATACGTATTGGGAAGCACCGACAGCGTTTCCCTTGCATTTCAACAGGCTTGAGACTGGCAGCAATATTACTGGCATACTTAGAAAGTGCCCAACAAAACACAATAGGACCACTTGAAACAAATAAACGAAACGGCCTAGGAGATACATGAGGTGTTTCATAAATAAACGGCATCTTTAAAGTGAAAGTAGGTTTGGAAAACTACATTTGAATTAACAAACGCGTCGACAATTCATTGTTGCTTGTTTTGCTTAGTGGTTGGAAGTTCCCTATAAACCCGTTTAAGTAAACCTACTTATTTCATACAAGAAATGTCAAAATCTGTGTCATTAAACAACATGCTTGTTTTTCCATGGCGGCGTTTGATTCTATTACATCTGCCGGACTCAGAAATGTGGAAAGGACCTTTCAAGTGAGAATTGGTAAATGCCTTGAACAAGATGAAAGACATTTCATCTATAAAAATAAGAACTTTGTGTAATGTTAATTCAAATGTAGTTTACCAAGCTTACTTTAACTTTAAAAATTCCCAAAATCTCCCAGACCGTTTTGTTTATTTGTTTCAAGTGATCCTGTTGTGTTTTGTTGGCCAATTTCTAAGTGCCAGTAATATTGCTGTCAGGCTCAAGCTTGGTGAAATGCGATCTGGAATACCTTCAAAAGCGTTGGAAATAGACACACTGATACCGTATAAAATCGAAAAGAAAGTTCGAAAATTACAGATCCCTATTTGATGACCGTATAATTTAAACGCAACAATTTTTTAATAAAAGACGCGCGCTCTTTCATGCTTTAGCGTAAACTGAAAACCGCATCTTTTAAACTTTTACAGTTTCGGAGATATTTCTAAATTTCGGAGAAGTTGTAAATGTTATTTGTCTCGAAAAACATCATGTAATTCCGAAACGGTGCGACCTAGACTAACAAAGTACAATTTAAATTTAATACATAGAGCGTTCTATTTAAAATAACAAAATTGGTATATACTTCCGGTATAACCGGAAATACGCCATTACTAAAAATATTTTACTGAGATAAAGCCTATAATACAGTATAAGTTGTCAGATGAATGAAATTCCTAACTTAATTCGTAAAGGAGCTATTTATTGTAGGACCCTGTATACTATTTATAGATATGTGCTAGATATACGTCACATTGTAGTGCAGCATATATAGTAACATGTTGGCTTCTTCTTCTTCTTCTTTGTCTTTCCTTAAGACTTAGTCTTGTTTGTTCTACTCTTGATCTCTTTCAGCCTCTTGGGAAACAGATGTCCAACACTCGCACCAACTTTTGGGAAGTCGACCGGGGGGTCTCCTTGTACTCGGCTTTTTGTCCTTTGCCCATTTTGCCCATCGATCGTGTCATTCTGTCGACGTAGTCTCTCCAATATCGTCGTCTCGATCGGATAAACTGCACCACATCTTGAATTTTGAGATCTGCTCTTATATCTCGGCTTCTTATCTGGTCTCTCAAGCTGACTCCCTTAATATCCCTCAATATCTTCATCTCTCCTGTCCTCATCATGCTCTTCGCTTTTGTTGTATCCGCTCGAGTTTCCACTGCATATGTGAGTACAGGTCTCACGGCGGTTTTATATATGCAGACTTTGCTTTCAGTGAGCATGTATTTGTTCCTCCATATGAGGTCCCTCAGATAGCCAGAGATTCTTGAAGCTTTGTTCACTTGGGTTCTGACTTCCTGTTGTAAGTTTTTGGAGCTCGTTATCTCAGCTCCTAAGTACGTACATTGCATACATTGGTGGATAGGTTTGTCGTTTACAGCCAGTTTACATCTAATGGTCTCCTTTGCTATGACCATTGATTGTGTTTTTTCTATAGATATCTTCATATTAAGGTTCTCCACTCTTGTTTGGAACCTATATAGTAGTCGCTGTAGATCGTCTTTGTTATCCGCCATCTAAATTGCGTCGTCAGCGTAGCACAGTATCTTTATCGATTCTCGTCCCATTCATTCATCAACTTCTTTTAAACTATGAATTATTTTATCCATAATAAGGTTGAACAATATTGGGCTCAAACTATCTCCCTGGCGGATTCCAGTTAGTCTTGGTACTTGTTATGTGGTGTTATTTTTATTGACCTATTTTATTACGTTAATGTAAGGTACGGGTATCCTGTTTTCCTGGAGTATATGATGTCGGCTATTTGTACTCTGTCGGACGCTTTCCTGAGATCTATTAGGCAGAGAAACAAAGGTTTATTATATTGGAGAGATTTTTCAATGATTTGTCTGAGGATGAAGATTGCGTCCGCTGTGGATCTATTCTGTCTGAAGCCTTGTTGTTTTTCGCTTATTCTATTCTGTTCGTTATTTTTGTTGTTATAATTTTTGTGAACAGCTTCCTTATGCTGGCTAGTAAAGATATTCTATAATTTTCCGGGTCGTTCTTGTTTCCCTTTTTATAGATCGGTTTTGTGATGCTGTTTTTCCAATCAGTAGGCACATTTTGGGTGGAGATAATTTTTTGGAATAATAGTGTGATTGATGTTTCCTTTTGAAGTCTCCGTACTTAAGCATTTCGTTAACGATTTGGTCTGGGCCAGGGGCTTTTCTATTTTTCAATCTCAATAGTGCTCATGTACTTCGTCCTGTGTTATGTTATCTTTTTCCGAAAGTTGTTTTTTGTAGGTGTGGTCCCCATTATTTTCATTGTCACCTGCTCCTGTCTCATATAAGTCTCTTAAGGTGGCTACACGCATGAACAAAACATCGTACCGAACTCCGTCGGGCAACATTCCTTGTTGCGCGACGAAGTTGCGGTGTGATGAAGTTTTGAGGTGCAACAGAACATCGTCGCGTAACATCAACGCGAACATAATGCCGTCCCATCGTTCTTCATCAGTTCATGAATGTTTTCCAAGCAAGATTGACATTGCGGCTGCAGCGTATATAGTTATGCATTTAGTGGAAAAGAAAAGACGTAGGCCAAGACGTTGATGGCAGACATTATTTTTTTTTAACTTTATCTGGGATGCTATGGTATTCCAATTACTTTTCCTCGATAAATGTCGATCAAAGCAAGAATCACATTCTCCGTTCACTCCATACCGAACCGATATATTCAGTCTGTACGGTTCAACAGCATAGGCATTTACATGTAAATGAGCGCCAAAATATCTCATTATGCAACGAACCTGAACAAAATGTATTGTAAGATTTCGAAAATATACATTATTAGGTACAATTCACCCGGAGCTTTTTTTAATATTCAGTTTCGTTTAATGACAATTAGATATCAAAGTGGAACGGTAATCAGCATAATCAATGTCCCATTTGAGTCTCCTTTTACCACCTTATAAATAATTCAAATCAAATTTGCTCCGGTCAGATTATAGATATATAAATGAACAACAAAAACATGTACATAGATGAATAAAAAATAATATGATTACGCCGTTTTTTTGGCGCTCCTGAAATGTGAATTTTGTCATTGTACAGTGGCGCCATCTGCCGGGCATTTGTACAATATGAGAGAATGAGATGGATATAGATGGTGCGTACTTCCTTTGTACAAATCGTCAGATATTGTACCAGACTGGTAGACGTTGAAAATACTAATTTACGACCTAGAAAAAAATTACTCTAAAACGATTTAGTGTTCGGACAGTTATAAAAAGATTTGAAGTAAACCAGAAATTGCTCAGAACGGATATCTTTTATTTTAAAAATTTAACTAGAATACTTTTCGTGTTATGGTAAATAAAGAACAGACAGAAATAGGACTTATTATTTTACAGATGTAGTTACATAATAATAATGAATAAACATTAAACTTTAAATAATTTATATATAATAATAAAACAATGAAATTCGATTCAATACATGATATTATAGTACAGTCATTCTGTATTTATTTTGGAAAAAAATATGCGAGACTATTTTATTTGATAAATCGTTAGTGGGGCATACGACAACTCTAAAACAAAAAAGTTGGAACCCCCCCCCCTCCTCCTGTGGGTTTTTGGTAATCCCAAAAAGTTTTTGAATGGATTTTCCACGTAAATGGTTGGTCGAACAAAAAATTTTTTTAGCAAAAATTGTAGAGGACAATATTATCTACAAATTATCTATCTAATGTACTCGCTGCGCTGCAGCCAAAAGCGGAAAAAGCAGAGGGCGCCAAAATTTTCAAAAATGGGTTTTTATTATTTTTCGGCGCGAAAAATTTTTTTAGCGTTTGATGCAAATATAAAGTTGCAGAGAATGCCTTAATTTGTCTGAAGGGCAGTAGAGAGACGATCGTTTCTACGTTAGAACGTATCTTTTCTGGTTCTTTGAAAATGAGCGTTTACTTCATTTGCGAAGAAAAATTTCGGTGACGGTGAATACTGTGCGTTGAAGCCGCGGGACAGGTCATCTTCATGGCATTGTACGATGGTGCCACTTGCAAGTACACACTGTCTCAACTTCGCTTCAAGGAATTCACGCAATCCGCGACGAAGAGCAAAGTGAATCTCCCTTATTTACCCGCCTTCGCCCGATGCATTGGTTTAGCAATGGATCCTTTGGATTGGGGACTTCTCGAACGTTGTTTCCATGGAATATGTGCTCATTTGGTTGTTCAATAATTTCCGGAGTAGGCAAAACCGAAGTTACTGCAAAATTGTTTTTTAACATACTATACCACCAATAGAATCTTGTTCCTTTCACTCACGAAAAATAGTACATTATAATATAATAATATAATGACATTCCTTTCGTTCTGCAAACTCCAACAAAACAAAGTCATTTTTAATTCGAAAATATATATTCCGTAATCAAAAAAATTCTTAATTACTCACTCTGCGACATATTCCGGAAATTTGAAAAATTCTTAATGATACACGCACATGTCGTTTTAATTTCACTTTTGGATGTGTGAAGGTAGACCCATTTTTTCGAAAATCGGAATTCTGACGGTTGTTCCAGGTTGTTCTAGGTTTATTCTCAATTGTTCAAAAGTATTTCAAAAAATAAATTATAATAGGCCGAGAAAATGGCAGAAACAATTTTTTGCCAGCTCCCCTTTTTTCGAAAATCGAAATTCTAACGGTCGTTCCAGGTTTGTTTTAAATTGTTCCAAAGTATTTCAAAAAAGAAAATCGTACTTGACTGAGTTAATAGGAAAAGCGATTTTCTTACAGCCCAGCCCCTCTTTTTTCGAAAATTGAAATTCTGTTTCAGGTTGTTCTAGATTTGTTCGAAACGCTCTTCTAATACATCAAAACCGTATCTCATATATCAAAAGATATTGCCAAAGAACTATATCCAAAAGTGAGAAGTTAGGCCCTCTCTTTTTCGAAAATCGAAAATCTGATCGTTGTTCCAGATTGTTCTAGGTTTGTTCTCAATTGTTGACAGTCCTATTCTAAGTAATTCCAGTCTCTTAAGAGGCCTCTGTACGGTTCAACAGTATATGCATTTACATGTAAATGAGCGCCAAAATATCTCATTATCCAACGAACCTGTACAAAATGTATTGTAAGATTTCAAAAATATACGTTATAAGGGACAATTGAGCCGGAGCATTCATTTGTTGTAAAACTTGGAAAGGTTTGGCAAAATTGTGTTTTCCCAAAAAGATGCATCTCTTCTAATATATTCAACTTTCAGAGGAAAATCACTTTCAGTCCAAACTGCCAAAAGAGACAACCTTTCCTTCCATTTATATTGATTTGTCCCTGGATTTGGAAATACAAATTAAAAGCTGAATATGGACATTTTAAAAGAACTTGTCCAAATTTTTGGCCCACAATTGCTGCAACACCAGGCAGAGCGCTATAGTTTTTTCTCAGTAGCGGTGTTTTGCCAACATCTAGACAATAATTCATGATGTTTTGTGTACGTTTTAGAAGACATATATGGAATGTCCATAACACTAAACATTTCTTCAGAATTTGAAAATCCTATACCGATACTCATCGAAGCAGAAACAGCTGCTGTATTAATATTAATTTCCGAAACATTATCATCATCTAGCATTGTCAATAACAAATCAGCGTTACACACAGTGCACTTGAAACGTAACCTCATTGATGAGCCATTGCGTACTGCTCCCGTAAAATGAATATTGTTTAATGTGCAACAAAATGGAGGATTATGACTGTTCAATTTATTAAATTGTTCTAGCAAATGCACTATGTTTACTATTCTGCATCCAGAAAGTTCTGTCTAGTCTTCTGAATTTTCCTGTCAAATAATGTTGGATTGTTGTAAAAAAAACTCTTCAAAATTATACAAGAACTCGCTGTTTGGAAGTGAAATAGCAGAAGAGGAAGTTGCTACAATCTAAAAATAGCCGTTATTCTAGATTGTTCTAGATTTTTTCTCAATTGTTCCAAAGTATTTCAAAAAAATAAAATAAATCATAATGGCCGAGAAAATGGCAAAAAACAAATTTTTGCCAGCGCCCTTTTTTTCGAAAATCGAAATTCTGACGGTCGTTCCAGGTTTGTTTTAAATTGTTCCAAAGTATTTCAAATAAAAAATCATAATTGGCTGAGTTAATAGGAAAAGCGATTTTCTTACAGCCCCTCTTTTTGCGAAAATTGAAATTCTGACGGCTGTTTGAGGTTGTTCTAGATTTGTTCTAAACGCTGTTCTAATACATCAAAACCGTATCTCATATATCAGAAGATATTGCCAAAAAACTATATCCAAAAGTGAGAAGTTACCTAGCCCCTCTTTTCTTCGAAAATCGAAAATGTTATCGTTTTTCTAGACTGTTCTAGGTTTGTTCTCAATTATTCCAAAGAATTTCAAAAAATAAATCATAATCGGCCGAGAAAATGGCAAAAAACAATTTTTTGCCAGCGCCCCTTTTTTCGAAAATCGAAATTCTGACGGTCGTTCCAGGTTTGTTTTAAATTGTTCCAAAGTATTTCAAATAAATCATAATTGGCTGAGTTAATAGGAAAAGCGATTTTCTTACAGCCCCTCTTTTTGCGAAAATTAAAATTCTGACGGCTGTTCCAGGTTGTTCTAGATTTGTTCTAAACGCTATTCTAATACATCGAAACCGTATCTCATATATCAAAAGATATTGCAGAAAAACTATATCCAAAAGTTAGAAGTTAGCCCCCCCTTTATTCGAAAATCTAAATTCTGACAGTTGTACCAGGTTGTTCTACGTTTGTTCTAAATTATTCCAACGTATTTCAAAGAAAAAATCGAAATTGGCTAAGATAATAGGAAAAAACGATTTTACAAGGGGCGGAATGACTTTCACTTTCCACACATTACAGTGTTGAAGGGAGTTTTTGTATGATGCAGTTCAATAATAATACTGTATTGTAATTTATAATAAACATCTAATATAAGCAGGAAATATTAAATATATATTTTCTCAAGTAATATAATGTTCTATTATTACAAAAGGATATTGTTACCAAATACTGATGAACTATTACAAAGAAAAATCAAAAGTGGCTCAAATAATAGGAAAAGACGATATTTTTTCAGTCCCTTTTTCTTAAAAATCGAAATTCTCGTGTTTCCAAAGTAAAGTCATAATCGCTGGATATAAATAAAATTAAAATCATAGAAAATCGGCTTATTTTATTTTGTGAATAAGCCTAGCCTTTCCCTGTTTTTTTTTTCCTGTGAATTCAAACACGTGCGTACGGCGCAAAAATACAACTGTCTCGGGACTAGACTCTATCGCACCTTTCGTTTTCTGCACGCCCGCTTCGTAAGAAATTTGTCTATACGTCCTAGCACGCTGCACTATTTAGAAGAAAATGCGCTCTCTCTGCGCAAAATTCCCTCGACCGTACAGAGGCCTCTTAAACTCAATCGGACGTAAATTCTAAAAAGAACGATTTAAAATTATATCCGACAAATTTTATTACTTGAAAAAGTAAGAAAATGCGTTTTCTTCTACAAAATATGACACAGATGTTTAGAACTATTTTGAGACAAAAAATGAACACAGATGTTTTGAATTATTTGGAAGGAACGTTCCCACGCCATAAAAACTTTTCCTCAGTAAATTTAAGTGAAATTAAGAATATTCTCGGGCATTCATTATTTGTTCGCCAGAATGTTCGCCAGGCCCGTCCAGGCATGCGAAATTGTAGCGCAACGTGAACGCGAAACATTTCTTTGATGCGACGCGACGGCAGAAAACCGACAATTGATGGGACGCCGTTATGTTGCAGTGTTGCGCTGTTGTGACTGTTGCGTGGTTGCGTCCACACTTGAGACGCGACGGAGTTCGGCACGATGTTTTGTTGCATGTGTGTAGCCACCTTTACGGATACGAGTTTCTTTTATAATCATAGCTGCCCACTTTATACAAATTGTATCAAATGTCTCAAACGGAGTAGTCAATTACATACTGTAATGAAACAAGCCCACAAAAAGAGGCAGACATCCGGGCGACGACAAAAAAACGTACGGGTAAACAAGTCGTAAATCAATTACACTTATATACGGCATCCGCGACAGAAAGTCTGGAATATGGTAGAAGAGAGCCAGAATTTGCTAAACCTTTTGTCAGCACATATATATAAATGCCGCCGGTGGGATAAGGAATTCATTCATTCAATAGTAGTCGCGCGCGGTATTTACTGATCAGTTAAAATAAACATAAATATTACAAACATAAATAGTAGTGTAGAAATAAATATGTGTGTTAATTTATTTGTAGTAGTTTTAAGTGCGTTACATTTATTTTATATTTTTATATTGTGATTAGTTTTAAGTGTGTAAATATACAGACAGTTTTAAAACATTTGCACGAGTTGTTTATTTCGAACGCGAAAACGCAACAATACGTGTATAAGATACTCCACTTTCCATATCTCCAGGTACTTTTACTACAAGTTATATTAGCTATGTATTAAAAATATTATATGCTAACTAATTTTATGTCCCAATACGTTTAATCAAAGAATGTTGATTGACAAAACCGTCTTTGGAATTTGGTTTGCATGATTTCAATACTATTGTAGACTTTATCTGCATGTCAATTTTAAAACCTTGTACACTATTCATCCAAAACCAGCCCAACAGAAGTACAATAAGTGCCTGCATAAACTAATAATTGTTCAATATAGTTATAGTAAAATAATAAGCTTCACTTAAATGATACCATTACAAAGAGAAAAACACCAAAGGCAAGGGCAAGTGCCATAGAATATTTAGGATTTTCACGAATTGAGACAAATTGTCAGAATTGTAGTGGAATTACAAAATCAATTTTTCCTCATTAGGAAAGATAATGTATTCTTAGCTAATCAATTCATTATACTTCTGTAGTAATTTAAAGTTACAAACATTCTTTTATGGCAGATAAATATTACATTATTTATATTTTTAATTATACTCTTCATTTCATTTTAAAAGAAGGAATACCATTACTAAATAATACATGCAAATAATTGTTAATTAATATCACAAAACACTTTCATCCAGTAAACAAATGCATGTGAAAACATAACCGCTTTTTACTTCATAATAGGTACATATGTAAAATTTATCTTTCAGGAGTCTAATATTATATTTTTTTTAGAAAAGGCGAATATTGTTCATAAAATTAGTTTCTATGTTAGTAAAACAATGTTCAAAGAACTTATATAGAATAGCTCCCTTTATATATAGTTATACTACCTTCCATCCATTCCATTCATTCCATTGCAGCAATATATTTCGTCCATGCCTTGTGGGAATGCATCTCAAAAACAGGCGAAGCCATATATATAATACCTAATTGGAATTTAGTTAGAGATTCCCTAAGACGAATGTTTTGCATTGCACAAAGAAAATAAATAATATATTATCGAACAAACATACTAAACGAAATATTATTCTTACATAAATATACAAATTAAATGTATTTTTGTATAAACGAATATGGACTATAATAAAACTCGAAAACGATATCAAACAAATGGAAAACTGGTCCTATAGTGATTTAAAATACGAGGATGATTTGACGGGAGAGACTCGCCTGTCAGTGTTTGTGAAAAAAAATTAGTATTATTTTCGAGTAGGCCATGCGTTTACAAGAGTCTCGATGATGACAAATGTTCTGGACCCTCTAAACGTGTTATCAGAAAGAGTTGAAAAAGTTCATGATGTGTTACGTGACCGATTGAAAGTGGAGAAGCTAAGACTGTGAGCATGTCTACTGAACTTGCGCACCATATTTTGCATGTCGAAATAGACATGTCTAAGCTGTCTCTCTTGTGGGTGCCGCCTTCACTGAGAGTAGATCAAAAACGTGAAGAAGCGCGAATTTCCAACAAAAATTTGAAGTTCTTCAAGCTATTCGGTAACGTATACGTTTAAATTACAAATAAAAGATTGGTAGGAGGTACGAAGAAATGGTTGTTGGCAATGTACGCAGAATTGTTATTAAAAAAACACTTTGTTTACTCTTAAATTATATTTCCATACTCATCTAAATGGCAAGTATAAACAAATACAAAAGCAAGTTTAATAAACATTAAAGTATATATAGCAATATCCAACGAAGGAAATAATCAAACCGGTTGTGTGGTTTTTAAGTTTTGTTGGATAAACAAATGCGTCCAAGAATAATTGAAATCCCGGTAACGGGAATTATAGCTCACTGATTCTCAAACAGGTGTCGGCGCTGGAAATACATGCAAGAAATAGAATTCGACAGCTTATTGCTTATTCTATTATCTTACTGATATAAATGCATATACCATCGAGGACACAACGTAACCATTTCTTTTTTGAACGTATATTGTATATGAGTAATAGTTGAATTAGTAGGCTTACCATACGTCCCGGTTTAACCGGGATTGTCCCGATTTTAGACATCAATCCCGGCACCTCGGTCGGTTTGGTATTTTGTCCCGTTTGTTATTTAACGTGATGGAAGGAGCTACGCGTAACTTGTCAACGTTATTAAATTTAGATTTTAACCTAAATGTATTGAAGCTTAATATCTCGAAAAAAAAATGCAAATTTACGAATAAACAGCAAAAGGACTACCCATTTATTAAAAAACTTTGTAGAGAGGATAGCAGAGTGAAGTGCTAGCAATGTTTCTTCGAGTTTTCTATTGACAGTGTGGGCTAGCGCTGGTTATACGTTGACTGCAAGCATTTCATATATAAATACATTTTTAAAAATGATAATCCATTTCAAGATGATTTAGTTATTGCGGCAAAAGAGACCACGTTTGCTTTTCACACAGGAATGCATGATATGAGCTTCAAAACTTCTGCCTTTACGTTCAAATGGTTCTCGACATTCTTTGAAACTTAACAAAAACTATCCGGGGTATTTTTACAGCCTCTTGCACGGTTTTCCATTCTTGAAAATCACACGCAACACAACTTGTGACACACTGCTTCAATCTTTCTTAATTAAGTGGTAATTCATCGACATTTCGTTTGTCTCTTGCCAGACTACGCCGGCTGCAACCGTCATCTATGCACGTATGGATTCCAGAAGTTTAGTATATTCCGCGATAACTAATATATTAGAATTCTCTACTTTTCTCTGGAATGCGTGACGTCGTATCCTTTGTAATTGCCGCTGCCCTTCACGGTACAGCCGCGAACATGCTCAAGCTTGTTACAATACTTTTTTAATTTTACGTTACTCTTAGTGAATACAGATAAATATTTTATTTTGAAAATGTGTCGTGATACCCTATGTGAATACAGTTTTTATGTTTAAAACAAAGCAAAATACTAAAATTTTAGACGTTAAGTCATTTATAAAAATCGTGTCAGCTAGTATTATTTATTCTGTTCGTGTAGCGATTAATATTCCTGTTAGGGAAACTAAATATTTAATTGGATTCCAACTAGGTATTATATGGCTTTGGAAAATGATAGTGTTCAAAAGCGCTTTGCCTTTGAAGTGCATCCTCACAGCGCATTGATGAGATATCTAATACCACATCAAGTATGATCATTATTGACATATGTATTTATGGAGTGCACGCATGCGAGGCGCAATCGTATTAAATATTTTCATCAAATCAAAATGCATCTACTTCGTGTTCATTTACCATAATTGATTTTAATGGAGAATGGAAAAGCGTTTTTCTATGCCTATATTTAATCTGTAAATAATACAGTTTTTGGGCTTTATATAGCAAATATTTGAGAATTTATTATGTAAAATATAAATAATTCATATTTCATGGCAAAGAAGGTATTTGCTAATCAATTTCATCAATCATAATTAATTTAAATGTAGAATATTATTAATCATATTCATTTATTAAAAATACTGTGCATAACTAATATTAATAGATTAAATTTACAATCAATTTATAAATATACATAACAATGGATATGAATATCACAATTTGGTATAATTAACATATTCATAATTATATATCTTAATTTAAATCTATTTCTACAGGTTACAAATCCAGTTAGCTTTTCAGTATACAGTGCGCGCTTTTATATTATGCGGTAAAAACGAAATAAAAATTCTTGAACATAGGTGGGTCGAAAAATAAAGTTTCACTAATATATCTTGAACTACTCTAAAAAATTTTAAAGAACACAAATGTACTAAAAAGTGAATTCGTCCCGGAAGTAGGTCTTCTACTTTATGGAAAAATAGTTTTTTTCCGAATATTGAATCACTTTTGTTAAAAGCAAGTTCAAAATTCGGCGCCGAGGTAACACTTTTCCTTCTTATAGCAGTTTTTTGCAAATATCTCACAAATTATGCATTCAACATAGATTTGTACAGAAGTATTTTTTAAAGCTCGATTTGAAATAATTTATGTATAAAAAAACAGATTTCACACCGGAAGTAACATTTTTACTCTTATCGAATAGCAGTTTTTTTGGCAAATATTTGGCAAATTATTTCTTCTATACAGATTTATTAAAGGTATTTAGAGTTGGATTTGGAGATATTTTTGAATAAAAACAATTTAAAAATTCGGACCGGAGGTAACATTTTTACACACAGGTTTATTAAAAAGGTTATATTATTTGAATTTATATAAAAATCAAACCCGAATGTACATACTACCTTATAAGAAAATCGTGTGGTGCCTACACCTCATTTGTGTTTTTTTATAGATATCAAGAGATCCTTTTATTGTCGACCCGACAGTATAAAAATCTTGCCATCTTACATAAAAATTTTTGGAACAAATGGCAATTTAATGTTGTTTGGTATAATGGAGCTACTACCTAGTTCCAAAATTAAATTATATTAATGTGTAGCTCGACTGTCATCTTTTCGTGGGAAGTATCTTAGAACTGTACAAGCCTAATATTCTCGTGTGGGTTTTTTATACAAATTTTAAAAATGTTTCTTTTTTTATTAATTTCAATCTTTTAATGCAACAAGCATCAACTTTCCCACTATTCCTTGTTTCATCTCTTTCCTTTGAAAAAAGATACGAAAGAGACTAAGCATAAAGAAATTCATGTAATAGAATATAATAATAATAATAATAATAATAATATTAATAAATATATGCGGCCATATATACATGTATACATATAGAAATGAGAAAAACATACAAATACATGGAGAAGATTAAAAGGCATGTGCTCAGACTGACCAGGAAATTTGATCGTCTGTTATTCTGCACATGCCCCTAAACGATACATAATAAAAATAATAATAATAATAAATAAAAGCAAACACAAGAAAAAGAAAAAAACAATCCGAAACACGAGCAACAACACTGCAAATCAAGGAAATCGCGGGACACTCACCGCGGCTCCTGCAAATACTCTTTGTGTTTCTTTTTAAAAGCGCTACAACTGATGCCTCCGAACGACTCAGGTAAAGAGTTCCAACATTTGACGATGCGGTAAGAGTAACAACGCTCAAAAGCGGCAGTCCGATGTCGGGGCAATCCCATAACATTTCTATGTCGGATATTAATGTTGTAGATATCCGTCCGGTAAGTTATCTTATTAGATAGATAAGCCGGTCGTCTACATTGAACAGATTAAACAGAGATAATATAAGCGAGTTTGTCAACAAGCTCTTGTTTCTTTGACTAATAAGATGACGATAAGGATACAACACTTTCAAGATACCGTATGACCTTTGGACCAATTTAGTTACATGTTTATCAAATTTCAATTCCTCATCCATCCAAACGCCAAGATTTTTGACGCAGGTCGTAAACGGTAATGGAATATCATTAATTTGAAAGTTCAATATGCCCTTCAGTATCTCAATTTTTTGCCTGTTACCAAATAAAATTACTGCGGACTTGGCGGGATTGATCGCAAGACCGTGCACGGTAGAGGTATCAAACACAGCTTTAAGGTCAGCATTAACTCGCGCCTCGGCATCTGAATAATGTGATGGGTCGAACGAGTAATATAACTGAGTGTCATCAGCATATGTATGAAATTTGCAAAATTTTAAAGATTTGAGTATATTGGAGAATAAATAATATATAATAAGGGCCCACACACACTTCCCTGCGGCACTCCAGATGCCAGTGGGAGAGACAGCGAAATGTTACCATTAACTGTAACCATTTGTATCCTTTTGCTTAAATATTGCTCAAAAAAACGTAAAGTACCAGCACTCATACCAATGTGATACAAGATTGATAGCGACAATTCATGATTAATCATATCAAAGGCCTTAGAGTAATCGAGGAGCACCAACGCGGTGCACATACCCTTGTCAGTGCTCCCAACCACATCATCCACTACATCAAGGAGTGCAGTGGTACAGCTGTGATTCGGCCTAAAACCTGACTGAGTTACTAGCACAACATTACAGAAGAGATTCAAATACTCTCGCACCTGTTTATCCACAATTTTTTCAAGCACTTTTGAGATGGCAGGCAAAATTCTTATGGGCTTCAAATCCTTAAATTCCAGAGGATGTGACGTTTTTGGTACCGGAGTCACCAATGACTCTCCCCAACAACCAGGAAATACATTTTCAGTGAGACAGTAGTTAATTATATGCGTTATGATTTTGTTTAGACAAGGACAACACAATTTAATTACCTCAATACCTATACCGTCAGTATCCACAGCTTTGGTATGTATGCTGGAAATGATAGACTCGATCTCCTTCTCCGATATAAAAATATATACCTAAGACCTTTTCATCTTTTATTCATATTACTTGTTTGAATTGAAGTATCAGTTAATAATTTCCATTTGTATATTTTTAAATGACATCTTTCTAATTAGCTCAAATTAATGCAGAGGTGACTTTGGTTAGGGATAAGCTCGTTAATATTAATGTTTTGAAAAAATCTTCTGGCAATGTGGCGATTTTAACTATAGATATTAGATATAGATTGTTTGTTTGTTATTCATGTTATGACTTGATCGACTTTTTTTAAACAATGACTTATATTTTTATATATTTCGGCAGTACTTTTTACCCTATACTCCGTATATTTTTTTATTGGTAGAAATGATGATTATAAGCACTGCCAGTGTAACGTTTGCACTTTAATCAACACAAATTGTTTTAGCACCGCATCACACCACTCAATAACAATTGCATGCACATTTCGCCAAAGTTACCTTTTTCAGGGACAACATGGTCCAAAGTCGAGTTGACTACTGTTTAAAATTGATAATAGCGTTAGAATTATGTGTCATGCATAACATTTTCGAAAAATATTATTCTTTTTACTTCTTTTTACAAATAAGAATGATTTTTATAGATCCGTTTGTTATTTATAAGCATGTTGGTCAAGTCATGTTACAAAATATTAATAAAATACAAATACAATTTTAAATAATGCATATACATATCACAACATACATATTTCATAATTAGGAATAAACAAAATGGTAAAAGCCAGAAATGGAAAGAAATGAAAGGAGGACAGCACGTCACAATCTTAAACTTCTACTCTTATTCAACTGCAGTTTTTTGCAAATATCTCGCAAATTATGCATTCAATACAGATATACAGCTACAGTATTTACAGCTACGAGGTAGGCGCCATGAATCCTCGGCCTGACAGGCTTATATAGATTCAAACGTGTTCAAACTCCGTCACGTCATGCATGCACATACCCGAGGTGTACACTATAAATATGACGGTTCGAAGCCTAATAGGTTTTAGTAACCAGCCAACCAACATGACTAGCGCACGAAAATGTCTGAAGTAACGAAAATTTAGAACCGCGGGGCCATTAAATTTTTAACAAAAGAAGGGCATACGCCTTATCACATTAAACAACGTTTAGACGGCGTTTAAGGTGATTCATCTCCTTCGTATTCAACTGTAAAAAAGTGAGCAAAATATTTCCGTTTGGGACAAGAATTCCTGAAAGATGCTGATCGATCGGGTCGATCAATTGAAGTGATAACGCCTCAACAAATTTGAATTATTGAACATTTAGTGCTAGAAGATCGCCGTTTGAAACTGATAACAAATATTTCCGAAACAAGTGTTCGCCGAATTCTCTATGACCATTTGGGTATGCTAGATGGGTACCACGACTTCTTTCTGCTCTCCAACGTGAACGTCCAGTCGAATGTGCGCAGTCATTTTTAAATATGTGTGGAGACGACCAAAAACCGATTTTGGAGTCCATTGTCACAGGGGATTAAACATTGGTTCTGTTTTACGATCCTCTATCGAAAAGGGAGTCCATGGAATGGCGGTGACCTGATGAATCTCGACCCAGAAAGGCGTAAGTCGTTCAATCAACAAAAAAGGTGATGGCCACAATATTCTGGGGTTCTGAGGGCATTTTGCTAATTGACTTTTAAGAGCGCAATACAAGTGTGAACGGCACATATTATGCGTCTTTATTGCATAAATTAAGGAACAGTATTCGTGCAAAACGTCGTGGAAAATTGACAAATGGTGTACGATTATCGCACGACAATACTGCCGCCATTTCACAAGCTGCCATCCGCGAATGCGGCTTTCAAGAATTGGAACATCCACCCTATAGTCCGGATATGGCTCCTTGTGATTTTTGTTTGTTTTCTAATTAAAAAAAAGACCTTGGGGCACGTAGTTTTAAGGACGACAGTGAGTTGCAAGCAGCTGTTCTAGAACATTTTGACGGAAGAACTTCAGATTATTTTTACAAGGGTATCCAATTATTAATTAATCGTTGTAATAAATGTATAGAGGTTAGGGGAGATTACATTGAAAAATAAAAATTCTTATATTGTTCCAAGTTACTTTTTTGTATATCAGGCCGAGAATTTACTCCTACCTCGTACATTTGGAATAATTTTTGTATTAAACATAATATTAAAAAATTAAAAATTATTAAAAATTTGGACCGGAAGTAACACTTTTACTCACAGGTTATTTTACTAAGAAAATAAAAGTATACAAAATTAATTCCTAGCAACGACCCAGTCACAGCCGAGAACCTAAAAGTAATCCTTAAAGCATTAAATCCCAAAAAAAGCTCCTGGTATAGACAACATCACCAACAGATCACTACAAAACCTCCCACCAAAAGCAATAATGTCAATTCTAGCAATAGTAAACTCCGTTATCAGGCTCCAAACATTCCCAAAGATATGGAAACATGCCAAAGTAATAGTTATACCTAAACCAGGAAAACCAAAAACAATACCAAGCAGCTACAGGCCCATAAGCCTGTTACCATCCATTAGTAAAGTGATAGAAAAAATAATCCTACAGAAGATAAAGTACCACTCTGACAATCAAGACATAATACCAGAAGATCAACATGGGTTTAGAGAAGAACATTCAACGATAACACAACTTTCAAGAGTCACTGAGATTATCCAAGAAGGATTCAACAAAAATCAAGTGACAGCAGCTGTATTTCTCGACATAGCAAAGGCATTTGATAAAATCTGGAGACAGGGACTCATATATAAAATGATAATACACAATTACTCAGCACATATGATAAACATCACGAACAGTTTTCTCCAAGGACGCTGCTTTCAAGTTAGCATCCAGAACACACGTTCCTCAATAAAACATCCAACAGCGGGAGTCCCCCAGGGCTCATGCCTGTCACCTCACCTATATACAATATTTACAGCCGACATACCAGTATCAAATCCTACAAGATATTTAAATACGGCCACCTTTGCAGATGATACGGCACTGCTCTCAACATCAAGATGTCCGACGAACGCGGTACAGGAACTCCAAACGCACCTAGACAACACGATAAAATGGTTCAAACAATGGAGGACAACAATAAACGAAGACAAATCCCAAGCAATAATCTTTCAAAGGAATTGGAAAACAACAGACAACGAAATAACCATCAACAACAACACTATACCATGGAGTAGAGAAATTAAATACCTGGGAATATACCTGGATATAAAGCTCAATTATAACACACACATAGCAAAAACGATAACCAAAACCAAACAAACAATATGTCAACTATGGCCTCTTATAGGCAGAAAAAGCCAGCTGAACACGAATAACAAAATTCTACTTTACAAACAAGTATTACGTCCAATATTCACATATGCATGCCCAATATGGGTACATATGTGCAAGACCAACATCAAAAAACTGCAAATAATACAAAACACCAGTCTTAGAATGATACTAAATGCTCCATGGTATATGAGAAATATTCAAATAATGAATGAAACAAATACCCCAACCATCATTGACTACATCAAGGGAAGAGCGCTCAGCTTCTATAACCAGATGGAAAACCACTCAAATCAAAATCTTAAAAGAGCACTTGCATATGATGGAAATGAAAATTTCAAACACAAAAGACCTAAAATGGTTCTACTTTAATTCTTAATCAAAATAAAGATAAACAATAGATAATCAAATTCAACTCCAACATTCCAAGATTCACCGCACTCAGATGAAGAGTAAAAGACTAAATAGTCTAACTCAAAGCCACAATAAAGAAGAAGAAGAAGAAAAGTTAATTTGGAACAACTTTTGCATAAAAAGAGGCACATAAAAAAGTCGTGCGTGTTGTGCTGCTTGCCCTTTTTAATTTTTAAATGTGCCACAAACTCCTCAAGAAACTATACACAACTCTCCAATAATGTATTCTTTATTTTTATTTTAATTTGTCTTTGGTTGGTGAGGTTCCACAGGTCCGGGATAATAAGATTATATAGACCAATTGTTCTCAAACTGTGGTACGCGAACCACCAGTAGTGGTTCGTGAGGCCATCAAAGGTGGACGCGAGCAGGCAATAGACGTCATGTACTTGCCTTCAAATAAAAAAACATTGCCTCAATTTTTTTGAAAATCTATATTTTCTCATATTTTCTACATTTTATATTGTGTGGTGTTATATCCATATTGTAATAGATTACTTATTAGATAGTTAGAGTATGATCCTGTTAACCCTGTAGTTACGAATTATATTGAATAAAAAATGAAACGTCACTTACAAAGTACACATGGTTATGACAACACACTATGCGGATTCAACGGGAATTCTCCTGATCGTTTCAAAATCGTGATGAATAATGCATTAGTGACGTGATTTTCGTGTAGTAAACCGCACGTGTTTACATTGTCGTTATTGCGAATTTACACGTGAAGAATATGGATAAGTGGATAAGGAGGCATAAAAACATTGGAACACCCTGTTTCATTAAGTTTTACTTCAGAACCAGAATGCGTTGTGGATGAATATGAAAAAATAATTTATGGAAAATAATAGGAAATATGATCCGGAATATATCAATTTGGGATTTGCGTTGACAAATGTAAACGATGATCTGTTTGAAATTCTCTCAAATGAAAGCTAGGATTACTTCGTCCGTAAGTTAAGTGAGATGAAAGACACAATGAAAACTATGTCGTCCTTTGCCGGTAGTTCTCAAAAAGCAACGGAGGCATCCTTCTTAGTGAGTTTAAGAATTGCAAGGTATGGAAAAGCTCATACTATCAGTGAAGAACTGGTGCTACCTGCTGCAAAAGATATAGTTACATGTATGTTAGGAGAAACCTGTGCTATAAAACTGGATGCTGTACCATTGTCAGATGATACTGTCCATTGCAGAATTGAAATGATGATGGCATCGAACATTAAAGAACAATTATTAGTCCAAGTGATTTTTTTGTCATACAACTTGTCGAGAGCACAAATATATCAAATTTTTCTCAACTTTATGTGCTGTATATATCTGAAACGAAACTGGCAAAGGATTATTCATTTTGTAAGGCACTCTCAACACGAACTACGACCGAAGAAATATTCAAAAAACTCGGTGACTTTTTTGCGGAAACTTGACTACTAGACTGGAAGAAATGCGTTGGTTTCTGTTCTGACATGCGCCATGACAGGAAAATACGGAGGTGTTAGCAGCGAAGTGAAATCAGTTGTAGGAAGTTGTACTTTTACCCATTGCAACATCCACAGAGAAGCATTAGCAGTAAAGCAAATGTCATATCAATTTGAAAATATTCTTCAGGAGTCCGTCAAGGTAGTCAATTTTACAAAAACTCGAGCTTTAAACTCTCGATTATTTTCAAATTTATGTCCCGAAATGTGCAGTGCTCATATTCACTTGCTGCTATATCGACAGCTGAGATGGATTTCGAAGGGAAAAATTCTAAGCAGATTGTTCGAGTTGCATCCCGACGTGCAATTGTTTCTAATGGAAACCAGTTTTGAATTGCGAGATAAATTAACAGACGAGTTGTGGCTAACAACACTAACTTACTTAGCTGACATGTTAAATCGACTCAGTAATCTGAACTTAAGTTTGCCATGTAGAAGAAAGATACATCGACTTCTGGTAGACGATAAAATAGGGTTTTTATCAGGAAATTGCAAATGGTAAATGATTTTATTTCAAATAGAAACCTACAGTCATTTTGTAATTTGGAAAATTTTGTGACTGAAGGACGATTTTCTTAATAACATAATACAACACTGCCAAATGCTGATTAACACGTTTGACAAATATTTTAAAGAGGACTATTCCGAGTTCCTTAGGATACGCAAGCCTTTTATTTTGGACAACATTCCGAATTCACTGACAAACGACGAAAACGAATCTTTTATAGAGCTATCTTGCGATGTAGGTTTAAAACTGGAGTTTGCCAAGTTAGAGTTGTCCTAATTTCGGTTAACTTTGTCCAAAAAAGCATTGTTGTTTTTAACTCCATTTTCTGCCATATCCCTTTGCGAAACTGGATTTTCTGCAATGCTGGAAGTTAAAAATAAATATCGAAATAGACTTGATGCTGACCCTGATGCCACATTTGCGCATGAAATTGACTGCTATTAAACCTAACATCCCATCCCTTTTTTTATTGCAACTATGCGGACACATCATTCCCTTTGACTTTTAAGATGTTATGAAATACTTGTATCTCTTTTGTTTTATAATAAAATCTAACACTTTAGAATTAAAGTTGTTTTATTACTATAACAATATATTATATAGCACAGCTTTTTTGTTTGGTTCTGTGGTACGCGCTTGATCCACACTGCATATTAATGGTACACGAAAAAAGTTTGAGAACCGCTGATATAGACGTAGACCACGCCACGGGACGACACATAATAATAATTCAAATTCGTGTAATCGCGGCAAAAATTCTCTGCGCATCACTTAAAATGAAGTGCAATAACATATATACCCATGCAAAAGATTTCTCTACGTCATTTTCTCAAAAAGTAGCAGCTGAAATTTGTAGGGTTAATAATAATAATAAGTTTATTCCATAATACACAAAGCATGGAACATGGCAATATCATACCTATAGTAAAACATTAATAAAAATATTAACAACATAATTTACTTTATAAGTAATACATCAAACACATTAAAATTCATAATTTAAAAAGTCTTGTATGGCGTAAAAAGCATTAACAGAAAGCAGGCGAAAGAGCCCCCTCTTAAATTCAGTCAGGGGATTTCGTTTTAGGTTTGTTGGTAAATGGTTGGAAACTTTTATAGTTTGCATTAGCACACTCTTATTATGGGATGCTTCTTAATAACTTATATTTACTCGCTGATGGATATATAATATAATATAACTGACTGATCTACTAGACTACAGATGTAGAATAGGATAGGTTACAATGTCAGTTTCAATATAAAAAATGACATAACGTACAACAAAAAGAAAAAGAGTACAAAATACAAATCAGTAAATACACTAAAAAACACATAGAATAACGAAATATGCTAATCACTCCTATTACTGAAAAATTCTGCCAGTCGGTTTGCAACAAGAACCGTTTAACTGATTTCCTAACAACATTGCCACTTCCCGACTTAAAACGCTCTGGCAACTTATTTATTTTCATGTGTTTAGGAGCTTCAAGCACCGACCCATTATGTGTATTGTACGTGTGGTAGCTACCCAGTTTTCTTATGCTATCGATATTATCACTAGCATACAATAGTAATTGCATTATATAAATGCATGGCAGCGACAATATCCCCATGGAAGTAAAATAATCTCTACAACTTGTATTGCTCGTATAGCACATTTTTGTAATTTAAAAACTCCATCAAAGTCTGGAAATGATCCCCACGCTATAGTTGCCTAACACCGAGTGAACGTGACCATGATATAACGACAGCCCATTAAAACTCACCTCAACGCTGTGCCTCCTGAGAACAAAACAGATGGGCGACAGTTTCTTGCATAAATTACTGATATGTTCCCTCCACTTACGAGCATAGTCAATTGTAACACCCAGAAATTTAATGATATCGACCTGAGCAATACTCTTACCGTATCTAAGTAGATTAGACTCATTCCTGTCATATGTTGCAGCTCTAACTCTATGAATGCTGGATACTAAAACATGAAAATTCTTATGTTTTCTTGCAGTAATCACAAAGTAGTCATAAAATGCAATACCACGCGATCATTTAAATTCTAAATTATACCAGGCGGGATTTTTTTTATTAGGTTGTCCAGAATGTCAATTATTGATTTGTGAAACGTCACTTTGACAATTCAAATTGTAAATTAGTACTTATATGCTGCATGACATGGAAAGTGCAACACCAAGAATGGGTGCGAATTTTTTGACCAAACTTGGTAGAAACGTATAACTAGTCAAAAGCAATAATTGATTAAAATTTTGTTGCGATAGATCAAGTGGTCATGACACATCTGACACTTCATTCAGTTTTCGCTGACATTAATGTGTGGTGTATTAATTGTTTGTTTGATATTAATTTCAACGGTTTTGTCTTATTATACCTTTGTTTAACGTGTTTAAAGAGTTTTATTATGCCTAGATCGCGGCAACGTGGAAATTATCGCCAATTAAGCGAATTCGACAGAGGTCAAATTGTTGGTTTGCGAGAAGGTGGTTTTTCATACAGGGAAATTGCAAATCGCCTTAACCGGAACCAATCTACCATTATGCGCTGTTATCAATCATGGACTAGGGAAGGTCAGGAAAGACGCCAAAGAGGAACCGGAAGCCGAAGAAGAACTAATGGGATACAGGACCGCCGCCTTCGCTTAATGGCACTAAGAGACAGGTTTTCCAGTACCAGATCAATTGCTGACGTGTGGTTAGGTAATATTGGTCGTCCTGTAACCCTTCGAACCGTTTATCGTCGAATTAGGGGTTTCGGCTTACAATCTTATCGTCCACATCTTGTGTTACCACTTACGGCTCAACACCGACAGCAACGTTTGGAGTGGTGTAGATTGCGACTGCACTGGAACGTGGAGTGGCACAGGGTGGTATTCAGTGATGAATCTCGATTTTGTCTAGGGATGCATGATGGCCATATGAGGGTCAGACGAAGACGTGGGGAACGTCGTGATATTCAGTTTTCCGTTGAAAGGCATGTGCATCGAGCAGTGGGTGTTATGGTATGGGGTGCTGTAGCATATGGGAGTAGGTCTCAATTGGTGTTCATCCAAACCACCATGAACGCCCAGCGTTACATTGATGAGGTGGTAGAACCCCATATTCTACCATATCTTCAAACGCTCGAAGACCCACTTTTCCAGCAGGATAATGCCCCTCCCCACGAAGCGAGAATTTCTATAAATCGCTTGGAAGAGGCTCATGTCAATATCTTGCCATGGCCACCCAAATCCCCCGACCTCTCGCCAATAGAACATGTGTGGGACATTATGGGACGAAAACTTATGAAATTAGCCAATCCCCCGCAGACACTAATAGCTCTCCGGCATGAATTACAGGTTGCTTGGGACACCACACCCCAAGAGGATATCGACCACCTAGTCGAATCAATGCCACGAAGAGTGAGGGAGTGTGACACTAATAGGGGCGGTTCAACACATTATTAATAAAAATTATGTTAAATTGTCTTAGTCTTTTGTTTTTTTTCTTTGAAATTTTAATCTATTATTGCCTTTGACTAGTTATACGTTTCTACCAAGTTTGGTCAAAAAATCCGCACCCCTTCTTGGTGTTGCAGTTTCCATGTCATGCAGTATATACCAACTTAATTTAAATTTCATAGCCTGCTCTAATTTGGAATTTAAATGATCGCGCGGTATTATCCAAAACGTATTATAATTATTTTCATTTAAAATACTATATTTTTTAAAGTTTGATTATTTAATTCATTATTAGATGCAAAATACGTAGTGAAATTCACTTTGTCTCAAGGACAACTTTTTGCCTGTCCTTAACCACTGTGCGACGGACGCTCTGTTCTGATTATATTTAATTTGTTTGAAGGGGTCCTGTAATTTACTTTATTTCATGTGAAATATGTATGAGCAGCTGAATTCTTTAAAAGGCAGTCTCTGTTTTTATTAATGTAAAATAAAAGATCCAATATGTTGACTGAAGTTAGAGGATGTATATTATCATAGTTTGCAAGAAAATAATGATTTTCTGAAAAGCGTTATTTTGAATTATTAATAATTTCGCATCCTAAAAACTTAGTTTAATTTTCAATTTTGCATATAGTTTGTAATTATTGTAACTCTATATTATATGAAAGCTTTCCTAATTTACTTTGCATGAATGACATTGTAATTGTTCCAGATAGATAGTCTCTACCTGGCGATAATCAATAAGCTCAATTTTGACCTTTCATTTATTATATTAGAGGATTACAAAGCAGAAATTAATCATTTTCCATTAACTTAAAAGCAAAGGTAATCCATTTACTCCTACTGAACATCTCAAAGGAATTCGTATATTACGAGGTAGGCGCCATAAATTCTCGGCCTGACAGGCTTATACAGGTTCAAACGTGTTCAAAGTCCGTCACGTAATGCATGCACATACGCGAGCTGTACACTATAAATATGACGGTTCGAAGCCTAGTAGTTTTTAGTAACCAGCCAACCAACGTGACTAGCGCACGAAAATGTCTGAGGTAACGAAAATTGAGTACCGCGCAGTCATTAAATTTTTAACAAAAGAAGGGCATACACCTTATCACATTAAACAACATTTAGACGGCGTTTACGGTGATTCATCTTTTTCGTATGCAACTGTAAAAAAGTGGGCAAAACGTTTCCGTTTGGGACAAGAATCCCTGGAAGATGCTGATCAGTCGGGTCGACCAATTCAAATGATAACACCTCAACAAATTTCAATTATTGAACATTTAGTGCTAGAAGATCGCCGTTTGAAAGTGAGGGAATTAGCAGTGATAACAAACATTTCCGAAACAAGTGTTCAACGAATTCTCCATGACCATTTGGGTATGAATAAAATTAGTGCTAGATGGGTACCGCGGCTTTTTTCTGCTCACCAACGTGAACGTCGAGTAGAATGTGCGCACTCATTTTTAAACACGATTTTGGAGTCCATTGTCACAGGGGATTAAACAATGGTTCTGTTTTACGATACTCTATCGAAAAGGAAATCCATGGAATGGCGACGACCTGATGAACCTCGTTCCAGAAAGGCGAAAGTCGTTCAATCAACGAGAAAGGTGATGGCCACAATATTCTGGGATTGCGAGGGCATTTTGCTATTATGTGGCTTTATTGCATAAATTAAGGGACAGTATCCGTGCAAAACGTCGTGGAATATTGACAAAAGGTGAGCGATATTTGCACGACAATGCTCCCGTCCATACTGCCGCCATTTCACAAGCTGCCATCCTCGAATGCGGCTTTCAAGAATTGAAACATCCACCGTTGAGTCCGGATATGGCTTCTTGTGATTTTTTCGTTTTCTAATTTAAAAAAAGACGTAGTTTTAAGGACGGCAGTGAGTTGAAAGCAGCTGGTATAGAACATTTTGACGGAAAATCTTTAGATTATTTTTACAAGGGTATCGAATTATTAATTAATCGTTGTAATTAATGTATAGAAGTTAGGGGAGATTACATTGAAAAATAAAAATTCTTATATTGTTCCAAGTTTCTTTTTTGTGGTCGAGCATTTATGGCGCCTGCCTTGTATCTGCACGTTTATATCTATATTAGACTTCTCTTTTTCTTAATTTTTACTAACTCAAGAAATTTTATAAGTAAAAATCACCTACAGCATGTCCTTATATCTTAATGTTGTATGTAATGAGATGAATTTTACCACAGATACGGTTAAATCATATAAATTATTTAAGATTATAAGAAGCGGGTGCTCCTCTGGTAGCGGGTGCTCCTCTGCCATCCGGCGCTCTAAAACTGCTTAATATTCTTCTCTTCGATTGCTGTTTAGGAAATGAACTGGTTCCCGAAACCGCTATTATTTTTATTCCCACTTTTCTGGAAGATTTTATGAGCTTCGGGAATGCTCCATATTTTTCAAGAAAGTTCAACAAGCTACGAGAACAATCTAGTCTAGATGTTCTAAAAAAATTGCGTGCGTGTGGAATGAGAAGAATGCGACTAATTTTATTAGTTTACCACTTTTCATGCATATAGAGGATCTTCTTTATGTTTGGAACTATGTTAATATTTTCGAAAGTATTGACTGGATAACATGGAATTTAGGATGTGCATTTTACTAATTAATATCTATTGTTCCTAATTTTTACATCTGTTTTATTGTTACTTTACGAGATACACAGCCAACTTGATTTTTTTTAAATAACAGTAGGGGTGAAATTTGACGTAATTCGATTGCTTATGTTCTTCTGAATTTGAGGGTATGTCATCCTTGTCAAAACACTGTTACCGTAAGTGTTAAATAAATTAAAAATGAAAATCCCTAGTAACCTTTACAAAATTCATAGAAAATGTCGAAACTTACACATTGACAGCAGATAAGTTGTCAAATATGTTACATTAAGCGAAAAAGAAAGGATAGAAGCACTTGTGGTAATAAGCTATGGCGACAGAAGGCACAGTCATTTAGAAGTACGTGCCCTTCTTAACCTAAGCACCCTAAACGGGATCCAATTAGTAAATCTAAATTTAAGTTTACTTATGCTTTGTTTTTTGCTTTTTTTCTTGAACTTTTTTAAGTAATAAATTTAATTAGCCATTGTTTATTCAATTCTCATTCAGTTTCACTTCCTAAGGTGTTAAAATACAGCTGGTCCTGTCATTTTGTCGATAAAACATGTTGATTTTAATTTTTTTGACAGTTTTTTTGTAAAAATGATTAAACACCAGTATTACTTGTTGGTAGTCAGAAAAGAATAAGTATTTTAGGTATCTCAAATGACAGTGTGCACAAAATTTTAAGTGAAGAATTGTTTATAAAAAAATATACCCAACGCGCCCGTTGGGTGCCGCGGTTCGTCACACCGCAGCAAAAACTGAATCGTTTGAGTGTTTCTCGCGAACTTTTGGCCGCAATCAAAAGGACTTTGTACGCCGCTTCATTACCGTCAATGAAACCTGGATCCACCATTACACTCCGGAAACCAAAGAACAATCCAAACAATGGAGGAGAAAAAGTTCTCCGCCACCAAAGAAGGCAAAAACGGTTTTGTCAGCAGGAAAGGTTATGGCAAATTTTTTTTTTGGATTCTCATGGTATTATCTTGGCCGACTACTTAGAAAAGGGGTAAACAATAAATGAGGAGTATTATGCCAATTTGTTGCAACAATTAAGGACAAAATCAAAGAGAAACGCCCTCATTCGGTAAAGAAAAAAGTGCTTTTTCATCAGAATAACGCACAAGTCTGCAGTTGCAAAGCAAAAATTCATGAATTGGGATTTGAATTAGTGTGTCATTTGCCCTATTCTTTAAATTTTGCTCCCAGCGATTATCATCTCTTTCCATACCTGAAAAAATTGCTCGACGGTAAGAGATTTTCGTCTAATTCCGAGGTAATCGCTACTCTAAATAGCTATTTCGAAGACTTGGATTCATCGACCTATAGTGATGGCATTATTAATTTGGAATATCGTTATAATAAATGTGTTCAGAGAACAGGAGACACTAATGAAAAATAAAATGTATTTTTCAAAAAAAAAAAATTCCGTTTTCTTTGTTAGGATATGTAGTTTTCGAACCACCGTCGTATTACATAAACATATTACCTAATATTTAAAGATTTCTCTAGATTGTATATATAAGCATTGTTTCTTTGATGTAGTTCGGCCTGTTCACAAATCTTAAGCGTAAATAAGCAAAACTTGTTGAACTGGTATAATTATTACATGTGTAAAATATTCCATAATTATAGAATAGTTCATATATCGACAGTAACAGTGCCTACGTATATTATACAGGGTGTTCCTAAATATCATGTACATAAGGAAGGGGGTAACTATTTGGTTTATTTTGTGCCTAAAATTTCATATAAACATAGGTCTGCAAACGCTTCGTTACCAATATGCAGGGTGTTGAAATTTCAAGAATTTTTCACTTTTTACTGTATAGCTCCTGCAGTTTTCGAGATATTTTGTTCAAATTTGGAAGGTAGGTTACGCTATAAGGCCTGCATCATTAGCCATGCCAAATGATTATGTAAATCTACAGGGTAATAATTTTTTCGGGGTCATGCCCTCTTTTCTCACCCTGAACTTTTTTGCGATGCGCCACTGCTAGATTCTAAAATACGCAATAAATTTTCTGTCTTGTTTAGAAACTTTTTGATCTCTTGTATTTTTTTCTTATCTCTGACCGTTATCGAGAAAAAAAATAGAAAACAATTTTCTGTAATTCGCCAGAGAAAATTAATTTTTTTTAAATGGTCTAGTAGGCTCTGGCTTTATTCAGATAATCACTTGAGTTTATTAATTTTAAGAGTTAAGGTGCTACTACCTGTTAAAAAATAGGATGACCCGGTTTTCGTAGCATTGTTTTATTACAATACAAAGTAACATAACTAATAACAATAAAAACCCTAAGTAACAACAATGACAATGAAACTATGCTACAACAATTGTTGAAAGTGTCCTCCTTCAACCCTTATACAGGCGTCCGCTCTTCTTCTCATTGATGCTCGCACTCTCTCAAATACTCCTGGAGTATTTCTTATCGTTTCAAATCCATCGATTATTCGATTTCGTAAGTCATCAACAGTATTCACAGGTGTTGTATACACTAGAGATTTGAGATGTCCCCACAAAACAAAATCCAGACTATTTAAGTCAGGGGACCTAGGGGGCCATGGCTGAGGTCCACCTCGTCCTATCCACCTATTCTCATATACTTCATTTAAATACTCCCGAGCCAAAATAGAAAAATGTGATGGGGCGCCATCGTGCATATACCACATTTGATTTCTAAGTAAAAGGGGCAAGTCTTCAAGTAATAAAGGCAATTCATTCTGCAAAAACAGCCTGTATGACTGACCAGTAAGTCGACCAGGCAAAAAACAAGGACCAATCAAATTATCTCCAATTATACCACCCCATACATTTAATGAGAACTGTTCTTGAAAATGCGTTTCTACAATTTCATGTGGATTTTCATCTGCCCACGTGTGGTTGTTGTGGAAATTCATAATTGAAGTCCTTGAAAAATTCGCTTCATCGGTAAAAAGGATTTTACAATCAAAAATGCGGTCTACTGCTAGCTTATTAAGGTACCATTGGCAGAAATCAAACCTTAAAGGGAAGTCTCGGGGAAGAAGAGCCTGCACTCTCTGAATGTGGTAAGGGTATAGCAGGGAAACACGTAGAATACGCCAAACCACTTGATGACTAATATTTAAATGTTCAGTGATTTTTCTGGTGCTGGTGCGAGGATGTCTGTCTATTTCATTCAGAACAGCCTCTTCGATCTGTGGTGTTCTAACAGTACGTGGTTTACCTGCATCATTAGTATTCTTTTTAAAAGTTCCAGTTTTTCCAAGACGCCTATGAATATTTGAAAATATTCGATGATCGGGTATCATTCTATTGGGATAGCGCTCCATGTACAGACGCCTGCCTTCTCTTGCATTTCCATTGGCAAGGCCGTAGATAAAATGCATGTCAGCCATTTCAGAATTCGTGAAATTTGGCATATTTACAAAATTATAACGAGTACTTAAACACTTTTACACCTTACAGTTTGCAATTTAAAACTTTACTTATACAGACACAAGTTACGATTTCTAATGTCAATTGTCAAATTAATAAACTCATGTGATTATCTGAATAAAGCCAGAGCCTGCTAGATCATTTTAAAAAATTTAATTTTCTCTGGCGAATTACAGAAAATTGTTTTCTATTTTTTTTCTCGATAACGGTCAGAGATAAGAAAAAGTATAAGAGATCAAAAAGTTTCTAAACAAGACAGAAAATTTATTGCGTATTTTAGAATCTAGCAGTGGCGCATCGCAAAAAAGTTCAGGGTGAGAAAAGAGGGCATGACCCCGAAAAAATTATTACCCTGTAGATTTACATAATCATTTGGCATGGCTAATGATGCAGGCCTTATAGCGTAACCTACCTTCCAAATTTGAACAAAATATCTCAAAAACTGCAGGAGCTATACAGTAAAAAGTGAAAAATTCTTGAAATTTCAACACCCTGCATATTGGTAACGAAGCGTTTGCAGGCCTATGTTTATATGAAATTTTAGGCACAAAATAAACCAAATAGTTACCCCCTTCCTTATGTACATGATATTTAGGAACACCCTGTATATTTGAAATGGTTATTGCAACAAAGCCTACACCTAAAAGTCAATTAAAATTTCATCTGTTTGGTAAGTTATAACGCATAGTATCGTAATAAAACTAAATGAGCAAATCAATACTAATACAGGAAGTACGGACGCTGATCTGTATTGTCCTCAGGGAATAATGAAAATAATGACTAGTGGTAAATGCATACGTCCTAATGGAAAATATTCTTATAGAAAAAAAAATGTAATAATTTTAGCCTTGACATCCGTTACTACCTTGATACAAATATTTTTTGTAGTTACACATAAAGTTATTAGAAAGAATGTGATTCATTTTAAGAAGAAATGGTCAATAGAACACGTTTTTTTTTCAGTTATTTTTGAGTACGCCATTACGTGATTTTTTTAAATTCGAAAGTGTCAATTTTACAGTACCCTTTCGATAGCGCATTTTTTCTCTTTATTGCATTGATTTTTTTAATACATTTTTTTACAACAAAAAAGTATTTAACATGTACATGTTTTTACTTTTTTATACGTAGTATAAGGAAGTATTGTGATGATGAAAATTTTCGACCTTGAAATTTTTGCAGATGTCCACGTTTTGAAGTCCCCTGGTACCGAAAAAGTGGTTTTTACAAATGTCTGTGTGTGTCTGTGTGTGACCACGATAGCGGTCAAACCGCTATAGCTATCTATTCCAAATTTTGCATTTAGTAGTATAATCTCCCTCTTGAGAACTGATTAAATTTTCAGTAAAATCGGCAAACCAGAAGTAGTAGTTTACTTCAGTGAAAAAATCGAATTTTGCCAATATTTCGTCAACTACTAAGTTTAGACTAATTTATAAAGAATTCATATGTACTTAAAATTGAAATTGTGAACAGTTTTATTAAAAAAGTTTTTCGAAATTCCTACCGTAAGTAGGTCTTTTGCTCTTATCGTAAATCAGTTTTTTGCAAATATTTTGCAAGTCACGCTTTTTAGACAGGTACGCTACGAATATAAAAGTATTTAGAACTTAAATTTCGATATCTTTTTTATAAAAAAAAATTAAAAATTCGGACCGGAAGTATCACTTTTACTCTTATCGAGTAGCGATTTTTTGCCAATATGTCTAAAATTATGCATTCTATAAATATTTGTCAAGAGTACAAAAGTATTTAGAGTTGGTTTTGAAATATTTTTTGTATAAATGAAATTTTAAAATTCGGACCGGAAGTAACACTTTTACTCTTAGCGAGTAGCACTTTCTTTCGAATATCTCGCAAAGTATACATTCTATAGAGATTTATTAAGAGAATAGAAGTACTTATAATAGGACTTTCAATAATTTTTATATACAAAAATTTTAAAACTCTATAATTTGAAACGCTCATACGTATAAGAAAGTCGTGTGGTGGCCACACCTCATTTTTTTAATAGTAGGTACGTCTAAGATAAACAAAATTATTTGCAATAAGGTTATCTATCAAAATCATATCAGTAAAAACAAATTAAAAAGTAAGTAGATTAAATTACGTCTTCAAATAGTCGTAGATTTGTAATTTGACTATGACCCAATTGATTTACAAAACCTCTACCGTCTAAAAATTGACGGGGAATTTCTTGTATCGTTCTGCTAATTCGAATTTTTAAACCTTCGATGTTACTGGGCATATCTTCGTAAACTTTGGCTTTTTCGTGTCCTCAAAGAAAGAAGTCGATATGGTTCATATTAGACGAATGAGCTCGCCAAATAATTTTATTGGGACGGTGTTCTTTGTTTTCATGTAGACAGAGCCCAACAGGTATAATTTGATTTCGCGATAACTTCAATTGTAGAGCCAAAGTTAAATTGCCATAGATGTAAAAGGGATCGATAATATGACCCCCTAGATCACTAACCTTTTGGTCATACTACATATGGTGTCCAGCAACCCAAAAGGATTTTACAATGATCAGTATTAGCTGTAGATACTGATCTTTTCATTAAATTCTGCCTGGTCTCTACTTGTTTTAACAATCTTTGCTTGTACTTCTATTAACAGTACTTAATGAAATTGCTGAGGTAGGTTTGAACGGAAGTTGTGGAATGTAGATAAAAAGAAAAAACTTAAAATCTTGCAAACCAAATTCAAAGTAGGGTAAATCAGGCATACGTGCCCCAGTCGATAATGTGCCCCACTCGCAGAACTGACAGATGCATTTTGAATTTGTCGCTAATTTGGGCCGTGCGGGTTAGTAATAGAAGTATGGCGTCGATGTAAACAACTCAGTGCTGTTATTTATTTGTTTTTACGAAGAAAAAGTGGTCACAAGGTATGTATCATAGTCTGAAAATGTTTTGTGTCTGTTGTAACATTGAGTTAAAGTGTTTGCTTCATGTTTTTTTTTTCATTTTTAAAGTTTTATTCTAAAGCTAACCTCTTTGAACTATTGTGTACCTACAATTGCGTTTCGTTCTTCCTACTTTTTGTTTGAAATCAAGTGGGGCACGTTATACTGAACTTTGGCTAATGCGCCCCGATTTCTTTCGGGTAATGTGCCCCACGTCTGTATTAGTTTTATATTTTTATTTTTAAGTATTTCTGATTGGTTATTTTATTTTAGGAAATGGGGAAGGAAAAAGCTACAGATCCAAGAAAATGGACAGAAGAAAATATGAAAAAAGCTATAGAAGATGTCATGAGCAAGAAAATGGGAGTTAATGAAGCTAGCCGGACATATGAAATACCATCAAGAACCTTACGTAGACACATCCTGAAAGGCTGGGATAGCAAGCAGAATATAGGTAGACCTTCGGAATTAGGACATGAAAATGAATTGAGACTCGTAGCTCACATCAAACGTCTCGAATCCATCGGATTTCCTCTAGAACAAACAAGACTGCAGTCTATTGCTTACGACTTTGCTGAAAAACTAGAATTACCTCATCGATTCAATAAGGAGAAAAAACAAGCTGGATGGGATTGGTTCCAAGGGTTCATGAAGAGGCATCCAGAGCTAAGTAAAAGAAAAGCGGAAGGCCTGTCTCTGGCGAGAGCTACTGGTATGAATCGACAGGATGTCAATAATTATTTTGAGATGTTGCTGAAAGTGTTGACCGAAAATGATTTAATTGGTAAGCCTGAAAGAATTTTCAACATGGACGAAAGTGGCATTCAAATTAACAATAAAACTGGAATCGTAGTAGCTAGCAAGGGTGCAAAATGTGTTAATTCTGTAACCAGCGCTGAAAAAGGTGAACATATTTCTATAATTGCATGCTGCAATGCTGAGGGCACTTTTCTTCCCCCCGTTTTGATATTTAAAGGTAAATACAAAAAACTTGAATTTTCTGAAGGGCTGCCGCCAGGATCAGATGTTTTTATGAATCAAAAATCATCTTACATCAACGCTGATCTATTCTACAACTGGATGAAAGATCATTTTATTCCACGAAAGTCAGACGGGAAAGTTCTTCTGATTCTTGATGGCCATTCCTCCCATTCGAATTCATATAAAATGCTACAGTTAGCTAAAGAAAACGAAATAATTTTGCTTTGTCTACCTAGCCACACTACTCAGGCTCTACAACCTTTAGACAAAAGTTTTTTCAAGCCTTTTAAAAGCTACCTATCCAAAGCAGTAACCACTTGGTTTATAAACAACAAAGAAAGGAATTTAAACCGACACCACATTTCAAAACTAATTGGTGAAGCCTGGTACAACTCTGCAATTCCAGCAATCGGTGTTTCAGGATTTAAAGCAACAGGGATATATCCCTATGATCCAAACATTGTTCCTGACTATTTCTTCAGCGTTTCTGATGCAGCAGTTAGAAACAGTCCTGACAATATTCAAAAGAATGACCTTTCTTTGCCGAGTACTTCAACATCTTCAATAAATCAGAGTGACCAGATTGCACACGCTTCTAATGTTTTACAGAAAGAAACACCAACTAAGACCTTACAAATAGTGAGTCCTTTGCCTGTTTTACGTCATAAAACCAGTAAAAGGAAACAGAATGTTAAGATTTTGACATCAGAAACACATTTAGCAACTCGTAAACTCTTTGAAGACAAAAAGAAGTCGCAGGAGAAACACTTGGCAGCACCAGCAAAACGTAAGAAGAATGTTGCAAAAGTGTCTTCATCATCGGAAAGTGAAGAAGAGTTACAGCTCAGTGAATCAAGTGAAGAATATTCTGTTGAAAATGAAAACACTTGTGTAGAATGTCTCGAATCTTACTTCCATACAAAGAAAAAAATGAGGTGTGGCCACCACACGACTTTCTTATATGTATGAGCGTTTCAAACTATACAATCTTAAGAATTTTTTTATACAAAACTTATTCAAAATCCTATTCTAAGTACTTTCATTCTCTTAATAAATCACTATAGAATACATACTTTGCAAGATATTCGAAAAAAAAGTGTTACTCGCTAAGAGTAAAAGTGCTACTTCCGGTCCGAATTTTGAAATTTCATGTATACAAAAAATATTGCAAATATAACTCTAAATACTTTTGTACTCTTAATAAATATATATAGAGTGCATAATTTACGACATATTTGCCAAAAATCGCTATTCGGTAAGAGTAAAAGTGTTACTTCCGGTCCGAATTTTGAAATCTTTTTTATACAAAAGATATTGAAAACTATGTTCTAAATACTTTTATACACGTAACGTACCTGTCTAAAAAGCTTGACTTGCGAAATATTCGCAAAAAACCTATTTTCGATAAGAGTAAAAGACCTACTTCCGGTAGGAATTTCGAAAAACTTTTCAAATAAAATTGTTCTCAATTTTAATTTTAAGTACATATGAATTCTTTATAAATTTGTATAAACTTAGTATTTGACGAAATATTGGCAAAATTCGATTTTTTCACTGAAGTAAACTGCTACTTCCGGTCTACCGATTTTACTGAAAAACTAATCAGATCTCAAGAGGGAGATTATATACGTAAATACAAAATTTGGAATTGATATCTACAGCGGTTTGACCGCTATCGTGGTCACACACAGACACACAGACACACAGACAGACAGACACACACACAGACATTTTTTAAAAACCACTTTTTTGGTATCAGGGGACCTCAAAACGTGGACATTTGCAAAAATCTCGAGGTCGAAAATTTTCATCATCACAATACTTCCTTATACTACGTATAAGAAAGTAAAAAGTGACTGGATCCAGTGTTTGCAGTGTTCTGGCTGGTTGCATGAAGATTGCTCAAACTTTCCAGAGAAATGCAACAAGTGCGGTGACCAAAATAAAGGAAAAGGAAAAGGCAAGAAGACTAAAAAATGAGAGGCTTTATTGGGGCACATATGACTGATGTATCCGTGGAATGTGCCCCACCCTAGACTTTAAGAAATCGTTGATCTCAGCTATTTTAATTACTTTTAAGAAGTTTTTTTTTGTTTTTGTTATACCTATTGAGTCGGAGGTTAAGACTAATCACTTTAATAAACATGTTTTAAATGACACCGTTTATTATTTCAATTTTTCGAATGGTGGGGCACAATTGCCAGGTTTACCCTATGTACATCGGGGTTATCTGCTGACATGTTCGTAGTCAAAATAGCTGGCAAGTAATTAAACTCATGTACTTAATTACAAGTATAAATGCATTTCATAGCACTTGTAAGTATTTGATGAAGAAGTACATATGCGCAAAATATATGTATCGGGTGTATGTTTCTGACTTACGCAGTGCGATTTGGAATGTCTTCCTTTACTTGTTCTACCGCCAAAGTCGTGTCAAAATATTTAATTTACCAAATAAACATCATTTTATAATCACATGATCATGCTTCCGTGCTATTATACCATTGCTAATATAATGAAAAAATAACATTAATAATCTGTAATTACGAATTTATATTCTGTTAAACTTGATTAGTTTAGGTCCATAATTTTCAAAATTACTGCTAAAACCTTTAAAGTACGTTTATGGGATTGTAATGTCAAATTTAACAACTAATTTAAATTTGGAAATTGTAAAACGTAAAATTCATTAAAATGCAAACGGCGGATACGTAAATCAATTACAGAAACACTGAAGTACACCCAAAAATAAAGATAGTGTTTTCTGATTTTGCAATAAAATACATTTTTATAAATGTAAATGCCTGTATATTATATTTTTTCTGGTGAAACTTCAAATTCGAAACAGAAAAGCTTTTAATGAAATTTCTTCTCGAATCAAAAGTCACTGTTATTACAAATTTTAAATAAGAAATAACATATTAAGATATCTGTGAAAGAAACACATTCATGATGTTCTGGATTTCTAGTAGACTAGAAAATAACGATACTTCTGTATGTTAAATATTGTAACACATTGTAGCACATTAAAGCCTGTAATTAAGAAAAATGTAAACCATACTAGAGATAGTTCGAGCTGTTTAGAAAGAAGTATAAAGATATGTTGAATAACGGGTTGGTATTTTTGAGCAACTTTTATATAAAAAAGAACTAGTGATCTGATTTTGCTTTATTATGTAAAATAAATTCATAAATCTAACTTAATTGTTTCACTGTTACCTGCATATCACCACTAATTGTCATGCTAGAAGACCATTCATTATATTCTATTTTGTTGTAAATTTTAAATGGAGGTGAGAAATCAGGGGCGTATCCAGAATTTTGCTCTCGGGGGGGGGGGGGGGGTAATAAAATTCAAAGAGCAGAAAATCCTATTACTTTATTCCAGATAGGTACATAGATTCATAGGTACCTGATGAAAATTGAGAATGGTAATGTGTAAAGGTAAAAATCATTGAGAAATGAAAGACAGATATTTCATAGATAAACAATACAAAAAAATCTATTGAAATAATATAATAATTGATTAAATTTACAAGATGAAATTTGTTCTTCTTTTTTTTTGTATTAGCAAATCTATCTATAATAGATGATACATTGAGTTTAACGCTTCTATGAATAAAAAGTAATGCTAAACCAGTTAAGCGTTCTTGACCCATTGTGGATCGTAGCCATGTTTTCAACCTTTTTAAGGAAGAAAAACTTCTCTCGGCGGAAGCTACAGTTATGGGCAATGTCACTAATATATGCAAACATTTCTTAATAATTGGCAATAAGTTTTCGTCACAACCTGTAAATGCCGAAACCACGTCACTCGAAATCTGTGCATTTTGTTTTTGAATAGTTAACCACAATTCAATTTCCGATTTTAATTTCAGTTTAAGTAAATCTTTAGATAAGGTCACATCAATTTTGTAAATATAGTCGACAATTACTTTTACAGATTTTTCTATTTCTTCAGCACTTTTTCCAAGACAAATTGACGGTATTAAAAAATTTAGTTGGAATAAATTTAAAGACTCTTCATTAAAACGAAACAAAAGATCTTCAGTTACATTTTCAAGAATTGCATTATACAGTGTAATTCTATAATAGTCTTCTGCTGTGTTTGTTACGACATTAAGTCGATTTGTCTGTCGATTTGTTAATCGCGGCGTCGAAACTTCGATATCTAATTGTTCATGAATTTTAGATATCGACTGAAAAATGGAATGAAAATTTTGTTCGGAATTAATTCGCCTTTGTTTTAAAATTAATATGGAATTTTTAATAATGTTTGTAGCATACTGTTTGTCTATTGATTTTGTTTGTAAAATTTTGCTAACGTTGACGGTTACAGCTAATACATCACACAAGCACCAAATAGAAACAATGAAAGTTGTTGAAGTAATTGCATTTTTCAGACATTCGGCTTTAGAAGATGTTTCACGATCTTTCCATTTCGACATCATAGTCAGTATTTCCACGATATATTGAAAATTAGTATTAAAAATTAATACAGATTCATGCCTTTCAACCCATCTCGTTTCGCAAAGAGATTTTAATTTAGTTTTCATATTCCTTTTTAAAAAAGCATTTCTTTTTGCGGATGCTTTGAAAAATGCAATTACTTCCTTCATTGTTCCTAGTGAGTTTCTAATGGCCTGTACATTTGAGCTTTTTGAAATTGAAAGATTTAAGGAATGACTGTTACATGGACATTTTACAGCATTAACTAATTTTTTTTGAAGCTCTACAACTGCTCCCTTATTTTCTCCTAACATTAAATTACAGGTATCGGTACCGATACCAACACAAAGATTGGGGTTTAAGTTACACTTTTTTAAAAAATCTAAAACAGTTTCAGCTAAAATTTTTCCAGTTACAGTCGGTTCCATCGTAATATCATCAAATTTCTCGTGGCAATCTATAAATCCCATAAAGTCTTCATAAATATTATTTTCATAAACATAACGAATTACAAGTGACATTTGGGACTTACGGCTAATATCGGTTGTTTCATCGAAAATTATGCTATAAAAAATACTTTTCCTTATTCTAACTAGTAAATTTTCAAGGATTTCTTCACCACAGCACTCGATTAATTCATTTTGTGTCACACTACTTATATACGTAGCCTTTGCACCGGCTTTTGCTAAATGTTGTTTTAAAATTTCGTCACCACTACCAACTCTGAAACGAATTAATTCTCTGAAATTTCCGTCGTTTGCAATGGGAGAAGAGTTATTCACTTCTTCATCATTGGAGTTGTCTTCCGATTGATAAAGTAATTTCCCACTATCTCGATGTCCTCTTAATGGTATGTTCTGACGCCCTAAAAACATTATTGTTTCCACAATTGGTGTTAATCTTTCCCGATTTTCCATCGCCTGCATTTTCCTATTGGAGTCTACCATGTTTCTTATGTCGTTTTTAGAATTTTCAAAAACTTTGATGAAATGCGCAGTATCTTCAATAGCGTTCTTATGATAATTACTTTGATTGTGGTTAGTTAAATCACCGTCTTTACCATACAACTTTACATACTTTTGTAAAGGCACTCCCACTAGCTTATTTAAAGGAGTTGTTTTATATACACCACAACACCTTGCAAAAATTACACAATATTTACAAAATATTCCTTGTAATTTTTCTGAATATGTCAGCCAATTAAATGTCTCAAAATGCTTTCTAGATAAATAACATTTTATGTCCTTCTGATTTTTTCTGTGTGTTGAGAACGGATATATAAAGGCTTCCCCGGGAACAAACGCATATTTGATGATGTTGTATTTTTCCATAGACGTCAATTGTCTGTCGGAGGCAGCAAAAAATCCGACATCAATGGTACAATTTCTTTCATTATTTGATAATTCTTCTTTCGCAGTAAGGGCCTTATCAGAGTTATCAGCGGTAGATTCATTACTCGTCGATTGTATGTCGACATTTTTCGAACTAGGACCAGGTTCGTCGGTATCTAATTTTCTTTGTTTTGTGAAAAAGTAATCTATAGTATTACTTTGCTTTCTTTTATTCATATTGTCTTGAGATGAAATTAGGCAACTGAAACCAAAAATTATGTTATTACATAAAATATAATTAGAAATGTTCAACTCGTAAGGTTTTTTACTTAAGTAAGTACCTACCTGAAATTATTATTAAACAATATTAGCCGTGGAACTTTTCTGCGACACTTTCAAAGAACGAGCTTTACCAAATTTTTAGCGCAACACACAACATTCGACGAAAGAGACTGAACTGAACTGGATTGAAATGAAATCAAAATCTATTTAGCCCTTTCCTTTTTTGTATTTTAAATAATGTGTTATTTCATTCAATTCAAGCACTGTCAAGTGGAAGTGTCCGGCAATAAATTTTATTAAAAGCTGAAGCTGTCATGTTCAAATAGACAAGTGGACAAAGCAATTTGACCCGTTACGGGAAGAACCCATAAATAACAATCGAAGAAAAACAGATGTTCTGTCGCTTTGATTTAACGAACTGAAAAAAAAGAAGTGTCTAATTATTATAGACTAAAACTAAAATAAAAGTAATATTCGAATTCAACATACTAATCTGCCTGGGGGGGGTGGTAGTTACCCCCTTTACCCCCCCCCCTTAAATACGCCGATGTGAGAAATATATAATATACAGAATTTTCGCTAAAAAATATATATTTTACTTCAAATCTCGAAGCTCATTCGTTTATGTGTTCTTGTAATTAGCTTTAAAAATGCTACTAGTTTCCTAATTTAAACAATTTTTATCTCTAATAACAATGTTACCAAGTGTGAACACTTCATTTGGATCAGCTTGTATACATAAAAGAAAAGAACTCTTGGATAATTTCTTAGATTTAGAGATGAGCATGTACTTCTACTACTAGATCTTTGTTTTTAATGGAATATATGGTATATAATGAATTCTTTAAACAAATCTCTTTTAACAAATGATCACTGATGACTTACGTAACTTGCCCAACAGGCCATGACACATCATGGTGTATTCAACTTGCAATCATTCGAAACGATGTTTGGTTTAAATACTATAGGCTGGGCAGAATTCAACACGTTTAATAGACTACTTCTGTTTTTAAAAGAAGACAAACCCTGCAATACGCTTCCGTAGCTCGATTTTTAAGAGCAATATATTGATGAAATTTGTATATTTTTATATCTCATCTAAATTACACAAGTTGTTTTTAAGTCCAAACAGCTATTGTTACACGCTCCTGCTTTGAAGGACTATGAACGCGATATGTTTCGGCAGTTCTGTAGATTTGTAAGATGCTTACACTGTTAAACTTTAATATTTAAATAAAAGCCGAATATGTTACAATTGCTTTATTCGGACACTTTTATTAAACATAAAATCTAACACCAATAATATGAAAATGAATATGTACACATTTTGAAAACTTACTGTTTTGTAATAATGTAATTTTGAAAGAGCACTGTTCAATGAGATTCAGTTCGCTTGGAAATATATGATAGAGCTAATTTTATGCATTTACTCTCGATTGCAATGCTTAACCTCGCTACTAATGACAGGAGTAATAGGGATTGCAAAGAGAAAGGTAACTTAAATGAAATATCCAAGATGACGTCATTAGGGTAATTTTCTTAAACTCATAACCCAGTAATAAAAAGTAATTAGGCAAAATGCATGACTTTCAAGAGCAAGCTATTTGACTACTAACAATAGGCAACACCGATACTAGTATGATCTTATAACGCGATTAAGCCAGAAAAGATGAACCACATTGTGAAAAAGATATACTGTCATTCTAAAGGTGCACGCACACTGAGGCGAGGCGAAGCGGAGCAGGGCCGGCCCTAGACATTTTGGCGCTCCGGGCAAAACCTTAATTTTGCGCCCCCCCCCCCCGTTTTTTTTTTTAGTAAATCTCATACGACCATATGAGGAAGTCAAGAAAACATTGAAAAAAAAAATAAAGAAAAACGTCTTATTAAAAACTCAATCATCAGATAACAAGATAAGCAATTTAGCACTTAAGGCAAAATAACAAAAATTAAAATTAGCAAGTCTAACTAAACTAATATCACATATTATAAATAAATTCTAACTAACCAAAGTAATTAAAATGCCCTTTTTCTAATTTTTCTTTCGGCAAACTCACGAACCAGTGATTTTAAGTCTAATTTGTCACTAATTTGGTGTTCTATAGCTATCATTGCCAATCCATTGAGACGATTTTGCGTCTGCATCGTTCTGAGATACTTTTTTTTATTATTTTTAGTTTTGAAAAGCTTCTTTCCCCTGAAGCCACAGTGACTGGCAATGTGAGGTTTGGTGCGAATTTAAGTGTAGCGATAAACTTGAGAACTTCAACAGGGGTTTCCTTTTTTGTTAATAATGACGAAACAATGCTTATTTCATCGGCTAGTTCCAGGGCTTTAAGATCGCTTGAATTTCCATCAGTTAAAACTACTTCCAAATCTTTGCAATGAGCCAGTAGCTCATTTCTGGGCATGTCTTTTACACCAAAAATATTATACAAAAAGCTGAAATAATTACTGTGAGTATTTAGCAAATTATATCTGGTTTCCAAGGCATTTATTGCTTGATCTATAGTGTGAAAAAAAAATCTATTTTATATTTTTGTTTGAGGTCTTGAACGGGTTCATCCGGGCCCTCATACAAAAACGTTCTTGTTTTGCTTCTGACATGACGACGTGGTGTGGTGGTTTCAAAATTAGCTTCCACGTCAATCTCTGAAGTAAGCTCGGTTGCTTCTAAAATGATGCTTTCAAAAGCTTCATCTGATCTCAGGTTTTCAAAGAAGAGTGTGCAGTTGCTAAGCATATCAATAGCTTGTGACATATTAAAATTTTGTACCAGATCACAACAGAGCATATAAATTTGAACTGCTTCAAATTATTTAATAATCCGCTAGCCTCGTCTCTGATCATATTATCGATTTCTGAATCTTCATATATGCTGTATCGTGAATTGGACCAATTTGAGACCGCAGAGCTTTTAATGAGTCGACTCGACTTTCCCATCGCGTATCACTCAATGGTTTTAGGGTGTAAGTATCAATATATTTCAGTAATATTGCCCAACGAAAAGAAGAGGAAGAAAAAAATGTATATAACTTTTGAACAATATTGAAGAAGTTGGCTGCCTCAAACGAGGATTTTGCCATATCGTTTACAACCAAATTTAGCGAATGGCTGCTGCATGGAACATAAAATGCTCTGGGGTTTATATTTCTGATTCTTGTTTGTACTCCCGATTTTTCTCCTCTCATATTGGAATCATTGTCATACCCTTGACCGCGCATGTTTTCTACTTTTAGCCTATTTTTCTCTAGCTCTTTTAGTAAAACCTCCGACAATTCCTTAGCTGTTGATCTCTCAACGGGTAGAAAACCGAAAAAATGTTCGTTGATATTAACTTGATCTTCAGACTCTGATTCCTGTATGGAGACAAATATTACCACAAATGTTATCTGTTCTACTTTACTTGCATCGGGAGTACAGTCAAGAATCACAGAATAATACTTGGGCTTTTGAACTTGCTCAATGATGTGGTGCTTTATGTTGTCATGCAATAATTCAATTATTTCATTTTGTATAGTTTTCCCTAGATATGTAGCTGTGATTTCTTCTTTATTAAGGACTCTGCGAACGTGTTCCTCCATTTTTGGATCAAACTCAGCCAATAACTGAATTAACTTCAAAAAGTTTCCATTATTGTGTTCTTACAGTTTATCGCTTGTTCCTCGAAAAGCTAGAGAGCTCTCACCTAGCATTTTAACGACTGATATAATGCGTAAAAGAACTTCAGACCAGTGATTTATCTCAGAATCAATGAGTCTCTGAGAAACTGCATCTATTGTTTCACCTATTTTCAATCTTTGCTTCAATTCAAGCCATGATTTCAAACAATCTATATGAGTTTTAGCATTTTCATGATGTGCTAAAGAGTCCGCTAAATGCTTCCAGTCTTTAAATCCCCGATTGCCAAGAGCGGTCAAGCTAGATGGTGCAGCAAAAAGTCGACATAGAAAACAGTACAAAGCGTTTTGAAACACGGAATATACCATCCATTCTCTTAAAACCTCTTCTCCATTTCTAAGCCTTTTCTTGTAATGTTTTGGTGAGAATCTATCAGTATACAGAACAAATAGATTTTAAAAATTAATACACAGGTACTTACGTTATCGGTAATATCAGTAATTCAATATCCGACTGTCACTAGCGATTTTATGTCTCCTTACCGATTAGACAGAGACACATTATTACGCGTACATCACAATACCTTTCTTTCTTAGGGCGCCCACGCACTACTGGATGATTCCTGCTGAGCAGCTGTTTTGTCTATCTAAACAGTGTAGACAAAACATCTGTGGATGATCGCATGCTGAGATGCGAAAAATATAACTCAGACTGATATTTTTCTTAAAAAAATCATCTGTACTTCTAGTTCATTCAACTGAATTAAATCTGCCTTCTACAAGTAAAGTATGCGAAACTGAAACAGAAAAGTACTAGTGAACATCAAAACAGGAAATCGAGAAGCAATGTACATATAGTGATGATAATTATAGGGTTGACGTTCAATTAGAAAATATTGATAAGTCGGTTACAGTAACAAAATGACTGAAGATATATTGAACCGAAATAAACCGATATTTTTTTTCGGTTCAGTTCCGGTTTTCGTTCCGACCAAAATAACGGTTTTTTTTCGGTTTTCGGTTCAGTTCCGGGTCGAATTACATATTTTATCGATTAAATAACGAACTCATTGCATGAAAATTAGTAATAACAGGTAGCATTATTTCATTTAAATTTAGAGTAAGTACTGATGACATCTATATTTAGCAAGAAAACAATGATTTAATCATAAACATGTAAATGTACGCCCTTAACTTGTCATTGATAAAGCAGAAAGGTGCGGCTTTCCGTGAATATGATCATTAAATTAATGGGGAATTCTTAAAAAGTAAAAGTGAACATTTTCGTGCACGTATAAAAACATCAGGGGTAGGTTTTCAAATGCCAGACTTCCACCCAGCAATTTTTCGCGATATTATTGCCAGTTTTAATAGGAATACTTCTATAATATAGCGTATTTTTATTGCTTCTAACAAAAACCGTGTTTGGCATAAAAATAAGTGGCAATTTATGACAGAAATATCCGAAAGAAAGAAAATAAATCATTATTGTTGTTTTCAATGTTTTATTCGATTTTTTTTGAACATATACCCACGTTACAAAAGCTTTTCCACATATAAAATTATAAACAGCCGCATAAATCATAAATCCCGTTGTATATCATTTTAAATATACCTTCTAATGAATGCAAATATGCATCACCAAACTTTTTTATTAGAATGTTTTGCTCATTCAAATAGTATTTTATTATTACACAATTTTTTAGCATATAAACAAAATTTACTCAGCATAGCTTTGAGAAAAAATCAATGCAGTACGACATAGAAAATATGGTAATCATTAGTTAAATGAAGCACATAACGACAGATTACCTAACTAACTGTGAGGTAACAATTTATTCCATGTATCTGTTATTTCATATGACTCAAATCGTCAATAAGGAATGGAGTTTGTGATTATCTAATATCTTAACTGTCAAAGCACCCGCAAGTTCAAATCTTATTTCAGGTAAAAAAAATTGTATATTACACTGAGAGAAATAAAATGTTCAGTCAACCAATTTCTAGTTGACTCAATAGTTTTCGCTGGTTCCCGGTTAGCAATCACTTCAGAATTTTGATTCAAAACGTATGGTTTATCAAGTTTAAGTTATCGTAACAACCTTTTTTTGCTGTAGAAAGGATACCAAAACAAAACAAAATATTGATGCCCAAAAGGAATAGAGTTGCTATTTATGAGTACTTATTTAAAGAAGGTGTTATGGTAGCAAAGAAGGATTACCATGCTCCTAAACACCCCGAACTGGAAACCATACCAAACTTAGAAGTAATTAAAGCCTTACAGTCTTTGAAATCAAGAGGATATGTAAAGGAACAGTTTGCATGGATGCACTTTTATTGGTATTTAACTAATGAAGGTATTGAATATTTGAGAACGTATCTTCATCTACCTGCTGAAATTGTACCAGCATCGCTAAAGAGGCAAATGAGGTTAGAAACAGCAAGACCAAGAGGTGCTGCGGCAGTACGATCTGAAACATCTATACCATCAGAGGAGAGTGCAGGATATAGACGAGCACCTGGTGGTGCAGGTGGTCCAGACAAAAAAGCAGATGTAGGTGCTAGTACAGCAGATGTTGAATTCAGAGGAGGTTATGGAAGAGGAAGACCACATAATTTAATTTTGTATATAGGCTGTCCCAGCTAAGACTTTCGGGTCATATATCTCCATTATTATTGAACGAATTTTTTTGAAACTTAAAATGTAGATACTTTATTGAATGAGGATTGTTCTGTTACTTTTAAAATTGCGAAAGTTAAAAAATATCATTTTCACTCATTGTTCTTTTTTTTCAAATTCCATGAAAATATCTTTAGATGGTTAAGCACAAAAAATCAAGCCTCTACAGAAAAAATGAAGTAAAACACCCCCTGTGACCACTTCCTGTGGGGATACATCAAAACAAAAGTTTATTCAACACCGCCTACAACTCCTGAAGATTTGCAGAACAAAATCCGAGAAGCATTTGCATCAATAAATGCTAACATGATGCGAAACGTAATTGATGATTTTATGATTCGTTTAGAGAGATGTATTGAAGCGGATGGTGGTACATTCGAACACCTACTATGACATTTTCATCTGATTTTTGTTTTAGTGTTCTCGTTTTTTGGTCGTCCTTTGTTATCAACTTTTGCTTTTAAATTGACGTTTTAAAGACTATGGTTGTTTCAGTATAGCGCAACGGTTCTTCACTTAATAAATTGTCTATATTCCAAATTTTATAAAAAATTTTTCAATAATAATGGAGATATATGGCCCGAAAGTCTTAGCTGGGACACGCGGTATAATTAAAGGTCAATAAATCGTTGAAATCGTTGAAACAATGATTTTGTGTTTGATATAATATTGTATAGAATATTATTTGAACTTGAGCTTTGAAAGAATGTCTCGCGTTGCTAATGCAACACTGTCAATTTATTTGAACAACAATTTACAATGTTCGATTCAAAAGTTGCGAATGATTGAATCTCAGTCAATGAGCAAAAATGTTGAATCAACAATACTGGCAATAAAACATTTAAAGTAATTGGTTCATTAGTTTGCTTCTGGTTGTCTGTATAGATTATTTGTTCAGTCAATGTGTAAGAGGTGAAAGGTCTAAAAACTATTGACTGAACAATACCATTTTTCTCAGTATATAACTTCGCTCTAATTTAGTTAGTTGATCTGACTGGTGAGGAAATGTGGTGTTAACTAAAGGAATGTAGCTTGCAAGCGGCTAGGGAAACATGCGGAATATGCAAGATGAAGAAGATATAAAGTCTAATATACATCTGATAAAGTGGAAATGAGAATTTTATACAGCAAACAGAAATAACGAAACACCAACATTATAAGCAATAAGGAATTAAAGTCAAACATTTGATAAGAGAAGATAAAGAAGAGTCATGGACAGAATTTGGAGAGAAATGGAACGAGACAGAAAAAAAAGCAAAATTTCTTTTAAGGCCATAAATAGCTTGAAAAGAAACACAACGAGTTCACTAAAATGTAATATTGGTGAAATTCTAATTACGTCGAACGAAATAATGCAAAGGTGGAAAGAACGTGTTCAAGAACATTAAAGATACCATTCAAGGGTAGCATTGACGATGATAAGCACTTAATAACAGATGAGCTAAACCAGGCCAGAAAGATAATAGTAAGCGAAGCTTCTGATCACGATAAGATAACAGCAGAAATGATAAACATGCAAAGATACGACGTAGGTACAGAACCGACAACAATATTTAGGGACAACTGTGCTGGTGGGGTCAATTTCAAAGATGGATGAAAGAGGACAGCTGAAAAAAAGTGGCACACAAAATTTCATGGAAAAAAACGTAAAGTAAGATGGAGAAAAGAGATGTAGTGGTTAATATAATAGATCAGAAGGGATAAATTTGGAATGCAGCAGTTATCACATGATAAGAAGAGCTGGTACATGTTTGTAAATACAGGGTTAGTAAAAAGTCCCGGAACGGTCGAATAACTTTGTTATTTGAAAATTATGATTTCTGAAATTTGATATGGGGGTATAGTTAATATAAATGCATTTTATGCAATACAGTTAATATTTTTTTCACTTCCGGTTTAATCGGCAATACGTCCAACTTTTTTTTTTAAATGGAACGCCCAGATTTTTTTAACACTTTTGAATGCAAAATAAAAAACTACGTTCAGGAAGTATTAAGATGTTTATTTTTATTGACAAGAAAACAGTTAAAAAATTAAAAAAGTGTCCTAATACAGAAAAATCAAGATACCTGTCTATTCAGGTTGCGATTACAATAATTGTTCAAAATGCTCTCCATTTACAATTTGACAAAAATGTAAACGGTCAGTAAAATTTCTTATTGAATTTTGTATTTGTTCTGGAGTGATGCGATTGGCTTCTTGAACTATTCTCTCTTCCAATTGTTCAAGATTATGGGGACGATTTTTGTACACTTGACATTTCAAGTGACCCCAAAAGAAAAAATCTAATGGCGAGAGATCTGGCGAACGTGCTGGCCATTCGATTGCTCCTCTACGTCCGATCCAACGTCCCGGAAAAATTTCATTCAAATAATCGCGGACATTATGGGCAAAATGGGGGGGGAGCTCTATCTAGTTGAAACCAAAAATGTGCATTAGGGTGATCACCTATGTTTGCATTTGGAAAGAGGGCCGCAAGTGCTGGAACAACCTCATTTCGCAATAAATTTAAGTAGACGTTGCCAGTTAAATTTCCTCTTATAAAAAATGGTCCTATGATGTTGTTTCCAACAAGACCAGCCCAGACATTCACCTTTTGAGGACGCTGTGTATGGACTTCTTCAATCCAATGCGGATTTTCAATTGACCAGTAGCGACAATTATGTCTGTTCACAGTGCCGTTGAGACAAAACGTTGCCTCATCTGAAAAAATGATGTGATCTAAAACATTAGGCTGCTGCTCGATCAATTCCGTCATTGTTTCGCAAAATTGTAGCCTACGATCTGGATCATCTTCAGTTAACTCATGGACGGGATACATTTTATAGGCTTTCATTCTTGCTGATTTAAGAATATTATGAGCAGATTTTTGAAAGATCTCATGAATTTGACCTAATTCTGTTGTGGACACGTGATGATTTTCTTCCACTGTAAGTAACACATTCAAACTAGTTTCTTCATCTGTTGCTGTTAATGGACGTCCCCTTCTAGGTAAATCCTTCACCTGACGAAAGACTTCAAACTTTTGAATTGTTCGGCATACCGTACTTTTACTAATGTGACGATCCGGATAAACAGTATTAAACAAAATACGAACCTCTTCAAAAGAACGTTGACGATCACCGTACCCACGCATCATTAATATTTCAATTCGTTCTGATTCAGTAAGTTTTACTGCCATTTTCAAATGTGTCAATGTCTAAAATAAGTAAATTTATAGCGATGCAAAAGTTAAAACGCTTTTAAAATTGTCAAATGTGACGGCAAAAAGAATGCAAACACTAAACAACAACTTTTTTCAAAGGTACCTTGATTTTTCTGTATTAGGACACTTTTTTAATTTTTTAACTGTTTTCTTGTGAATAAAAATAAACATCTTAATACTTCCTGAACGTAGTTTTTTATTTTGCATTCAAAAGTGTTAAAAAAATCTGGGCGTTCCATTTAAAAAAAAAAGTTGGACGTATTGCCGATTAAACCGGAAGTGAAAAAAATATTAACTGTATTGCATAAAATGCATTTATATTAACTATACCCCCATACCAAATTTCAGAAATCATAATTTTCAAATAACAAAGTTATTCGACCGTTCCGGGACTTTTTACTAACGCTGTATATATGTAACATATAATTTATGCGATTGCTTTAAATACATTTGCGAATAATCACTGTATATCGTCATCCTAACGTCAATTTCACTGCTTCAAGACATTTTAAAGATAATTACCCATTTTATTTACCAAATTGTAATATACGAAATCTTAATATAAATAAAGGGTTTTCTAAAGTTATCAAACCTATCATATGCAATTAAGTGGCGTAAAATGCACGAACGCCGCAAGGATTCTAAAAAAAAGAAAACAAAGTAATATAAAGTTGTTTGTAAGAAAGTTAACAAAAGGCCTTTTATGTCTGAAAAGAACTCTGTATTATAACCAGGTGAATTACCTTATAAAGTTCTTTTTTAGTTCTTTGACCTTTTTTTTTTCACCCATTATTGATCAGATTCTATACAGCATGTAAAGACAGTGTATTATGTGGTTGCACCATTTGTTAATTATATTTTAATTAGTTTTTGATCAATTTAAAAATAAAGTCATATTAATATGTTTTTGATATATGAAAAATTGTAATATTATTTTTATTGAACAAAAAAAAAAGACAAACACCAAAATGAGTTCTCATCTTCCGGAGAACCTTTAATAATAAGGAAATTGTAAACTAAAGAAAGCCTAAAGCTAACTTATAACAAAATTCCGTCCATATCTAGTAACTAAAATTACAAAAGGTATAGGAATCGCCAAACAAATAAAAATATAAATTAATATCATACCAAGCCTACGTGCTACCCATCTTACCAAGTACTCTCACATCCATATTCTAAACCTAGAGAAGGAGTACATGAATTTCGAACACGTTACACTATGTACATTTCCCTAGGAAAACAAGAGCCGTAGATGCGTGAATAATAAATAAACTGTAATAATATTACGGGACCACAGTTCTGTTTTAATTTTACTAGAAAAATATGAAATTGGAATCAATAACCAAACTCATATTCTTTACTCGTACCAAAGGTATTGGGATACCACTAGTAGAAAAGTTGATGGAAGCCAAAAGCAGTCGATAACTATTTTTATCGGTGAATATCTGTGCAGTTCACTTATATGGGGTTAGAGTTTGTGAATGTCGCAGAGCAGTCACAAAGACAGCATTCAAATCCATCACCATGTCGGTGATGGATTTGAATGCCTGCTTAGCTTTAACATATCCCAATAGCTTTTCGCCAATTATTTGTAATTTATCGGCCATGAGATGTCATTAGTATGATATTGCTATTAAATCAGCTCAAATCTTCGGTATGATCTCTTTGATATTTCACACTTGTTAAGGATAAAATTAATCAGAATGCGGATTTTACTATTTACATGTAAATTTCTATTCACGATGTTTGGTTAATCAATGGTTGTTTTTAGAGTAACTGTATTTTATTATTGTCATATTATTTTTCGAAAAGCTTCTGAAAATGAGTATCACCATCAGTTAGTATGCATTATTAAAATCTGCTTCTTATTGACATATTTAAATTAATAGAATAAATTTAGAGGAGGACTTAGTAACATTAATGGCTAATGGTAACAGGTAAATATAAACCATAAGTTTAAGGATATTAAACAATAAAACTAGATGAATAAATCTATCTATCTATTTGTGCCTAGTTGATCATTTAGTACATTTCTGGAATTGTTATTAGCATGTATTTTTATATTCATATACGAGGGGAGGTTCAGAAGTTCGTGGAATGAAAGGGTTTTAAATAAAATGAAACAATAAATCTATTTTTCCTTTTCAATATAATCACCCTTAAGCACAATACATTTATTAGATCTATGAATTAATTTTTCTAAACCATCATAAAAATATTTTTTATCTTTCGCCTCAAAATGGACCAACATTGCCTCCTTTACCTCATTGTCGTAGGAAACTTTCTTCCACGTATGTCTTTTTTTAAATTGGGGAACAAAAAAAATCACTAGGTACCAGGTCTGAACTGTAGGGTGGGTGGACTGTTGATTGAAAGCCATGCTTGTGCAGAGCAGCCATTGCAACTCTGCTCTTGTGAACCGGCGCATTGTCTTGCAAGAGCAACGCACCCTTGGTCAATTTTCGACGTTTTTCCTTGATGGCCGCCTTTAATTTTTCTAATATCGCTGCGTAATATTCTCCGGTTATGCTCCTTCCTTTTTCTTTGTAATAAAATCAATAATATCCCCTCACAATCCCAAAAAACAGTAGACATCAACTTTACAGCCGATTCTGACACTTTGAATTTCTTTGGCGGTGGTGTTCCCTTTTTATGCCATTGCATGGACTCCTGTTTGGACTCAGGCTCAAAGTGATGAACCCATGTTTCATCTCCGGTAACAATCCGCTCCAAAATTTGTGCAGGTTCGTCTCCACACAGCTCCAAAAATTGTTTGGACGCATCGACGCGCTGCTGTTTCTGCAGCGGCGTGAGCATTCTCGGTACCCATCTTGCACTGACTTTTGTCATACCCAGGTGGTCATGTAGGATACGCAAAATGGTGGTATCTGATACTCCAAGTAATGCAGATAATTGTTTTTTCTTCAAACGGGTATCTTCCAGTACAATTTTTGCCACTTTTTCGACGATGTCTGATGTGGTGGCCTCAACTGGCCGTCCTGAGCGGGGGTCGTCTTCAATCGACTCCCGACCATGTTTAAAAAGAGCATGCCACTTATAAATCATTGATTTACTAGGGCACTGTTCTCCATAAACGGTTTCCATTTCATTCAATATGGTTTGAGCGTTCTTTCCTTGCTTTGTAAGGAACTTTATTACAGCACGGTGTTCAATTTTCTCCATAGTTTCAGTTTTTCGGATTGACTTGTTTAGCAGGCAACTATTCGTAAGCGACTGACGCTATAGAGCTGCAACTTAACTTATATACTATTGATGAGTCGCCAATCAGAATGCCACCTAGCGAGCGCCCCTATCCCCACTCCATCGTCTCCATTCCACGAACTTTTGGACCTCCCCTCGTATGTACAATGTAATCATCTTATATTTCACTGCACTGCACTATTGGATTTCACGATATAGGTATGAACTGCAAAAACAACACCAGACATTAAAGATCATTAAGTTTTCTTTAAAAAGTTTCATTTTCGATTTTCATTAAGTAAAGACATAATGGATGTTAGTTTTGCAATTATAAAATATACACCACGTGTCTATATTTATTCAATGTCACGAAAGAAGTTTACCAATCTATACGTATATTCGGAGAGTATTTTATAAAATATGTATATTTTATCGCCTAAAGAGCTGCGATCTTCCGCGCAAACTGTGTTTGATCAATGGCACGAAATATTTCCATAATACATGCATATAGAGATATAGTAAACTCGGTAGGACTATATCGTGGTAAATGCATAAAGTACAACATACAGACAAAAATTAAACAACTTCTCTACAATTATTGAAATAAGACAATTTTTTTGATGCCACTTTATAAACATAACTTTTAAATACAACTTTGTTACTGATTTACTAAAATTAACTATTCAATATTTTAATATATTGATATGTGTATTTATTTTTTATTTTTAAATAGCAATATGCAAATATCTAGGCTAAACAGCATGAAATGATTTATACGCACACTAAAGGTCCTTGCTAATAAACTAGAGTCTGACAAGGAGATGTACTGAGATAGCTTCTGTTACGTAAGTTACTGTAAGTGTCATTGACGAAGTAATGAATGAAAGTTGAAAGCAAACATCAAAATATGCGGCAGGTTATCTGACTTTAACGTATCGACCATTCATATCTCAGACGACCTGTTCTATGGGTGATAGATGTGGCAACCCCGAAGACCAACTGAGAATATTGATGCTGGCCTACTGTAGAACGCATAATCTAATAGCTGCAAAATGAGGATGGGAATTATTTTTCTGGAATGTTGCTTTTGAATATAAGAGAATAAATATTAGAAATCCAGAAATTACCATTATCAGAATGATTTCATAACTTCGTAATTGTATCTCTGCACTTCGAAGGCAAAAGGAGTTACTAATTCCATCCCAGAATTATCAATCAATCCTCTTGTAAGTGCAGTCTCACGTTCTTGAGAAAAATTGAAAGACTGCATTTGACCGATCTTTACATATGGGGCTGAAAACTGGATGTTACAAGAAAAACAAGAGAAGAACTTGAAGCAACAAAAACGAGGCAGAGATGTAGTTAGAGTTATAAGAACAGATAGAGTAACAGGAGAATGCTAAAATTAGAAAACAACTTAGAATAAAGGGGTTAAAGGAAAAGAAGAAGGTATAGAAACCTATGAAAATAGTCAGAGACAACAGGGCCTGATTACTAGCGTCATGAAGCTCTTGAAGTAGTGTAGTGAACATAGTAAAACAAAAAGGACGCAAATAAATCCAAGCCAAAGCCAAGCCAGGTATAGAAAGAAATGGTTTAAATTTGTAGAAGAATGGTAAAATAGAAAAATTCTTTACATCTACGAGTGTAAGAGAATTAGGACGATGCTAATAGTAATTGTATAACAATTTATAATTAAGGTGGATTTAAAAATAAAAGTCTTCTATAAAGAAACCTTTTAAAACTAGTTTTCCAAACAAATGTTCTTTAGATATAAATAATATATGAAATTGTATTCAAAATATTTACATAAACACGACAAAGTTATTTTTTGTTAAATGCAGTCTTTGCTTCTGAGAATATCCATCCTTTACAAGTAAATAATGTTAAATCGAAAATAGTGAAAATCCAATTAGTATCATAATTAGAGAGGGAAGATCAACATCTATAGATTACCATTTAGTGTCGGCAGAGCCACGGGGGCCGACATGTATGCGTATGCTTAGCAATTGGATTATTTTCCGACTCATTTGTAACATTTTCTTGATCTTGATGACAATTTTGTTGTTGCTTATTTTAATTATTTAAATATTTAGTTTTTTCTCATATTTTAGTTCTCTTAATTGAAATATAGATATTATGCCAAGTTATTTGCCTACACGTTAGTTGCATTGTGATGATAAGTACAGAAAATCTGTGTAAATTGATAAACCTCCTGATTAAACTTGGCAAGTTTTCATTAAGATACGAACATTATTCAAACCTCTGAAAACTTGCCAAGTTTGAACTGGAGGTTAATCAATGTACACACTTGGCATAATTTTTATATTTCAGTTATTTTTTTTAAGCTAATATAACTGCGAGAATTTGCTTTGCTTTTTTTACATGTATTTGTTTGATGGGATTAATTAGTTCGTTACGTTTACATTTATATAATACTTATATCAAATTCATTTAGCAAGTTAATTAGTACCTACATTTATTTTAATGAAGCCATTAATTAGTCTGCTGTCTTTTTACTGCACCATTAAATTTTATCATTTTAGTAGAACGGCATCATTAGTATAAAGACAGAAATGAAATAAGAATAGGGATCTCCTCCAATCATGCATTATTAATATGAATTTTCTCCATTTCTCTTTTCTTTTTGCCATTATATTTGTTTTTGCATGTATAAAAAAGAAATCGTTATTTTCCAGAGATGGAAAATTAGATTTAGAAGAATTCCGGTTGATATGTAGGGCGCTGTTTAGGAACGACAAAGGAAAAATCTACACATTGGAGGAGGATAAACTAAGAGAGATCTTCGAAGTGTTCGATCAAAACGGGGATCAATTTATTGATAAGGAGGAATTCGTTTTTTGCTGGAATCACTGGATTAAAATTGTAAGTTTAGACAGACAGATGTTATTTAAATTGGATGTAAGATTTCTCTCTCCTAAGGGTGTTATAACGGAAGAGGCGTGCGCTGTTGATCGGAATAAGCCGGAGTCAAACACGCTTTACTGATTTTTGATTAATTTATTTGATAAAAAAAAATCAATATCGACTGTTTAGTCTTTCTTTGTATTCACGTCAGTAAAGGTATATATGACGAGAAAGTAACTTTATACTTGATATTTTTCTTTTGTTTAAATACAATTGCCTCAAGGTGTCTGTTTCAATATTTTCAACAAAAAAGTAAAATAAATTAAACACAATAATCGAATATATTTCTCAGTTTACCTTATTTAATTTAAAAATTCAATATTGTATTAAATTTTCTACTTAAGAAAACAGAACATATATACGTATACACAAAGATTCAAACTAAGTGTCAGTGTCCACCATAGTTAACTTTGTTATTATTAAACATACAATATTGTTTAAATTAGTAAACTAGTAGATTTTTAATGGTCATTAAAATAAAGAGAATGAAAAAAAAATAAATCTCGTTAAGATCTAGAAACTTTTTTTTCATATATCGACTCATAATAAAACAATACAAAATCACTAGTTTTGTACGTGCTTAAAAATATCACCCCGTTCTTTAATACATTTTATTTTCCTCTACGTAGTAACTATAAAGAAGTATTGTGATGGTGAACATGTTTTAGCACATATCCACGTTTGAAGTCCCATGATAACGAAAAAGAGGATTTTGCAAACATGGTTTTCTCTCTCTTGTGTGAGCACAATAGCAGCCAAACGGTTAAAGCTATCAACACTACACTTTATAGTTAGAAGTGTAATCACCCTCACCAGAGTTTGTTAGATTTTCACTGAAATCGGTAGATTAGAAGAAGAAGCAATTTTATAAAAAAAAAAACATGGAAATTCCTATCAAAAGAAGGTCTTTTACTGTTGTCGAGAAAGTTTTTTTTTTGCGAATATCTAACAACTTATGCATTCTAGACAGATCTGTTATAATATAAAACTACTTTTTGTTTGATGCCACAAATTTTCGCATAAAAAAATTAATGTTTGGCCCGGATGTAACACTTCTCCACCGAAAGAAAGCCTTTCTTGGGTCATTTGCATATTTGTCGAATGAAACATATACATATGTGCAAACAAGTATTTGCTAACCGCAACCAAGAAAAACTTCAGAGTTTCATGTTTAATTCCTTCCTTCAAGCATGTAAAACGTTCACGGAAACAAAGGGCTTGTTGACACAAACAAATATGGTTAGTTAAGAGTTTTTTTTCTAAATCAATGCAAAATCTTATTTGATTTTAACGTTTTACATGCTTGAAACAAGAGATTAAACATGAAACTCTGAAGTTTTTCTTGGTTGCGGTTAACAAATACTTGTTTGCACATATGTATATGTTTCATTCGACAAATATGCAATTGACTCAACAAAGTCTTTCTTTCCGTGTACTCTTGTTAGTATATAGTTTTTTTTTGCAAATACATATATCGCAAATTATGCGTTCTACACAGATTTATTGAGAGGATACTTCTGTATAAAAAATTCGGACCATAAATCAATGGTACCCAGAACTCATATACCGTATGTGTCAATTTTCATTAGGTATAGGGATTCAATGTTTACGCGCGATTTATACGTATACAAGTAATACGTGTCAACGTGGCACCCCTACTGTCCGTCACCAATCCCGGCAACAATCGACATCACAACGATTTTCTCCGATCTTCCCACTTCTCCCCACCAGATTTTACATTCAATGTTTAGCTGCGAACACGTTGCGATCTAGTCTGCAATAAAACCCGTCTTATTACTGGAACGGGAAACATCAAATGGCCGCCGCGATCTCCTGATCTAGTAGTTTATTATTATTTTCAGAATCCTTTTTTAGTCACCTTATTTTTAATTTTATTAGAATGACGCTTTTGTTTGTGTCATGCAGCGTGAACGCAGCTTAATAATTCTCTGCATTTACTGAAAGGAAAAAGAAAAACAAATCCTTGCAATTTGCAACTCGTAAATATTATTTCTGAACGCATTACAAACACCCAAGTCAGTGGTCCAATAGTTACTGCTAACGCTAGCTTGTATTTTCGAGCATGTATCGGTCGCGCTGGTATTGGAGAGGAAAGTAGGGGTGCCACGGTGTCACGTATTGCATGAATTGATCGCCTATGGCTAATGAAAATTGACACATGCTGTATAATCCTTGTTATAGATATGCTCTTTAGAAGATCCTATCTACCAAAAATTCTATTTTTATTTATTACAAAATATTTTAAACATCCTAAAATTCTTCTGGTTGTACTTATTAGCATTTACTTTGACGCTTATAAAAGTATCTCTCTCTCTTAATGTTGTAGTTTTATACCTTACCGTTTCCTAAATTGCGGTCTTTAAAGCGTTTGTGTTATTGTACGTTTGCTAAAATGTCACAAACTTTGACAGTTATAATTATTTTCCAAAATCTACTAAGATAATAGTTTATATAAACTCTGGAAGAAAATTTATTATAACCTTTATTGCTTTATATGAAGTTGAAGTTTTTACGGAAAGAAATAACATTTACAAAAGTTTCTTTTTAAAACATTTTATTTTATTTTAAAACTATGTTTAATTTTGTATCTTGAATAAAATCAAATATACAATGGTGGACACTTATTAACCATATTAATCAGGGTTTTCATACACATGCACGCTATTGTTCAATAAATTAAATGTTAATTCAGTGCCTGCTTGGTTTAATTATAAATACAAAAACCTTCATGTATATAGATGTACTTACTGGATTAATAATTTTTGGAACAGAACTGACAATACAATAATCATTATTCTAGGAGCTACCTAGAAGTTGGTAGGTACTAGGAATTGCACTTGTACCGGGTGATCCACGTTTTACCGCCACAATGGATCTTATTTATAAAGATAAAAGAATCAAATTGTGTGTACAGTAAAAAAAACAAAACATTAACAAATTTTTCGTTTTTGGAATTCACTTTTTTTTTAATTATTATGATGCAGATACTTTTTGAAAAAGATTCATCTAAATTAAAATCAAAAATTCAGTTTAGTTTTCCTTAAATTTGAAGTTTAGTGGAAAGCATTTAAATTCCATTTATAATCTACAACCTGCATAGCTGGCGCCTGGTATGCATTTCCTTTCTAAATACTACAACTTGCAGTAAATCCTAAATAGAAAACTAGTCTGTATAACCATTGTCACCTAAATTTATGAACTCCAACTAGAAACTTTGTCAGTCGCCTTAAACGTCATTGTTTAAAAAATTAAATGCAAATAACTAATAATAAAAAATGTTTTGATATTTTTAATCCCGGGAAACGATTCAGAATATTATTAGATATTTAATGGTCTTAAATTAGTATTCTGAATGTGTGTCTGAGTAGGTACTGTTAATTACATTTTTCGTTACTGTAGGTGATATTATTTTAATTTGATTGAGGTAAGTGCCAATATCTGATGCGTACCTATTGATGCAGTCACTCATGAAATATAAAAAAAGACATTTTATCAATAAGGGTTATTTTGCCGGTGGCGGTAAAACGTGGGTTGCAGCCAAAGGTCGACTTGGTTCCTAGGGCGTGGCTCGCTGAAGTAGTAGTTGGAGATATCTGTAAATCCCCCAAGATCTTGACCATTTGGTCGAGAATGTTTTCAAATAAACGGCCATAAATAAACTTTACAGATTCGATTAAATGCTTTCCACTTCATATTTAAGGAAAACAAATCTGAATATTTGATTTTAATTTATATGAATATGTTTCGAAAAATATAGACATAATAATAGTGAAAAACAGTCGATTCCAAAAATGAAAATTTTTGTTAATGTTTTTTTTTTGCCTGTCACTGGCACATTTTTAACATTTCGCAGTTTTTTTTTTATTTATGAAGTACGTAGTGTACATTTCGGTCTAACTTTACACAAAATTTGATTCTTGTTTCTATATAAATATAAAATGAATCTTATTTTGGCGGTGGCGGTAAAGCTTGGGTCACCGTGTATATACGTGTATGTATACAGGTTATTCCTTAGTAGGAAGTGTTGTTTGTAAAGCCAAGGCTTTGCAGCCTGTATAGTAGTATAGATGATAACATAATAATAAGTTCATCGCATTATTGCTAAATATCATGCATAAAATAAAGAAAACGCTGAACTTGACTATTGCAATTTCTAAAGAACGTTACTTCTATTGATTGAATAAATTATTTGTATAATTAGGGTACATTAATCCTTAGGAATTAAATGTGTGAATTTATAAATTCCAGATAGTTAGACCGATATCTGCTTTCCTCATAGTTGATGTACAAAATGACTTCATAACCGGCACTTTAAATATAAGCAACTGTTCGGCGCAACAGAACGGTCTCGAGATTATTGAACCCATAAATCGACTACTTGAAACTGTAGAGTTCGACGCTGTGTTTTATTCTTTAGACTGGCATCCCAGCGATCATGTATCGTTCATTGATAACATCAATCAAAGAGAAATCGACCCTTCTAGTCCGATCACAGCGGAAAATGCACAAGTCTACGATACTGTTATCTTCGTCGGGTCTCTTCCAATGAAACAAAGGCTATGGCCAAGACACTGCGTTCAAGACACGTGGGGTTCTGAACTTCATAAAGATTTAAAGGTAAGTTTAACTTGTTCTTGAAAGCTTACTTCTGGTTAAAGAAAAACCTGCTGTTGAAAGTGATAAATAACTCAAAAATATTTTTAAAGTAAATAGAAATAAGATATAATATGTAATAATAGAAATAATATAATTGAAAAAATTAGAGGTTCATTTCATATTGTGGTGATTTTTCACAAAAACACATTGAAATTCGAGAATATATCATTATTTCATATGTGTCATACTCAACTTCTACTATGCAACTTCGACTCTGATTACTAATATTTAAATAGAAATGTACCGTTACTGTAAACAGAATTTCGAGAAAATAAATGAGAGATGCCTTTGTTTTACGAAAATGGAATGAATTTTTGCTCGTTTGTAATATCAAATATCTTAAATCAGACAGTTATTCAAAATTATTTGTTAGGGTGAAATATATATATGTAGAGATGAAATTCAAAACATCTAACCCAGCAAATATATAATATTGAAACCACAGTAAAATTAATTAATGTTTTCTAAATTTAGAGTAAGGTGGAGTTCCGTCTTTGAATTTGAATTTTATTTTTTGAAATATTCTAATTATTATAAATGAATAAATGGACACTTTGGTTGAAGTATCCTTTGATATCATTTAATGTTCGAAAGAGTGCTTTCAAATTTAAACGATCGTACAAAGACCATCAGAAAAGTTGCAGTTTTGCAGTACGTTGAAAGTCACTATGATTTTTCAAAATACGAGTGATTTTGAAATACATAATTGGTCTATAAAAAAAGAAAAAGAAATGTACCTAAAAAAACACCACCGCAATTAAGGCACATATTCCATTGTTTCACCAATGCATGCTACTCAGAATCCTTGTAGTTGCTTATTGAAGAATTCTTTCACAGGTTTTTTTTTGTGGTTCTGCGTCTGACTGTAACTGCTTACTTTTTAACACTTTTGTCAGAGGTCCAAAGACACGAATTTTCCAGTTCTTTTATTGTAGATTTTCTTTTACTACGTTCGCGACATGTCAATAAAATTGCCTGTAGAAACTTGTGCTTTAGACTTCTTTATTGAAGAATTCTTTCACAGCGTGTTTTTGGGCTTCTGCGTCTGACTGAAAATGCTTACTTTTTAACACTTAGAGGTCCAAAGACACGAATTTTCCAGTTCTTTTATTGTAGATTTTCTTTTACTACGTTCGCGACATGTAAATAAAATTGCCTGTTGAAACCTGTGCTTTAGACTTCTTTGGTGTTGGTGGATTTGAATGTTTCCATTGCATCGATAACATCTTAGTGGATGGTTAAAAATATTCTCATCAAGTTTCGTTGCCACTAATTATTGACACAACGAACGGTGGTGGCTGGTGAGGAGGTTTTGGTGGGGCACGTACATAAACAAGACTGATTCGTTTATTATCGGTGATATACTCCCAGATGCCGAGCATATCATCGATAATAAAACGAATCAATCTTGTCTATGTACGTGCCCCATCAAAACGTACTCACCAGCCGCCACTGCAAAAGAACGTCATTACCATTTTGAATGTATTCCATGAGGTGCTGCAATGATAAGCTTGTAGACATGTTTGGTCGTTAAACAAAAGATGAGGAACCTATTTCTGTACGATACAATGGACACAGTCTGTACTCATTCTAATATTTTCTGAAACTGATCTGATTGAAATTAAACGATTTTCACTGATTATCTGTTCCGCCCGTGCAATATTGTTGTGTGTTGATGCAGTACATAATGAACCTTGTCGCGGTGTGTCATTCATCCTTTCTTTCTCATCAAAATTTCGACATCATTCTTTCACAGTTGGTTATGTAATAACACATTCGTTTACATACACTACTTGCATTTGTGTATGGCTTTGCAGACGAACCCTTCTAAGGAGAATCACACTTTCGCAATGCCTTTATGATTACGATTAACTGTATCGTATTTAAAGATTGATATATTCTTAGAATTTTTATTTTCTTCATAAAAAACAACAGATAACAGCGTTTTTCGATAATAGATCTCTTTTACATGCTGTAAGGATAATTATAGAAGAATGTTCAGTTGAAACATATCTTCGATGCATAAAAGATGTTGATCAGTATAGGGAATTACTATCATATCCCTTTGATTCACTTCCCAATGTACATCCTGCTCGTAAAATTCTTGTGGCTGCTGATTGAAGAATTCATTCACAGCCATTTTGCACTTTTACCCCCATTATGTCAGTTACCTTTTAATGGCTTTTTCAGTGGCTCCAAAATAGGCAAATCGCAAGGCTATAAATCAAGGCTTATAGCGTGGATGTCCTAAAATCCTTCAGTTTTATGAAGCAGATTTTTTTTTTTACTATGCTAACAACATGAAAGGCCGAGTATTGTTATGAAGCAAAATGGCACCAAGTGAAAGATGCTATGAACGTTTCCATATTATTGCTTGATGAAACGTGCTCAAAATTTCATTGTATAGGCTTTCTATGATATTGATTGTAACTTCTATATCTTCAAGATAGAAAAAGATTTACATCACATTGCATGTTTAAAGATTTGCTTTAGTTTTCTTCTCAAAGTACACGGGATATTTAGTTAAATATATTTACAAATGAATACCTCCGCAATTAAGATATCTTATTGTTTCACCAATGAATGCCCTACTCATAATATCCTTATAGCTGCTTAATGAAGAATTCTTTCACATTGCTGCTGCGTCCGACTGAAAACGGTTTCTTTTCAACACCTTCGTCAGAGGCTCAAAGACAAGAATTTTCCAGTTCATTTCTTATAGTTTTTCTTTTACTACGTTGGCAACATCTCAATATCACTTTGCATGTAGAAAGTTGTCCTTGAAACTTCATGGGTGCTGGTGAATTAGATTGTTTCCATTGCATCGATGGCAACTTACTGAATGGTTTAGAAACTGCAACGATCACACTATTTCAAAGTCACCATATTTGAAACTGCTGTCAAATATAAACGTAATAAACTGATCAGTATGACAGTTACAAATAACCAGTGTTGCAAAACGTCAGTTGTGTAATTAAAATTGATTCCAAGACTAACCTGACCAAGGATGGGCTTCAACTGAACATTTCTAAAGCATCCGCATTACTCTCTTCATTAACCATTGCAATTACATTTACAGACACACAATTACTTTGCTATGATTTGGCACTCGTTGTGGAGTTCTTTCCACGCAGAGTAGTGACTTTTTGTAATGTCAATAATATCTCTGTTTCTGACGATTAGCCCTATAGAATTAAACCGTAAATGTACCATGCGGAAATAGTATCTGCGAAAATGGTACAACACAGAAGGCTTTGATCGCTCGAAATAGTTGACTAATAAAATAGTTTATTGTTAAAATGGTACATCATCAAAATAGCACATGTTAAAAATGGTATATTTAGGTCGAATTCCAGCATAGTAATTTATTTATTTATTTTTATATTTCTATTCTTTTCAAAATTCAAAGCCATTGTAAAAATGTATCATCCATTTCAATGCTGTAGCCTTTTGGTGATATTTCTTAGCAACATCGAAAATATGCAAAATAAAGATATTTAAGACTGCCTAGCCTGACTTAAGGTTACCAAATATCTATTATGTTTAGTACATACAATTATCCGCATATACAACAGATAATAGGCAGGTATGTAGATAAAATAATGAAGGGGACTAGAATGCTACCTTGTGGTACTTCTTTGTCTGGAATTAATTAACTAGCTGTTTTGCTAATTTGAACATTATGAATTTTTTAAGGCAATTCTCAAACCAACTGGAGATATTTCCTTTAATACCAAAATAAAAATGTATGCAATAATATATGCTGAACTACTAGCTAGGTCATCAATGTTCTACTTAGATCTGAAAATATACTATCATTCATATTACTAAAATCATATTCAAGTTTGGTTAAAATATGATATTTCTCCAAAAATGCTTCTGCTATTATCCAGTATCTTTTTCAATATTTATGAAAAGCCATTAGGAATAGATACGAGCCTGTAATTTTTAAATTAAAAATTGGATCCATTGTATACAATTTTCAAGTTTTTTCCATATGTATCTGCTATTAAGTACTGTACGGTAGCTCAGCGAGAATGGATAAAACTTACATAAGCTTGAGTAACAAAAGAGAATTTGCATTTTGATGTATGGAGGAGGCATTTTACAGTTCACTTGCCCTGATAACGTTTTTCAATAACAGAAATGTCTTGACGAAACCTTTGGCGTGTTTATCACTCACGTTACCGAAGTTTTGGTGAAAAAAGTCCAGATGCGAACGCAAAAAAATATTTTAAGGTTCATGTTACAGCCTAATTTATAGTAACTTGTCAGAAGTTTATTAACAAGTGCTATGTTAATTGTCATATTTTCTGTTTCCTAGAAAACGCTCCAAGTCACCTAAGGTTTCTTCAAATTTTTTATCTTGTTGTAGAAGTTTAATTTGGAGTCCTATAAAAATTCTCTCTCTTTTGCATCTAAGATTTTGTGAAACTTTTGTTTAAGGTATTGGAATCAACGACCGTCTCTATCCATTGCTTTCACTAAATTTTTATCAAACCTAATTTTATGTGTAATGGCGGTAGAAGTATTATTATATTATCAGATTCAACTAGTGACTTATGAAGTAGATTCTTTTATCCAGGAATATACTGAGCCCTGATTGGCCAGTTTAACAATGTAGTGGGAATTTCTTGCTCGACTGTCCCACTCGCAAAAAAAAACACAATGCTTTGTAAATCCTAGTTATAGACCGAGTAGAATTGTTACAACTCTGAGGTCTGCGCTGATATACCATTTGTTTATTTTGTAATTAATTCTGTCTAGTAGAATAGCAAAATATTCAGAAGTTTCTTTTAAGTGGATTGGAAACTTTTCCTATGTGAAGAAGGATAGCTTTCAAATTCAAGTTCGAAGCATGGATAAAAACACGCCATTCTCTGGGATGGTGTTGGTGACCTAATACCAAAATGAAATCGTTGACATTATTGTAGCATGACATACCCTCATCGGTTGAAAAATACTGTGGTAGTTCTTTATGACGATTACGATACACAGAAATATGTGTGCCTGGAGCTAATATTTTCCATCCTTGGAGTCTAGATCCTAGTATTTCTGCTTGGGTTTTGGTAAATTCATTCATTTAATTCTAACTGATTAGGTGTGGTTTGTCCTCTTCAGATGGCTAATATTTGTCATCACTGGTTGATAACTTCACACGTGCTTCTTCTGGTTCTGTAACAACATATTCGTCACACGAAACATCTATGGGTCTTGGTACAGGCAAGGCTTCCGAATGATGTACCGGACGAGTAGCAGAGGGCAGACTAGTATAACTGTTGTTTTTCTTACTTTTGTTGGAAAATCCGAAAGTGTAGCAATCAGTCGAATGGTCCGCCAAATCATAGGTCTTGCAAATGGCATAGCGCTTTTCTTACCGTTTGACCAGCCCCTCAGATTAGCAGCACAGCGTGCGCCGCAAATGCTGAGAGCCAATGGCTTGCCTTGATGCGTAATGGTTAAGCCAAAATTATGAAAATATACTTTTTTTTATTAAAAACGTAATATCCCACTTATGACACTGGGTAGTGAATTCTCCACATATATAACAAAAACTGTTTGGATTATTTATATACATACGGGACATTGTCAAACACGTTCAGCTATCATAAACCAACTTACACTGAATCGAAAAAGCTGTGTATTTATATAGCCACATAGCCAGATATCTACCAATTCTTAATTTGATTGTTTCAAAAATTAGCGTGGTTTTAAGTGCTCAGACGTATTAAATATGCAAGGACATGTTCAGACATGTCCACGCAATTTTCGACAGAACAATATTTTCAGTAGTATCTTTTGTAAAATTTAATGCGATTTTTGAAAAAATATTTAACAAAATATCTCAAAATGCTGACGTGAGAGAGTAAATTTTAAATCTCATATGTTTATGTAATTTTTTGTATTTTAGATTGTCGAAAATGCGATTAAAGTGTATAAAGGCACTAACCCGGAAGTGGATTCTTACTCTGTATTTTGGGATAATAAAAAGATGACTGATACAACGCTCAGTGCCCAGCTGCGGCAGAAAAACGCCACAGACATTTACATTTGCGGTTTAGCATATGACATATGCGTAGGTAGGTCGATATAACACAGAGTTTATATGAATTTTGAACTGATGAGATTATATATTTATACGTTTCTATATTTAGAAAACAATAAAATACATTCGAAAAAAATCACACATACAAGAAAATAAAAAGCAATTGAATCTTAATGTTGTTTTTAAAGGAGCGACTGCTGTCGACGCATTGGCTATCGGTTATCGTACAATCCTTCTGGACGATTGTAGTCGTGGCGTAGACCTGTTGGATATCGAGAAAACCAAGAACTCCGTAATTAAGAATAATGGCGTCATTGTTAATTCTAACCAAGTTAAGGCTATGGTTGAAGGCCGTGACAGAAGGCCAGAGCTTGGTTATAAATTGGCCATGGAACTCAAGGCAAATAGATCTTAATCTTAATTAAATATTAGTATTACCTACTTAATATTTAGAATAGGTACTTAAAGTTTGTGTACTTATTTAGTGCAAGAGCTCGAGTGAATTAAGGATGTTAGAATGTTACTAAATAAATGCCTAAATGCCTAATAATTTGATGACTATTTAGATATAAAGTTTGTTTAAAGATAAAGTGTTTTTGATGTTGTTAAAATTATATATTAGAATAAGAGAAAATAAAGATATTAATTTTTCATTACGAAATTGTTTTATTTCACTATAATAGTATTTTTTTAATCAGTTTCCTTCTCTTGCAGCATGCTCATCCAAAGTAATCATAAAGTACATGTAGGGTTACTGTCATTATAGTCATATAAAACTGACCAAAATAAGAACCTCTATATTTAAGATAAACACAAAACTACGCATTGCGATTTAGAAATTTTCATGTTATTAAATCGTCAATTGGAAACGTCTTGCTTCATTTGCTCTACCGCCAGAGTCCTGCCTAAATATTTAATTTACTAACTAAAACATCATTTTATAATCATATGATTATGTTTACATGCAACAGTAACCCTACCAATATGATGAACTAGCTATAATAACCTGTAATTTTAAATTCACATTCCATTAAAGTTGATTAGTTTATGTCGATAATATTTGACAATGATATTGAATTCGAGGGGGGCAGAAGTTGTAGAAATTAGTCGTACATATATAACTGACATGCACGTTTCGATCTCAGCTCAGTTTATTTTATTTACTGGAGAATTTCTGTTGATTCTCAAGATATTACACACAAACTTAGTGTGTAATACCGAATGCCCACGTGGGTTGTTAATTCTGCTATAGAAATAGGAAGATTGGTATTAGAAATTGGAAAAACCTGCCCCTTAGAATAAGAAATTACAATAATGTAGCGATAGAATCTTTAAATAAAACAACTTTTTACTAAAACAAGATAAAATATTAAATAATTTTCTTCTATTTATTTTCTTACATATTGCCCCGGAATGAACCTTCACGTAATATAAAATAATTTGCAAAATAATCCTGTACATTAGAACTACAATGATGACAGCTTTGCAGTGGACTTTCATACAATTCGTTTTCAACTGGTATATGCCCTATATAGGAGCATATGTATGATTACAAACCAATAATAAGTGTTACATTTATAAATCTCAGAATCTATCATATCAGCGTTCTTTAACCTTACATGTTTGCCACCTAAAGTTATTTGCTCCAAACATCTTCGTAACGAGCATCGGTAAAAGAATCTTCAAACCTAACACAGTTTCTATCTAATCTTGCCTCCGGCAGCCATACCATGGCAATTCAACCTGTCAATAACAAAAGCAAGTCTTCTAAACGCAAAGACACGCGGCTGTTCTATAGAAAACTAAAGACGTTTCGTCCACTATCCTACGGGACACCTTCAGGGCTTCTGCTACTGCGATAACTTGAAACAGACTGGCGTGGGTTGGCAGAGGGATGGTTTATATTGTGTTCAGTATTGCAGTTCAATGGAGCGTGTTTGTTATGGTTGAGATGAATTTATATGATGGATGGAGATAGTACCTTCCGCCTCGATTCAAGTCGTTAGTATGTTTCTGGATTTCAATGGATTCGCGGATTTTGGGACTATAATAATGGGAATCCTGAGTGAGGATTTTTGTGGAATTGAACTGGATCTGGTGACCAATTGCCAATCTATACTTAGCCAATACTAAACCAGCCGCGCGCAACAACTGGGTGCAGCCCTCATACTCGGACGCAGAATGCTGACCAATCGCTTTGTCTCGCTGATGTATAGACTCCTGCACACAACCTAATACACACTGGAAGATTCGGGGGTTGCTTGTCTTTGACAGGCGAAAGGAAAGATTGCAATGGGGTTTGAAAATAGTTTTGATGTTATGTTTGTTAAGGATTTTGCTGATTTCATCGGTTACGCCGTGGATATAAGGTGACTAAGCCTGTGTAGGGCGGTCAGTATGAGTCGGTGTGGTTTATAGGAGTGGGATTTAAATGTTGCGAATAGTTCCGTCAATATCATTTTTGAAGTAGTGGTTTTGGATTAAGGTTTTTGTTATACGTAAAAGTTGTTGGGGTAATGTGTTAGGTTCGGATAGGGCAAAAGTTCAATCTATTAAGGAGTTGATGATGAATTGTTTTTTGGGAAGGGTGGTATCGGTCTGGCCAATGTGGTATCTATCAGTGTGTGGTTTGCGGTATACGGAATGTCCTATTTGCCATCTGACCGTCTACGTAGTACTAGTACATCAAGGAAAAGAAGAGAACGGTTAGTCTCGAATCCCGGCCAGATTACGAAGGTGTCGGTATATATCTGAACCAGCATTTAGGTTTAAGATTATAGCTAGATACGGATTCTTATTCGAATGCTTCCATGAAAAGGTTACGTGTTATAGTGACTACACGGGGTTAAGGTTAATTCATTCATACACTATTTGTTCATAGTAACTGTCACGGAACTGGAATTAAGTAGAAGTTAATCAGGTTTCCACCAAGCCAAGTCGTTCAGCGGATTGTGTTGTGCTCGAATAGATTTTCTCTGATTATGGAAATGTTGTTTAGGATTGGTACTTTCGTAAAAAGGGATTCGACATCGAAACTTACCGGTATATCCTGAGGATCAAATGCCTGTAGTTGGTTGATGAAATGATAGGAATTTAGGATGGAAGACTCACTGTTACCAGTGTAAGGGTTTACGTAATTGGATACACATTTTGATAACTTATAGGTAGGTCTGTTAATGGTACTGACATTAGATTGAAGAGAGACATTCGATTTGTGGATTTTGGTAGTTTAGCCGTCTAGTTTCAGCGCCTAGTAGTCACTGGGTACAATATATTTCAATTCTTCTGTTCTTGGTGTATAGAAGAATGTTTGATAAAGTTGATAATGGAACGTTTTATGCGTGTGGTGGTGTCTAATTTTAGAGGTTTGTAGGGACCGTCTTGGAGCAGGGAGTCGAGTTTTTGTTCATATTCACTGCTACCCAGAACAACGGTAGCGTTTACTTTATCAGCTGTTACTATGACAATCGTACTTGAGGCTTTTGGATAGAATGTTGATGCCGTCAGAAGTTAAGTGTTGGTTTAAAATATAATATGCGTGTATCAGATTAGCGTTAGAAGCTTATTTGGACTAAAAAGTCTGAATTTATGGATGTGCATCATACAAACTCAATTCAACCATAACACCACACGCTCCATTAACTGCAACACTAAACGCAATATAAACTATCCCCTGCCGACACACGCCATCCAGTCTGTCTCAGATTATAGCAATAGTAGAAGAAGTCGATGTTTCTTAGGATATTGGACGAAACGTCGACAGCAGAAGCAGAGACGACGCAGACGCTGTTTCAACGCAGGAACCACGATGGTATCACTTATTACCATTTACCGCAAGAGATAATCTTCTTCAATTCTTTTACCACAACGGTTGCTCACCTATTGTATAGTAAATGTGAAACTCTGTTTCAACTCGGACTAATTATTTCTCATAAATACCAATATCGGAAGATTTTGGTAAAGACAATTTTTAGTATCTATTCTAGAACAACATTTTTCAATATTGGAAAACGATTTTACAGGGACCATATTAGTTCGACAAAAGTTGAATAAATTAATATTGTTCAATTATCAAGTAATATTTTTTTTTTTTTTAAATACATACTTTATGATTTATTTTCTTTTATATATCCAATTACTGCTTTTGAGGATCTTTATAAATGGCGGATTTCAATTTTACAAAATTTTCATGCATCATTCTGCCTTTCTTTGGAGATTAATCATTTAATCTTCTTCGAACTTTCTGGTCATGAACGGAGGTTGTAAACAAATATTTTGTACTAAGAATGTTACTGATAAACGCTTATTATGTGGTATATATGTTCTCTATTTTGTATCCTGAAGTAAATTGTCAAAACTTGTCACTCATCCTATAATATCCAAAAGAACTTTTTAGTATAATTTCTTACATCAAAATGAATTTATGGGACTGTCCTTTTACGAATGCATCAAATATCGTCTTTTATACCACTTTGGGCCTTGTGTGCGTAATGATGAAGCTACAACACAAGGAGTGCTGCCAGACCCAAAAATTTATTTTCCCCAGAATGTGTTTTAAATGTTGACAGATTTTGAATGGAATTCCCCAGAGTTTTGTAAAAATAAAAAAACATGGCGTATATAAGTACATAATATAATATGTATTTTTTATTTTTATTTTACAAACTTTGCCTCACTGATATATATATGCTTTTATGATATTTACTTAACATTTCATTTCCTACATCAAAATTAATGGACATATAATTTTGAACTATTAAAATATATTTTGAATGCAGAATTCCTTCAAGAGTTTCATTATTTAACTTGTTTCTAATTTTCGTTTTATTTAAATTTGCAGAGGTCAATGTGCACTCAACTGTTGCACTACTATTGGGTAAGCAAAGAATATATTTAACAAAATTGTATAAGGTAGGAAAATATTCGTTGTCCTCCCTATGTTTTAAGGAAAAAATGTGATTCCAAAATGGTATAAAACCGTCTTTAAAATTTAGTCTATGCATATTTCTTAACAGTCTATGTACAATTTTGGTGCAGTTTGTCCGATTGCATGTTATGTTTTTAATTTGGTTTTTGTCTATATTTCAAGACATAGTTAAAAAAATGTCAACTAGGCAGTCTGCTAAATTAAATAATAAATAATGCTCTGCGATAAACAGGCCAATCTGAATTTCTACCTTTTAATATTTCTTGGAAAAAAATTTTTCGACTAGAGTTGACAACTTTGGTTGATTTTGAAGACCGTTGCAGGCTTTTAAATGTTTTTGCGACATAGCATGCCTTTTAACGGCCGATATTCTCCTACTATAATCTTCCCTACAAGCTTTGCAATAAAAAAATGTTAATCCTTTACCGCTGGGGCTTATTCAATTTTTAAAACCACCCATTTTCTCCCATTCGTCCCTGTACTTATGTTGATAACATTTTTGCTTTTCTCCTTTTTTTTGTTGGTGTTACATTAATCAGAAGACGACATAAAATAGAAGTTATTATACGCTCCCTAAAGGATTATCAAGAGGTAGGTATTATATATATTTATTGCCTGCACAATTTCCCGAGTTCTGGGGAAAAATACCATCGCTGCATACAAGTGGCTTCAGTGGAATCCACATTTACAATGTAGGTATGTATTTACGATTAATTGGTCGATTGTCGATTTAGATTTTTCTGTGGCAAGAGCGGTCTAGTCTAAGGGTCTAACAATTTTAACCGAAAATTATAAAAAAATTTGAACAGCAACATAGCATAAAAATTCAATTATTATTCGTTTAGTTCGATTGGACTTCAAACTTATCTTAGAAGTAGCGTTAAACACAAACTTTATCTAAAATACTAAATGAGTGAAGTAAGAAGAAATATAAGATCGAAGAGGTTTAATTTTATGAACTTATATATATGTAAAAGGTCAAAATTTTATGTGTCAAATACTTTGTTACTAACAGCTATTTAAAGAAAACTTATTTTTTTACGTTTACACTTATTCTGTAAGTTTCATTGTAATATAATCAGATATAAAGCAATTTTATGAAAGCCCTTGGGCAAACCGCATTTTTCTATGTTTGAGTTCTCATCAGTACTTTAATAACTTCAAATTTGAATCATAGCACTGGGTGCTTTAATAGTATATTATGCAATGAGCATTTAATGATGGCTATTAAGACACGAGAATGAAAATTACGATACGAGCCGAAGGCGAGTATCGTAATGAATACGAGTTGGCAAAATTATATAAAAAACGGACAATAGCTCAGTAATGGTCACTTTTAAAATAATAACGTCTTATGTTTTTGATGCGAAATTTAGTAAGCAATTCAAAAATGAACCGATATACAGGCTGTTCCATTTGAAAAAAAATCACTTTTAGAGAAAAATATGTCGAGTAACTTTAATCCACTTTTCTGCAAATTCAATTAGTAATTGAAAAAAGATAAAATATGTTTGCATTAGGCCCTTTTATTATGAACAACTCTACCAAAAATTATACTCATCTAATACGCCGTTTTCGAGAAGTATAATTTTATGAAAACAATTAATTTTTCAGAAAAGTGGTAATAAGTCGAAAACTTTAAATTTTAGGCCCATACTATCTTATAACTTTTTGACTAAGAATTATACGGGGAATACAAAAATGTAATAATATATAGGATGTTCTATTTAAAAACTATAACTATGGTCAGCCACAAAGTTATGGCACACTCTGTACAACACAAAATATTTTTAAAATGTGCTCCTAATGAGCAGTTATCACAAGAAATAAAACGCTTTGAAATATCTGTACTCGAAAAGGCACAATCGGCCTTACCCACGGAGTTGACTCACCCTGTGTACTCTTAATTTGACAACGAAAGTGTCAAATTAAGAGAGTTCAAAAATAACGAAGTTCTTATATAGAAATGCAAATGTTTACTACATACGAGTTAGATAAAAAAAAAGTGAATTATTACAATTAATAAAAATACTATATATAGTATTAGTAGTAGGGGACTTGTGCCGATTCTGGAACACCTCCTCCCCCTCTCACCCAGCTCCCCCTCACCCCCCTCGCCCTAGTGGCGCCCTCTGCCAACCCAACTGATGTGGCGCCCCCTCGCGGCCTCCAACCCAACTAAAAATTGCAGATTTCATCATTACCAACCCAACTGTTGCGGCGCCCCCTCGCGGTCGCCAGACCAAAATTGCAGATTTCATCATTACCAACCCAACTAAAAATTGCTGATTTCATCATTACCAACCCAACTAAAAATTGCAGATTTCATCATTACCAACCCAACTGATGTGGCGCCCCCTCGTGGTCGCCAGACCAAAATTGCGGATTTCATCATTACCAACCCAACTAAAAATTGCAGATTTCATCATTACCAACCCAACTGATGTGGCGCCCCCTCGTGGTCGCCAGCCCAAAATGGCAGATTTCATCATTACCAACCCAAATACCATGGCGCCCTCTCACAGCCACTAACCAAGAAATGGCATCTCCCATCACTACCAACCCAACTAATGTAGCATCCTCTCACGGTCACTAGCCAAACTAAGGTGACGTCAGACAAATGGCGGACCATATATATATATATAAAAACAAAATGCCAATTATTGGAATATTTATTTCTGGGCCGCACGGAATTTAAATAACAATTTTTTACTTTATCACTTATTTCTTGTGGTTTGCATTCAAATTTGTTCTTAAGCTTTTCACAACCGTTAGGCTTTTTTATTACTTCACCTCAATACCGTTTAGAGAAATAACTTTTGATCTGATTTCAGATTATCACGTTAATCAATTTCACTTTTATAAAGCCATAGTTTTTAGCCCCTTATTCAACAATATGACAATCCTATAATAAAATTATTTACTAATGACAAAGTTATCCTGAAGACCTGTTTGTCGTTCACAACAGGATGACATAGCTTTACAGATAGTCTGCTCCTTGAAAACGATTTGTGACTCTATATGGGTAAATATGAAGTTTTAAATTATATTATACTCAATTTGATAGGCAATAAAACGGTCTTATTACTTAATTTCTATATTTTCAACGATATTAAGCACAATTTATAATAATGATGATTATATGGAAAATAATATTTAAAGTAGGGAAGTTCACATTGAAAAGTGGAATAGATATGGATGTCAAGCCCGCGGAAAATAGAATAAGATCATGTCAGTCAATTTTGATCGCATGTTATTCACTAACCTAAACAAATTAAATTTTGAAAAATCAAAATTCGATCCACCGATAGAAGTGAGATTGCAAAAAATACAGCCGTCAGACAGTTTTTTTTTTTTAGGTTCATCCTCATTCATTGTTTCTCAAATTAAGACAGGATTTAAGAGAAAATATCATTTTAAATTAAGTAAAGGTATATTATTTTATTAGCGCAACACTCTGTTCATTTTTACTTTCTTATACGTAGTATAAGAAAGTATTGTAATGGTGAAAATTTTCGACCTCGAGATTTTTGCAGATATCCACGTTTTGAGGTCCCCTGATACCGAAAAAGTGGTTTTTAAAACATATCTGTCTGTCTGTCTGTGACCACGATAGCGGTCAAACCGCTGTAGATATCTATTCCAAATTTTGTATTTACGTATATAATCTCCCTCTTGCCATCTGATTAGTTTTTTAGTAAAATCGGTAGACCGGAAGTAATAGTGTACTTCAGTGAAAAAATCGATAATTTCGTCAATTACTAAGTTTAAACAAATTTATAAAGAATTCAAATGTATTCAAAATTAAATTTGAGACAAAATGCCCTAAAAAAGTTTTTTGAAGTTCCTACCGGAAGTAGGTCTTTTGCTCTTATCGAAAATCAGTTTTTTGCGAATATCTCGCAAGTCATGCTTTCTAGGCAGGTGCATTACGAGTGTAAAAGTGTTTAAACGATAATTTTAAATATCTTTTGTATAAAAAAAATTTAAAAATTCGGACCGGAAGTAGCTCTTTTACTCTTAGCGAGTAGCACTTTTTTTCGAATATCTTGCAAAGTATGCATTCTATAGCGATTTATTAAGGGAATGAAAGTACTTAGAATAGGATTTTGAATAATTTTTTTATAAAAAAATTCTTAAAATTGTATAGTTTGAAACGCTCATACGTATAAGAAAGTCGTGTGGTGGCCACACCTCATTATTTTTTTGGAATTCACGGCTGCCATGGAAAGAAATTTTCTCATCGGAAAGTTGGTCCATCAATAAATCAGTTAAATAACGCTAAGCTTTTTTCAATTGCAACGTCTGTGGACTCGTCTACCAAAATAAAAAACGGCATATTTCTAATGTTGTTTATCACATTTTCAAAATCAGTCTATCCAATAATATATAATAATAATATAACCAACAGAGACTTTCTAAATAGTGGTGAGAATCGGAACATTTCAGTTAACCCTTATACAAGAAACAACAAGAAATTAAATCTAGCCCGAACTCGGATGCAAATACCAGGAATACTATGTATGAATAATATGTAGTACATATTAAATAATAATCTTCAATCTGCTTATGGGCCCTGTAGTTACCTGAATACTTGTTGTCATCACATCTTTCACAATGATGCGCAACCAAATGACGTATATTATTACGTGTTTCATATTTCAGTAGTGATTATAAAGTGAAAATTGTGGATAAATTAAGGATTATTACAATGTTTTTGTAATGTTAAGCTTCGTACATCCACCATGAAATACTGTTTCCATATTGTTCTTCTTCGTCCGGCAGCGGCAGCTTTAAAGGTTTTTGTATTGTATTGATTTGATAATTCAAATATCCCAAGTGCATTCATTTGTTAATTTTTGTATGGAATCGTGCTTTATACTGTTCGTGGTTAATTGATATATTTCATTGAATGTAGTCCTGATAACGAATAGGATGCGGATGAATTTTGGAAATTTCAGAAATTTTGAAAAGCCCATTTTAATTATTTCATTTATTCGTTAACAATATTTTTAAATAATGATCGGATTAAACAATAAATAAAATAAAAAATTAGAGATTTCGTAGATATTCATTGACATTATATATGATAGGCATTACTGAATAAAAATTTAGATTGACTAACAAAAGCGTGCCATTCGAGACCCAGGAAAGATAAATCAAAAAAAGGAAATAACGCGGATACATAAAATAACAAGAAAGAGAACAACAACGGGTAAATTCCGCTGTAGAGCAACCGTAGACACGTGTTTCTGACTCATTGGTCGTCATCGGTACGGTGTAGCCAAGGAATAAGGTGGGATAACCTTGGAGATGTATGCTATACGGAAGACCATCAGGAGACAGACCACCATTTGTAGCTTCAGTTAGAAGATCCTCAGTTTTGAGGACAACAACTAACGTCGCCACGAGGAAGAGGTTTCTCGGATGGCACGCAGGTTGACATTGTCTTCCTCGTGGCTACGTTAGTTGTTGTCCTCAAAACTGAGGATCTTCTAACTGACGCTACAAATGGTGGTCTGTCTCCTGATGGTCTTCCGTATAGCATACATCTCCAAGGTTATCCCACCTTATTCCTTGGCTACACCGCACAGTGGTTTCAGTCCATATAGAGATTTGCCAAAAATGCATTTTGGCGATGTCATCTTTGATGTTCGAAATTGTTACTATAGTAAAGTGTACATACTAAAGTATTATTTACCAAATTTTCTTTTTGTTTGAAGCTTCCGCTATTGTTTTACAGTGCCTTAAAGTTGAGCGTTCCGATTATTCCCGAGAAAGGCATACGCGCGTGCATTGAATGTGTAGTGAAATAAGCTAATACTTTATCAATATTTACTAATGTGTTATATATCAGTAGAACGAGTGTTTCATCTACTTTCCAGACCTATAACTTCCTAATTAAAAAATACGTTAGTTTCCTTTGTAGAATCGTTTTTTCATACCTGTGCTGAAAATTAGATAATAACTACTTTAACTAAACTTTTCACTACTCGCCGGGTTTGCCCGGGTCAAGCTATTTACTGCATTTGGAAGCTAATATGTCTATAAAATGTACTAAAACTCATACTGCATTTCGCTGCATTTCTATGTGAAAATTAAAAAATTGGGAACAGGAGCGCGCTTGCATATTATGATTTTCTAATGCATAGCGTAAATACTTACAATATATGTTTTTAATTACATGAATAAAATAAAATTCTACATGTGCCCTCTAAGGTACATACATTATAAAGATTATAAAATTCTAAAAATATATTAAGTATAAACATTCCTGCTTGAATGTTGTTATTGTATGTGGCGTACACGTAAAGATAGATAATAGGTACCTATCTGATATTTTTATTTGTGGCATATGCCGCATATTTATAGTATCAAAATATATTAGTAGTTGATAAGGTAGAAAATATCGTTATTAACCAAATCCGTGTTTGTTACAGGCAAAATAAAAACAATCACAACAACCGCAAATTTCTAGAATCATCATTATTTTTCTATTTGCACCAAAATACATTTTGTGATATTCTTGTGGTAAGTACTAAGTATAAAAGCTAGCACAAAAGATACAAATGTTAGTTTTGTAGAAACCTGTATTACATTGTTTTCAACATCTTTCTTCATATTAAAACAACTTAAATAGAAAACATGGGTTATATAAATATTAATAAACGCGAGTTATGTGTTCGTTTAATAGAACATGGAAAGCACATAAGTACAGTGCATATGTACAGTACATCAAAGAAAGGTTTCCTGGTTTAACTGAAGCAAATAACACCTGTACTGTTGCAAGAATTCAAAAAAAATTGTTGCCAGAATTCGAACAGCGATGGAATAAAGCTGGCAGATCTAAAGACATATTTTTGACAAGATATGCTGAGTGGCTCAATGGCGATTTTCGTATACAATTCGATGAAGAGGAGGCCCCATCTACATCACATGCAAGTAAACGAGGAAGACAGTGCAAAGATTATGAATTATCATCGGCCAGAAGCAAGCACAGACAAGCCATTAGACTATTTCAGGAATCTGGGTTGGATCATATTCACCATTCCTATATACAAGGCCATTATTGAACAGTTACGCTCTATGCCGACAGAAACCTTGGATGGGCTTCATAAGAATTTAATAGAAGAAAAGATATCTGTGGTGCCTTATTCGAATGACGAAGCACTTGCATTGTTATTAGATCTAGATTTAACTAAACAACAGTATGAGTACTTTAGAAAATGTATTACAGATAAAAACCTCAAATTGTTTCCAGCGTACAAGTACGTGCTCGAAGCGAAAACCCAGTGTTATCCAGATAACATGGAAATAAGTGATATACGTGCTAAAATAAAATTGCAGTCTCTTTTAGATCACACAGTTACTAGATTATTGATGCTTGATTCCATTAATCTCCCTGGTGGTGACGCAAGATTGATTTTATACTGTCAGTGGGGATGTGATGGTTCTTCTGGACAAAGCGAGTACAAACAAATTTTATCAGGTGAAAGCAAATTAATATCAGATGCAAATCTACTGATAGCATCGCTCGTACCACTTAAGCTTGTTAGTGAAGTGGATGAAAGTGTCATTTGGCAGAATCCATCGCCTTCGTCAGTACGTTTTTGTCGTCCTATCCTTATAGAGTTTGCAAAAGAAACTCCTGAGAAAACTAGGAGTATAGTTACAGATATCGAATCTCAAATACTTGCATTAACATCATCCTCCGTGCTAATAAATACAGCAACATTTTCTATAAAACACACATTATATTTTACTATGGTCGATGGTAAAGTTGTTCAAGTTTTGACGAATACTCCATCGAGTGCTAACTGTAATGTATGTCTTGCCAAACCTAGTGAAATGAATGATCTTGCACGAGTAAGTCAAAAACCAGAAAGAGAAGAAACTTTCAGGTTTGATCTTTCAACTTTGCATGCCTGGATTAGGTTTACGGAATTAGTACTTCATGTATCCTATAATCTACCGTTCCAAAAATGGTCTGCTACCACCGAAGAAATTAAAAAACTAAAAGCGGCAAAAAAGCAACTTGTGCAGGATCGTTTCCGTAATGAATTTGGTTTAATAATTGACAAACCCCGTCAAGTTAGCGGCAATACCAATGACGGAAATACTGCAAGAAGATTTTTTGCCAATTCCTCTTGTACATCCTAAATAACAGGAGTTGATGAAACACTAATAAGAAGATTTTATATTATACTTCAAACTTTATCGTGCGGTAGGAAAATAAATCCGAGAAAGTTTGGTGTATACGCACGATCCACAGCTGAACTCTATGTAAACAAATACAATTGGTACTATATGCCATCTTCAGTTCATAAAGTACTTATTCATGGAGAGAGCATCATTACATACAATTCAATATTACCTCTTGGACAACTATCTGAATTTGCTCAAGAATCTAGAAACAAGGACTATAAAAAATTCCGACTGCATCATTCTAGAAAATGTTCGAGAACAGCTACGAATGAAGATGTTTTTCATACTTTACTATGCTCATCGGATCCATTTATAAGTGGTCTTAAAAGACAACATACACCGAAGCATATAGAACTCGATGAAGAAGCACTAAATTTACTAGATAGTGATGAATAACGTAAAAAGAGGTATTTTGTATAACGTTATGTACCGCTTACTTTATAATTGATTTAACTTTTATTATTATTTCGAAAGTTGTGACTGTATCATTTCACCTACGTTAACACGTGGATAAAATTTATGTCACTTTGTCCGCATTTAAAAAATGCCGAATATCATATTTTTATGTGAAAAATTTATAAACAGCTACATATAATTGTTTTTGAAACACTCTGTATACATCATTATTATAATTGTTATATTAAAAACTAGTGTTTATTATATTAGTTTTTATAATTTAATCTTTTAAGGTGAAATATATGCAATTAATTACATATCTTCATATGTAGATATTTTTTTCTTAATAAAGTAATAATATTTTCATAGTTTTTAATTATTCACATTAAACTTCAACTATTTAGCAGTACTCATACCAAATTTTATGAAAATCGGTCCTACGATGACAAAGTTACAGATTTTTGGCAAAAAAAATGTCGATTTGGAACCACTGTGCACCGTACCGATGACGACCAATGAGTCAGAAACACGTGTCTACGGTTGCTCTACAGGGGAATTTACCCAATATTTTTCTCTTTGTTGTATTTCATGTATCCACATTAATTCCTTATATATATATATATATATATATATATATATATATATATATATATATATACAGTGATGTGCAAATGTATGGAACCAAGTAAATATCTCTGAAGTTTCTAGAGATGTAGAAATTAAATTTGGTGGGTAGATATTACACTATATTTTGTATTTAGTTCGAATGTTTTTATCGCAATTCAACTTCCAGATTAACCGGAAGTAATGTCAGCTTGAAATTTTTAAATAGAACACCCTGTATATTATTTTAGTTTTGAATAGAACACTTTATTGCAAGTACAAAAATAATGGGTTCGATATGTTTTATTTCATGGCCAACCGTGATATTAACAAAAGAGTGATTTTTGTTACAATGCTAAGATCTAGTATTTTGCGAGTGTAAATCACAAATGTAACAATAACATTAAATACCAAAACTGAAATTGAGTACAACAGTACTTAAATTACTGAAAAGGGCGCTAAACATAGTAAAATAAAACATGACTACGACAAAGCGTTAGGATACCGTTAGTGTATTAAATGTTCAAACTGAGCACCATTTACCTCTTGACAGTAGGCCAGTCTATTTTTAAATGCCATTGTAACATTGGCCTTTGTTTCTGGTGGAATTCTTTGAATCTCTTGAGTTATTCTCTCAGCTAATTCTTGCAAATTATCTGGTCGATTAAAATAAACTTTGGACTTCAAAAAACCCCATAGAAAATAGTCCAGTGGATTAAGGTCTGGTGATCGAGGAGGCCATTCTATAGCACCTCTTCTTCCAATCCACCTATTAGGAAATGTCCTGTTTAAACGATCTCGAACAATGCGAGCGTAATGAGGTGGTGCCCCATCTTGCTGAAACCAGATATTATTTGGCAGTTGTCCATTTTCCTCCAGCGCCGGAATTATTTGTGCATCCAAAAGTTCTAAATACATGTTCCCGTTCAAATTTCCTTCTAAAAAGAAAGGCCCAATAATTCTGTTATTGTAAATACCGGCCCAAACGTTCAGTTTTTGAGAGTGTTGCGTATGAGCTTCTTGTACCCAGTAAGGATTATTTTGGGACCAGTAACGGCAGTTGTGTCGATTAACTGTACCGTTCAAACAAAAAGTTGCTTCATCAGAAAACACTACATTTTGTACAAAATTATCGTCACGGTTACAAATATCCATAACTGATTCACAAAATTCTAGCCGTCTGTTGAAGTCGTCGTCGGAAAGTTCTTGAACAAGGCGAATTTTGTACGGGTAATATCTTTCTCGTTTTAATATCCTCCCTACTGAACGACGGCTAATTTCGTGCATATTGGCCAGTTCAGTAGTAGACAAATTATGATTTTCCTCTAAAGATATAGCAATATTTTGAGCTACTTCTTCATTTGTAGCAGTATTTATACGTCCACTTTTTCTTAAATTTCCGACGGTGCCATTTGTATTGTACCTTTGCAAAGTCTTTGTAACTATCGAACGTGTTATTTGTCTATTCGGATGAATATTGTTAAAAAGGTCACAAACTTCTTGATGCGTTCTTCTTCTGTCGCCAAATCCAATCATCATTAGTATTTCAATTCTTTCTCTTTCGCTTAAATGAGCCATTTTTGCGTTAAAACTAAAATACTACTTATTTTGACAATAACTGTCACTGCTACAATTATTACATGGACTACCAGATATTATTACATTTTCATTCAAAAATAATTTTTTTTTGTTAATATCACGGTTGGCCATGAAATAAAACATATCGAACCCATTATTTTTGTACTTGCAATAAAGTGTTCTATTCAAAACTAAAATAATATACAGGGTGTTCTATTTAAAAATTTCAAGCTGACATTACTTCCGGTTAAACTGGAAGTTGAATTGCGATAAAAACATTCGAACTAAATACAAAATATAGTGTAATATCTACACACCAAATTTAATTTCTACATCTCTAGAAACTCCAGAGATATTTACTTGGTTCCATACATTTGCCCATCACTGTATATATATATATAAAATTAAATTATACTTACTGATTATTTATCCAATTTGTGATGTAATTTGAACGATTCAATAAGATAAATTTGTATACATAAGACTTATTTTATTATATCGAATTTTTGACATAACATTTTGACATAATGACAGTACTTAGTTTCAAGCAAGATTTACATTGTTATAAAAATACTTATTGAACAAAGTTCGTGTCACAAGTATTAAATTAATTTTATAAAGGAATATTAAGGTAACTTTATAATCTATTAAGCCTGAGATTAATAAAAGTTCATTCATGCTCTTCATTTATATAATTTTTTTAAAAACGACTGAGAATACTAAATTTTTTTATCAATTTAAAAGCCGGCATATTAAATATTTATTAAAGAATTGTTTTATAAAGCCCCAGTATAGTGTTAAACGTAGTATTTAAGACTGCTAGGGAAGATACGCTGCATTTTATACAGCATCTGTCAATTTTCATTAGCCATAGGCGATCAATCCATACAATACGTGGCAACGTGGCGTCCTACTTTCCTTTCCAATGCCAACGACGCGACAACCGATACAGGCTCACAAATACAAGTTCGCAGTAAGCATTGGACCACCGATTCAGGTATTTCTAATGCGTTCAGAAATAATATTTACGGGTTGCAAGGATTTGTTTTTCTTTTTGCTTTCAGTAAATGCAGAGAATTACTAAACTGCGTTCACGCTGCATGACACAAACAAAAGCGTAATTCTAATAAAATTAAAAAATAACCATAATAAAATAAATAAAAAAGGATTCTTCCCTGCACAGCAAGACATTTGATGTTTCCCGTTCCAGTAATAAGACGGCCACGGACCGCAACGTGTTCCCTGCTAAACATTGAATGTAAAATCTGGGTCGGGATCGGAGAATATCGTTGTGATGTCGGTTGTTGTCGGCATTGGTGACGGACAGTAGGGGTACCACGTTGTCACGTATTACATTTATACGTACAGATCGCACTAAACATTGAATCCCTATACCTAATGATATTTGACACATGCGGTATATAATACAAACAAACATGAAGACAAGATCAAAACCAATAAATGATAATTTGTTGTTAGATTCCAAATCAAAGTGAAAAATCCCTCAACCGAATACATTACATTCCTTACGAGTAACTTTTTGAGATGGCTTCTAAATTTCTTCAAATGTTTTTTGCCTGTTATGCTTATAATTAATATTGTAGACTTCCGTATATAATAAATAGAACCCTTGAAATAACTGACATAAATTTAAACGTCATTGGAATATTAGATATTGTTCTTTGCAGGGGGAAAAGTAATATATTTACAAATAAAACAGAGTAAGTGTTCTGTTTCGAATGTTCACAGAATTTTTATTCAGAAGTTATAATTACTTATGAATAATTTTTTACTCTTTATAAGTTTATTATTCCAAACAAACTTTTTTTGATCAGAGTTAAATTTATACATCAAGTTTCAAACAAATAAACATAAAATATACGAAAATTCATTCAAACGTACTTTGGAATTTTTTAGATTTTGGCTAAGTTTATATACACTGCGTTGTTTTCATATTTTTGGGCCTTCTCGTCTGCGCGCTATGCGAATCATATTCTGTTACTAACAGTGATTAGATACAAGTGGCCGTAATGTTAAGCCACTTTAATTTTCATGTGAGAGAATGTTCAAAATTTAATGCCAACCACTAACATGCGGGTGAATTATTGTGTAAGCTTTATCAATTGCATAATGTTATTTTTTTATTTCGGTTCACTTTATAAAATCCGTTTATTTTATATATGTATATCGGTGTTTTTTGAAAAGAATTTTATGATTTACATCGAAATACCTACATCAACGTCAACAAATGGCTTTTAATAATTCATTGTAATGTCATTCGAATATATTGCTTTCAGTATATTGTGTTAACTGAAATTTGCACTGGTTATTAATATTTTGACTAGAAATATGTACTTACAGAAATTAATTATATGAAAGATCTCCACATCATAAATTTATTGTAATAATAAAACAGTCCAAATCGATAAAAATCATAATTTCCAATAAAAATTAAATTTAAATAGATATGTAGGTATTCATTTGCCATAAGCATTGCTTGCTGAAAATATGGCATTTACATAGTAAAGAATACATTACTAACTACGATTGGTGCACACAGTGGACAAGGATACGGTTTGCGAAGTATTGCGATTATTAAGGGTAAGGCTTTATACTTCATATCTTATTCAATCAACACACATTTCCTTAGCTATGCCGTACTGATGTGGACTAACGAGTGCTTGACCTATCATCCAATCATCAACAATGCCTCCCCATACATCTATGCTAATGATCTCTCTATCAGTGAAGTAAGGGTTTTCATTTGAATAGTAATGACATTTTTTTGTTGTTAACTATTCCTTTATTATGGAAACCAGCTTCATCCGCACATAACACACTATCAAAAAGAATTGACCGGGAATTCGTTTTAATTACTGCCCATTGGCAAAACGCTCTTCTAGCTTTAAAATGATGGATGCGTAGCTCAATATTTAAATGTATTCATTACGGATGATATTTACTTCACTTTAAGGTCATGGCAACGATGGTTTGTCTAATATTCAGTAAACGACTTCTTCCATGGGTACTGACGTGTGGATTATCTGTTGTTGCCATAAGAATTCTTAATTGATTTTCATCATTAATCACATATTTAGGTTTCCTTGGTTTCGAAGCAGCAATACTAGTAGTGGTAATGAAAGCATCCATTACTCTTCTAAAGGCATCGGATTTGGACATCTTCTCTCAGGGCAACGCTGCTGGTAAACTCTTTGGGCTGATAAATATTTTTTTTGACATTCCTTCAGTACAAAAAGACCGTATTAAAATAAAAAAGATAAAGCTGGCAAAATTATATAAAGAAACAATAGCTCAGTAATGGTCATTTTTATAATAATGACGTCTTACATGTTTTTGGTGCCAAATTTAGTAAGCAATTCAAAAATTAACCGATATACAGGGCGTTCCATTTGGAAAAATTAACTTTTAGACAAAAATATATCATGTAACTTTAATCCAGTTTTCTGCAAATCCAATTAGTATTAGCAAAAAAATAAAATATATCTGTATTAGGAACTTTCATTATGAAGTACGCTACCAAAAATTCTGTCCATCTAATACGTCGTCTTTGAGAAATATAATTTTATAAAAACATTCAATTTTTCAGAAAAATGGTAATAAGTTGGAAACCTTAAATTTTAGGGCCTATACTATCTTATACTTTTTGACTAAAAATTATACGGGGAATACAAAGGTTTAATAATATACATGGTGTTCCATTTAAAAAACTATAACTATGGTCAGCCACCAAGTTATGGAACACTGTCTAACATAGAAGAAAAAACCGAAATATCTTTTCTCATAAAGTCACAATCTGCCTTCCCCACAGAGATACTCAACCTGTATACATATATATTAATTTAATATGTGGTTAATATATATTAAACACATATATTATGTTCTAGTGCCAGATGGACTGATGAGCGAGTGCGAAACTAACCGTTAGGGGCATATTCATAGTCGCATATTAAGAAACACTCATTCTCACTTCTTACTCACAGGGCCAATTTCTCGCTTTTTGAAATTCATGAATGATTAGCAACTCATAGCCGCCTTAAGTTGACCTCACTTTTGAGCGGGAATTGAGTAATCGTTAAGGTTAGAAGTTGGTGTGCTTATGAGATGCTTACTGGTTCCTCACATCGTGTTTAAAATAGATTTTTTAGTAATTATAGTAAATTGTTTATTATTATTTGGTTATTTTGTAGTTATTTTATGGTTATTATATTAAGCTGTTTTAAAGTTAAGCAATAGGAGGTTATTAATTGTAAATATTGTTCAAAAATAATATTTGCATAGGCTGTTGGTTGGTAAGTAGAAAAAACTATCCCATCCCTTATGAAACTATATAAATATACATTTTTGTACTTTATACTTATTGGTTGGTGCTGGTTTATATATATTGGTGTTGGTGCAAAATATAAAAGTAGACATGGAAGGCAAAAGATTATTTTTCACGGTCGATGAAAAGATATATTTAAAGCAATTAGTCAGTAAATATAGCAACATCATCGAGTGCAAAAAGACAGACTGCATTAGTGTTGGTAAGAAGAAGAAGGCCTGGCTTACACTAACAAAAGAATTTAATGTTGTAACCGAACATTCAAATGTATTAATTAGGTAATAGGCCTATTCTTATGTTATTAAACAATTGTTTTTATAGCGAACCACTGAGCAATTAAAAAAGTGTTGGTACAATTTAAAAAACCGTAGGAAGAAGGAATTGGCAGAGGAAACAATGGAACGTATGGCCACTGGAGGTGGTCCTTATATACCACCCCCAGATGATCATTCTATGGATAATATCCTGGACAATGTGGATATAGAATTAAAAGATACTTTTGATAGTGATGCTGTTGCATTAGAAAATGGCATCGAAATAGATCAAGCAATTGACATGAATCAAGTAACTTGCGATGATCACAATGAAGGTGATGTTGCTACTGAAGAAGGTATTGTATTTGTAAATAAGATTAATTTTGTTTTAGTATGTCCTTCTTTTAAGAAATACACTTTGTTTATGAAAATGAAAAAAAAAATTTTAATATTTGCCCAACCCGCACCAGGACACTTCCAAAATATACCTCAAGAGGCACTGCTATTGAGAGAGAATTGGAGTGAGGCTTGAACGTAACCAAAAAATGATGCAAAATGAACAAGAAGTCCATCAACTACGTGTAGAACAATTCACATTAAAAGTGGAAGAGCAGCGTATGAAAGTGGAAGAACAGGCAATCAGAAAGCGAATCGCTGAAGTTGAATTGGAAATTGCACTAAATAAATTAAAAGAAATAAAAAAAAATAATGATTAATTCAGTTGTATTTGTATTTCCTTGCCCAGTTATGTAATTTACATATTTCTGAATAATTTACTAAGCACTCATATGTATACCAGTATATAATTTAATGAGATTGTTGCTAAGTAAATCTTTATTAAAAAAAAAGGTTGTAATATGTTCGTTGGTGTAGAATAAAACAAAAAAACTATAATTTGAGCAGTAATCATTTCAATATTTATTCAATATCGCCAATAATCACAAACATATATATTTAATACGTAGTACTTGTGTAATATGATTTACTTGCCTACAATGTGGGTACAATCATGTCAATTAACAGTAATCAAAATAACAATAAAGAAAATGACAGTTTTAACAAAATATGAAGGATATTGTCCAGTTCTAGAAAGGTGATCATTATAAATGTAATAGAAATGGAAAAAACTATTATCCAAATTTCTTGCCAAATTTTGAGAAACTTCCTTAATTATTCTATGGATAGCAGTCTGGCTTATATTTTCTGTATCGTACTTTACTCTCTAAAATTTCATTAATAATTACAACCACTAGCATAAAAATGCAATGCGATGGATAATTTTGTTATTGATGGAATTGGTAGGCGACGTTGAGTAGGTAGGTCACCTCCAGGATAGACTAGTGGTAGCAAAATATTTTCAATTGTATTTCGAGAAAACCGGTAACGCTGCAATTATAGATACTGCAATTTCTCTAGCTATTCGTCTAACGCTCAGTTCCGGATCTTCTTGAACACGGTCTAAAATTTCTTCTTCTACTTTAGGTTGCCTCACAAAGCGCTGCCTGCCATAGTTTGCTGTTACAGGAGCTAAGCGACCGGTTTCTCGAAGGCGTCTCTCTACTGCGGCAAACGTTGGAGGACTTGGAACACGACGATTTGGAAACCGTTCCGAATATACTCTAACACTCTCGGCACAATTGCCTTGACAATATCCATATACTAATACTAATAACATATCGGTATATTCTTCGTTGGTGTATTGAACAGCCATGACAAAACGAAAATAAAAGTAATGATGGAAAACACTTTTGAAAATCCAGAAAAGTCGTTGTCAAATATTCAAATAGTCATAACTATGGAAACCAACAATAACAACTAAATACAAACATATGTATTTTACAAAACGCAGGGCACAAGTGGAATTCTTAAAACAAAAAAAAACATCAAAAAAATAGCATTTTTGCATCAATTGTCGAGATAAATAGAGTATCTTTTTTGTAAACCAGTGCCTTTTTGTTTTAACCTATCTGGTATTGGCCGTACTGTATTTTTTAAAAAAGAAAACATTTTACAAAAAAAAATTATCAATTCAAAAACGACGTCAAAAGACGTGTACATTGTTTAAAGAGACGTCTAAACGGCCTAAGACACGTGTACACGGCTTAAAGATACATGTACATGGAGCACACAGTATGCGCTGCCGTCCTCTAGTTAATGTTCTCAAATCTTAAAATGCGATTTTTGAGAAAACGATGCAATTTTTCGAGTCTTTCCAAGAGTACCTTTTTTCTTGTACTTAAGACACTTAATCTAAATTTTAAAGACAAACTCTTTTTTATCGATTGGCGTAGAAAATGGAAATGATTTAATATTTATAAACGCAGGTTCTCCGCCTATGGATTGATTACTATCACAATTTTGATATAGAATTTCTTGACTCATAGAACTATGTAAACGTGACAAAATTTAGCGCAATCGCTCCAGCCGTTTCAAATTTATAACAAAAAAACAATTTTCCAACTGCAACTTCAGGACCGTATTGCGCACAAACTAAGCAACTTTGACTAAGCCAAGTTTTGCTAAATCGGTTTATTTTGGTCCGAAAAATACGTGGTAGAGTTGTTTAAAGACCTTTTAGAGACACCTTGTATATTAACCACGTATTAAATTAATATTACTTATCCTGAATGAAATAAGGATTTCTTATCGCTTCCGACGCTTCGATCGCAGTATTGCTTTGAGTCGGTAGAAGGTTAAACATATAAATTATGTTTCCTTCTGTTTCAAAGAGAGAATTAAGAAATTAACTCTCACACTTGCAAAGATCGCCTCGATTTGTATAAATACACAAATTCGAAAGAACAAGGAAAAGACGCCAGATGCCGAACTGATGAGCGAGTGCGAAACTAACAGTTAGTCTTCGGTGATGGTGTTATCTTTTCCTTATGTTCATTAATTAATTGATATAAAGCAAGTAATTTTCAATTTAAATATAAATCCGCTAATTCAAGAAATCGGTGCATATGTATGTATATACAGCATGTGTCAATTTTCATTAGCCATAGGCGATCAATTCATGCAATACGTGACATAGGGGTGCCACGTTGTCACGTATTGCTCTCCAATGCCAGCGCGACCGATACATGCTGGAAAATACAAGTTAGCAGTAACTATTGGACCACTGACTTGGGTGTTTGTAATGCGTTCAGAAATAATATTTACGAGTTGCAAATTGCAAGGATTTGTTTTTCTTTTTCCTTTCAGTAAATGCAGAGAATTATTAAGCTGCGTTCACGCTACATGACACAAACAAAAGCATAATTCTAATAAAATTAAAAATAAGGTGAATAAAAAAGAATTCTGAAAGTAATAATAAACTACTAGATCAGGAGATCGCGGCGGCCATTTGATGTTTCCCGTTCCAGTAATAAGACGGCTTTTATTGCAGACTAGATCGCAACGTGTTTGCAGCTAAACATTGAATGTAAAATCTGGTGGGGAGAAGTGGGAAGATCGGAGAAAATCGTTGTGATGTCGATTGTTGCCGGGTTTGGTGACGGACAGTAGGGGTGCCACGTTGCCACGTATTACTTGTATACGTATAAATCGCGCGTAAACATTGACTCCCTATACCTAATGAAAATTGACACATACGGTATACGTATGTATGACTCCTGTATATACAGCTTGAGCGCGCGGGGTATGATCACCCGATGCTAGTCGATATTCTTCGGACGTATATTCGGCAAATGATCTCCGCTAGCTGTGTTCGCCAGATATAGATATATAGATTTATTTTTCCAGAGTTGTTATTTCGTTATATTTACTGGAGAGAATCTCTAATTTTAATTTCTATTTCAAGGGTCGTTTTTATGTTATTTTATGGTATTCCTGTTATACTTATTTATAGCTTTTTTTTTTACCATGGAATTTCTATTTATTTATTTTTCTCTAGACATCTTAGTTTATTCTGCAGATGTTTCAGGCGGGTTGTTTTTATTTCATTCTAAAACCCAGTTGTACTGCTATAACTTTGTACACAACTACATTATTATTTAATTTCATTAGGATAATCATAATTACGTTATAAGTTAATTGTAATCAATCTTCGCGTTATTATCGACTTAGTTATCTAAGCAATCGTCATCACTTAAAGAGAAAATTTAATTTGTTCTTTTTGTCAATCTGCAAAAAAATAATCAGATCACTATGAGTTCGAATATGAGCAGGCAATGCTAGTATGTTGTGCCGTTACTCTAATATGTATTATCGGACCACGTTTAGATGCGAGTTTACGTATACCATCGGGTGATCATACCTCGCGCGCTCTTGCTGTATATATATATACTGTGTGTCCAAAAAGTCTGGAAACACCCAAATAAAATCGAAACGGATGATTTTTGAGAAAAATGCAAAAACGGGTCAATTAGTATTTTCAAAAAACTACTGGCTGATGGTATCTGTTTGGAATTTTTGATGACCTTGAAAAAGTTATGATGTCATCAAAAAAAATTTAAATGGCAACGTCGCATTTTTAATTTTATTTTTGATAGATCTTTTAATTGTCTAAATGACTGTAAAAAAAAATTTCATTTTACTTAAGAAAATGTCCGAGAAAAATTTAATTACTTTTTCGAAAATGGAAAAGTTTGTCTTTAAAAAAAAACATAGTTGGCTTAAAAGTCGATTATTTTTCAAACACATTTCGTTTTATTTCTGACATTCTGTCAAATACGAATTGTGCGTAAGTTAAAAAAATCTGTTTAAAAATGGTTTTAAGTGAGAGGGAACGTATTCAAATATTGATGATGATTGGTTTTGGGGATAGGGCTCGTTCAGTTAGAGAAGTTTGCGACTTATTTAATACAGAACATCCGGAGCGTTCCCAATTAGTATGTCTGCAGTGAGTAAGGATTCACAAAAAATTTCAAGAAGAAGGCCATGTTCGGGATCGCCCTAGAAGTGGTCGTCCAAAGATCGCAGAAGATACGCAACTCGACGTATTATTGTCAGTAGAGGAAACTCCAAATTCTAGTACACGGCAGCTTGCTCGGGAGTTTAACGTGTCGAAGAGTAGTACAATTGGTAATATTTTCCGGAAAACTAAGTATCATCCCTACAAAATCTGTTTGGTTCATTAGCTGTCTGAAGACGACTTCGACAGGCGTGTACAGTTTTGCGAACAACTGATACCTATGTGTGATAATGATCCGTTTTTTTATCAGAAACATCTTATTCTCAGATGAAGCTACGTTCACATTACATGGGACTGTTAATAGACAAAACTGCAGGTACTGGGCACGCCAAAATCCACGCTGGATGAGAGAGGTACGAACTCAGTATCCTCAGAAATTAAATGTATGGGCTGGTTTAATTGGTAACAGAATTATAGGGCCTTTCTTCATCAACGGTAACCTGACGGCGGAAATGTATTTGGATTTTTTACAAAATTATTTAATTCCGTCATTAGCAGAAATATTTCCGAACCATGAAGATCCTAATTTGCCCAGCCAAAGAATTTGGTTTCAACAAGATGGGGCTCCACCCCACTATGCGGGAAATGTTCGGCATTATCTCGAGAATACCTTCCCAAACAGATGGATTGGCAGGAGGGGGGCTATCTAGTGGCCGGCTAGGTCGCCAGATCTAACGCCTATTGACTATTTTTTGTGGGGTTACCTAAAAAATAAGGTATACGCAACTAAACCTGAAAATTTGGAAGACTTGCGTCAACGGATTGAGATTGAAGTACGAAGGATCACTCCTGAAATGATAGAAAACGTTCAAAATGAATTTTATTATCATTTAGGGTATTGCCAAGATGCTCAAGGACAACATTTTGAACATGTATGTAAGAGTTTTTGCTGATTTCTACGATTAAAATTTTCTTTGTTTTCTATAATTTTTTTTTTCAAAATTTTTCTTAAGTAGAATGAAAAATTTTTTGACTGTCGTTTAGACCAGGGGTCTCCAAACTTTCCAGCCTTAGGGCCATACTGATTACTCCAGTAAGTGCCGAGGGCCAAAACCATATTATCATTGTTGCCGGTGGTAAAAAGTGAAATAGTCCACTGATGAAAGAAAGTCCGAAAAAGTACGCAACGTTTAAAAAAGGCTGCAAAACGGCAACACTGCATATTATTAATTTTCCTGTCATTATCTGTAATTTCTAGATTAGTCGTAGAGTACGAGCCATGAGGAGTAACGTGACACGACATCTGGTGGACACAAGCGGAAATAGGTAGTACCTTCTATCGCTAACAGATGGCGCTAATAGCACGTACAGAATAATCTCGTTGGTTCGAGAAAGTTCTGGTGTCTTCCACTCACTTCTAGATGGCAGTAATTGGAATATATAAGAAGGCTAGTGGCGCAACCACAAGTCAGTTCCTATGACACTGTTGTGAAATAAAATAGTGCGTACCTCCTTAAAACGTGTTTGTGCGTATTTAAGTTTAAGACATCTTTGTAACAGTATTTTGATTTGAATTGTTGCTTTTGTGTGTGATTTAGTAGTATGGAAAAGAAGCGAAAAATTGATAGTGAATGCAGAAAATTCAAAGATCAGTGGAACATTCAGTATTTCGTAATTGAGTCCAGTAAGAAGGCGCTATGTTTGATTTGCAATGAAAGCATAGCCGTTCTCAAAGAATATAACATTAAACGTCATTATGAAACAAAACAGTTTCAAAATTACTCAAAATATACAGGAAGTTTGCGGACAGAAAAATTCGAAGCTATGAAGCGCGGATTGAAATCGCAGCAATCTTCATTTACAAAACTCAAAACTGAACAAGAGGCTGCAACGCGTGCCAGCTTTCGTGTGGCTCTTGAAATTGCAAAACGTGGAAAACCATTCACCGATGGAGAAATGATCAAAGAATGCATAATTGCAGTAGCCGAAGAAATGTGCCCTGAAAAGGTAAATTTATTAAAAAGTGTCAGTATGTCAGCAAACACTGTGGCTCGAAGGGTAGAAAACATCGCTGAAAATATATCCTCTCAACTGTTCGACAAAAATGGACATGTTGAGTGGTTTTCTTTGGCCTTGGATGAGTCAACGGATGTGTCAGATACTGCTCAGGTGTTGATTTATATTCGAGGAGTAGATAAAAGCTATGAAGTGCATGAAGAACTTCTTGATATGAATAGTATTCATGGCACAACTACTGGTACAGATATTTTTAAAGGAGTTGAAATGGCCATTAATCAAAAGAACCTTCGATGGAAAAACTTGAAATGTATTACAACTGATGGAGGCAAAAACATTAGTGGGAAAGATAAAGGAGTGGTCGCTCTTGTGTCAAAGGCTGTAGAAAATGACGGTGGTTTAAAACCATTAGTCTTACATTGTTTGTATCATTCATCAACAGTCTTTGTGCGGAAAATGTTTGGATATGTCTGAAGTTCTGAAACCAGTCATATCAACTGTTAATTTTATCAGATCTTTTGGGCTGAATCACCGACAATTCCGACAATTTATTGAAGAGATTGGAGAAAATGACTTACCTTATCATACTGCCGTACGTTGGCTTAGTTGTGGGAAAGTCCTTCAGCGCTTTTTTGAACTTCGAGCAGTGATCGAAATTTTTTTGAATGAAAAGCATCGCTCTCTTACTGAATTACAAAACAACGCATGGCTGTGGAAGTTAGCATTCTATGTTGATTTGACAAAACATGTGAACGAACTGAATTTGAGATTGCAAGGAGAAAACCAGCATCTTCCTGATTTATACACTAATATCAAATCATTCCGGAAGAAATTGATACTGTTTCAATCACAACTACGAAGTAAATGTTTTTCACATTTTAAAACATGTGAAATATTCAGCCACACTACTGAGACTGAGTTTCCTATCGATTTTGCAATCGAAACTTTGAGTGCTTTGAAAATAAATTTTGATACTCGTTTCTCGGACTTTGATGCCATTGCGAATCAAATTAAGATTTTTCAGAATCCTTTTGATACTGACATTGAAACCCTAGCCCCGGAACTTCAAATGGAAATAATTGATCTACAGTGCAGTGATATAATTAAGAACAAATATCAAAACTCATCTTTGTTGGAATTTTATAAGAGTCTTCCACTGACACAATTTGATAATTTGCATAAATTTGCTTGTGGGCTGTTTTCTGTTTTTGGTGCTACTTATTTGTGTGAGAAGACCTTCTCCAAAATGAAGTACACAAAAAATGTTTACAGATCTAAATTAACTGATGAGCATCTTAAATCTCTTTTAATAATTGGTACAAGTAAAATTAGTCCACAACTACAAACTATTGTCAGTGGAAACTCTCAATTACACAAATCTCATTAGTATTTCATATGTCATTATGCTTGTTATAAGTTGTTTTTATTTAAAATGTATAAAATGTTAGTTGGATTCATTTCAATAATTTGTTAGTTATTATATACTGAAGTAAAATTTTCTGCATATTATACATGTCTTTACTCATTACAATTCTGTGTTTCTTTATCCAACTTATCACAAAAACAATAACAATAAGCCTACAACAATGTTATGAGTAGTTAGCCCATGACCATATCAATGTAGATGTCATATTAATAATTATTCAACATAAAATTAGAATACTTCAGTAAACTAAATTTAATTTGCTATAAAAAATATGTTCTCTAAAAGGAGTTTTCAAGTATGCTAGCTCTCCGCGGGCCGGACAAAATCTGTCCGCGGGCCGGATGTGGCCCTCGGGCCGTAGTTTGGAGACCCCTGGTTTAGACAATTAAAAGATCTATCAAAAATAAAATTAAAAATGCGACGTTGCCATTTAATTTTTTTTTTGATGACGTCATAACTTTTTCAAGGTCATCAAAAATTCCAAACAGATACCATCAGCCAGTAGTTTTTTGAAAATACTAATTGACCTGTTTTTGCATTTTTCTCAAAAATCATCTGTTTTGATTTTATTTGGGTGTTTCCAGACTTTTTGGACACACAGTATATCAACTTGTTTTTGTGGTTTAGCGGCGGTAAAATTAATTCAATACAAAACAAAACATTAAAACCTTTCAATAATATAGATATTATCTTTCTCAATTAATCATCATTAACTAATTAAAATATTAACAACTATTAATTAAACTGTAACATATCTTTGACAAATATATTTTTTGGCGGCAAATATATTTGGCGCCAAAACCAAGACTAAATTAGGAATACAAATGAAAAATAAATACATATCTGTAAATCTATTTCTGAATCATTCAATTTGCAATAAAAAATATAACCGAAATTCCGGTAGGTAAGTACATTCACTGTGAATAATTATGTTGAACTTGTTAAGAAGTCCAAGTCTCATCGAACCCCTATTTAAGCAAGAACTAATTAACCGTTGTCGAATTGTTTCCCAATTAATAATTTAGTTAGCTAACCGATTAACCGAGTGTTAGAGACGCGAAGTGTGACGTCAGCACTTGTGACGTCAGATGGAATCTGTACGTAATGAATATTGGCACTTCTTTCTGGTTGGTTATATTTAGTTTCGTTTCTAAACTACTTTAACAAAATAAACATTCACTAAACTACTGTAAAGTGGATAAACTGTTCGGCTGTTTAAGGTGTCATTTATATTATGCATTAGTAAATAACAATATGGTTATATCTGTGATTATAGTCGTAGAGGAAAAAGCATCGCGTTTTTATATTATTCTATTTTGAATGATACTTTTCACATCCCAGGGCTCAGACCAACAGACAGTCAAACGTATTCTCAAGTCGTAGCGCGCTTTTGCAAAAGACACACACATAACCGTGTAGTGCGCGAAATCCAAAATCACGATCAATACAGCGTACTTGGGACAGAAAACAGTGTGCGTGCCCGTATAGTACGGTTAGTCGCAAACTGTCGACTGAACAGTCTGGTTGGTAAACTTTAAACAGACGAGACATATTATAGCGAAAAAAATTGATGGCACTCTGAGGGCGTGAAAATATTTGTGTGATCCAAACAACAGGGTCCACAAGTATTAATAAACAAATCTCTAAGAGCGACCCCATCATTTTACATGATGTTTACGCGAATTTATCTAATAACACTTCTTCAACTAGTCCACGTGGTGGTGTGAGTACTTAGAATGTTAATAGTTCTCAACTATTTTAAACTTAATCATTATTTGTTATGATATGTAGATGTTCCAATACGAAGATTAACTTTAGAGAAAAGGAAAAGGAAGTGCTTGATCAAATTTTGGGACCTGGACGTTATGATGCTAGAATCAGGCCGTCGGGAGTCAATGGCACAGGTGAGAATAATTATCTTATTTCTCGTGTTGCTATTAATTTAGGACGCCGGTAACAGAGTTAAGATTCTGTCCACGTGTTTGTCTTTGCTTGATGTACATAAAATTAAATGTAACTGTTGTCCATCACTCCAGATGGGCCAGCCATTGTCCGAGTTAACCTGTTTGTACGCAGCATTGCGACCATAAGTGACATCAAGATGGTAAGTTTAAGCTGGCCAAATATCATGTATTAAGATAGTGTAGTGTTGCTGCTACACAAGCCAGCATGGGGCGGTGACACGATCAGCGGACACCTTGTGCCTTTTAAAAGCAGAGAAAAAGGTTTCTTTAAATGAAATAAATACTCTTTTAATTGGAACTGATTTTTTTTTGAAAAAGCGCCAGAGGTATATATGTATGTATTTATATTCTTCTGAAAATCAAAGATGCTTCTATCGCCGAAATATTCAATTTAATATGCACGAAACAAAAACCAAATTACTATCAAAAGTGATGCGACAAAATATTTGGCGCCTTTTTTTTTATAATAGTGTTTTCGCAATATTATCTCTGATATGGTCTCTAGTTCACTATATATCCAAGATTTGTATTTTCCAGTTTTATATTATTTTTGAAAAATGCGATTAGTTATCTTATTCTTACTTAATATTACTGTTGTTGTTGAAATTAATCACACACTTTTATATAGGTATGTAATTAATTTCTGTCCAGAATTACTATTTTTATCTAAAATCATCTTCAGAATCAATTTAATTTAACACAATTTAGTTATTATAATAGATTGAGGACAAAATTTTAGATACTATAGAATTACATTGTAATAATATTTGTTGTGAAAATGTCTAAACCGATTAAAAGCTGCGCTGGACACATTATTCTAAAAGAAAATGCTTATAGAACCAACTTAAACAAAATTTACAGTAAATTATTTAAGTTCCTTGTTGATGCTAATTTATCTCTATATAAATTAGTAGTTAAAACACTGGATCGAAATACGTTTCAGATATGGATGTTTTCTTTATATTTATATGTATAATATTGTCTAAAGAAAAAATCTACAATACTGAATTGAAAATGCTTTTTAAGGGTTTTCGCATAAAAAGCATTCGTTTATAAATGTCTGCAAAAATAATTTTTATTCATAAGATTGACAAGTATTATATTAAAAATGGAAAATGAAGATGGCCAGGCAAAAACTATTATTAATCATGTTAAGGAGCATTTCCAACAAAATTTCTCCCCAGAAGATTGTTAAGTACTAAATAGAAAACACCTTTTGAAAGTTCCCCCCAAAAAGCATTACTAGATACGTAAAGATAAATTTACGAATCTTCATCAAAATATTTTCTATGCACTAAATTGTTAACTATTAAATTAAAAATGCCTTTTAAAATTTCCCGCCAAAAAGCATTATTATATAATAAAATTCCTAAAAAAATATTTTGTGTGCAGTAGACTGATAAATATCAAATAAAAAAAAACATTTAAAAAGGCTTCGCTAAACCACATGAACATCTCTGCCCAAATATATACTATGCAATAGTATATGTTGAGTACGAGCACTTATGAAATATAGAAATAATAATAAAATAAAACACCTTTTTCACAAAAAAAAAATAGTTTAATAACTAGATGTCACACATCAACAGTAGTAACTAGTAAACATATTACCTACGAGACAATTTATAATAAGAATATTATACAGAACAATTTTAAAGGTAGGGTGAAAACCGATTAATGCAAAATTACAAGGAATATTAACAATATATTATTCTGAGAATTAGTTCAATTGGGAAATACAGAATATTTATGAAAAAGACAACGGGTTAAATTAACGGTGAGAAGATTATGGATTACAATCCTAAGTAAAATATTACTGAAAAGTTTAATACATCTTTCAAAGAATGTCGTAAGTGTTAACCGATGTCGGTATACAAGATAACAGTTTGTTATCAAGAGGAGAAATATCATTATTCAGGGAGATATTTTTTATGTTTTATCACATATCTAAGTTTCTATTGTTGCTTTGGTCAACAAAACTAACATTTTCTAGACTGAAGTTGTGAACTGTAATATGATGTAGAGCTAATGCGGATTTTTCTAAATTGTGCAATTTGACATGAGTCATGTGTTATTTATATTGTATTTGAACATTTCTTCTAGTTTGTCCAATATATAATTTTGGACAACCACTACAACGTATTCTGTAAATGCCGGATTCTTCAAGGGATCTGTGTTAACAATTTTGGTTTTCAGACATTGTTGTAATTTATTATTGTTGGAGAAAGCTGCAACTAAATTGTATTTTTTAAACAGTTTTATTACACTGTTATGCCAGTTTTTATGGAAAGATATCTTACAGTATTTTTATTAGTTATTTAGAATGTCTGTAGTTTTGAACTATTGAACTTTTTCTTCTCTAGCTTGTTTTTAATTTTCAGTACTAATTGTTCATTATAACCAATCGATTCTGCAACTTTAAAAATGTAGTCCAATTCTTTCTTAAAATTCGTAGGAGATAGTGGGATTGAAAGTAATCTATTGATTAAAAAATAAAAACTACACTCTTTGTATTTGTGAAAAGTGTATGAGTCTTTGTGAATGTAATTGTCTGTATTTGTTTCTTTTCTGTGAATATCAAATTGATAATTATTGTCTGATATTGAAATTTGTAGATCTAAAAAGGGTAAAGATTTTTTTTTTCTAGTTCATGCGTGAAATGTATTGAGGGATATTGGTTATTTAAAATATTTAAGAAAGCCTCCGTATTGAAAGAATCGGGCATCACTGCAAATGCATCGTCTATATATCTTGCCCAAAACTTGGGAAAAAAACACAGTTGTCTTTAACTTTGTTTTCAAGGTTGTTCAAAAATAGGTTAGCTGAAAAAGGTGATAGCTGTGCCATGAATTTGTTTATAGAAGTTGTTGTTGAAAGCAAATATGTTTTGTTCCATGCATAGTGTTGTTATATAGTTTTATATATTCATTTGTTAAATCTGTAGAGATCGAATTGAATTCTAGAAAATCTTTGAGCATAATTAGACTAGTATATATCGGAACACTCGGAAACAGGGACACTACGTCAAAGGAAATAAGTCTCTCATTTGGCTCTAATTTATGTCCTTTAATTTGGTAATGAGATCAGATGTGTTTAAACTGGAGAGGTCATGTTTAAACTTGAATTTACCAAATTTCTTAACCAGCCATTTGGCAATTTCATATGTGGGAGAGTTTATGATCGAGATAATTAGGCGATCGGAATTCCCTGGTTTGTAGATTTTTGGGAGGCAATATGAATGTGGTAATTTTGGGTTGCTGATTTTTAACGTAAGTAAATAGTGGTTGTCCAAAATTATATATCTGACAAACTAGAAGAAATGATCAAATACGATATAAAGAACATATGGCTCATGTCAAATTGCACAATTTAGAAAAATCCGCATTAGCTCTACATCATATAAATACAGGTTACCACTTCAGTCTAGACAATGTTAGTTTAGTTAAACAAAGCAACAATAGAAACTTGGATATGTGGGAAGCCATATACATGATAAAACATAAAAATTATCTCCTGAATAATGATATTTCTCCCCTTAATAATAAACTGTTATCTTGTATACCGACATTGGTTAACACTTAAGACACTCTTTGAAGGATGTATTAAACTTTTCAGTAATATCTTACTTAGAATTGTAATCCATAATCCTGTCACCGTTAATTTAACCGTTGTCTTTTTCCTAAATATTCTGTATTTCCCAATTGAACTAATTCTCAGAATGATATATTGTTAATATTCGTTGTAATTTTGCATTAATCGTTTTTCACCCTACCTTTAAAATTGTTCTGTATAACATGTATTGTTCTTATTATAAATTGTCTCGTAGGTAATATGTTTGCTACTTACTAGTGATGATGTGTGCAGTGCACACGAAACGTGACGTTATTAAACTATATTTTTTGTCAAAAAGGTGTTTTATTTTATTACTATTTCTATGCAATAGACTGCTAACACTAAATCAAGCACCCCTTTAAAAAGTTTTCCCCAAAAAGCATGACTATAAGTAAACCGAAATCTCCATCAAAACATTTTATATAGTACACTGATAAAGACTAAATAAGAAAGACCTTTAAAAAAAAATTTCTCAAAAAGCATGACTACAAGTAAAAACAAAACTACACCGAACCGTTTTCTCAGAGAAATACTCAATATAAAATACCATTAAAAAGTTTTCCCCAAAAGGCATGACTATAAGTAAAGAAAAATCTGCGCCAAAATATAGTCTGTGCAGTAGACTGATAAATACTACATAAAAAAGTACCTTCAAAGATGCTCTGAAAAGTCATTGCTATAAGAAAAGAAAAATCTTAAACAAAACGTGTTTTATGCCGTCGACACATATATTCTCTATAAAAAATATCTTCCCCAGAAGACATGTCTATAAATAAAGAAACATTTCCACCAAAATATTTTCTATGCATGACTGATAAGTAGTACTAAATAGAAAATAGCTTTAAAAAGTTCTCAAACAAAATGATGTATAACAAAAATTTCCAAAAAATTTCGTTTGTACAGTGGACTGATAAAAACTACATAAAAAATACATTATAAAAGTTTCCGTATAAAAAGAATCATTACGCGAGAAGTTATTATTGTATCAAGATTTCAAAAAAAATATTTTGTATGGAGTAGACTAATACATAAATTAAAAGTATTTCTCGATTCCTGCATAATTATTATGCATTGTACAAAGTAAAATCTTCAAAACTGTAAGTATTAAATAGGTACCCGCCTAAAAATCACTATTATTAACGAATTATTATGAAAAAGCTCATTTCATAAACCATTTATTTCGCTTGTACTTCAGAACACTTGCCAGCGAGTCGTAAATAAAACTAGCCTAAGACGCATTCTTTAATGAACTATTATTATAACAAGGCATTCTTGTTATAATTAAAACACTATGCACTCATAGAAATCATTTATTGAGAAATCCAAAATTATCAAATTAACTTGAAATATACCTAAACATACTTATAAATAACATTATACATATTGCGTCTATATTAATGTTTTTCAATGTCAACTTTTGCCATTGAATTTAAACTCATTTCCGATTTTCATCTGGGGCGCGTTCAGAAATGATGGATAGGATACTGGCATGGTCAGGTCATATTTTATGACGTCATGCACTTGGTAAACTTGGAGCGCTTTACAATTCTGAACGCCGTAGAGTGAGTCGAGTTAATTTGTGGCAAAAGTCAAAGGTCAAAGCTAAGCATTGCAGAGTTAGACGTTATGTATGAAAAAATACGGTCATCAGAGAAATAAGAAAACTAATTAGAACAATGGACCATAATCGAAAAAAATTTTGGATCAAATTAAAATTGTCCAAAAACAAACTCTTCAAACTCCAAGAAACACACATATGAAATATCATGAAATTATAATTATAACCTTAAAAAACACTCCGAACCGCGCTTTAAATACCCCGACCCGAATGCCCATGAATCGCCCGCTATTAACCATCACATATAGGCGGGTGATATAAGGAACACTCCGAGCGTCGCACCAATCATTTCTGAACGGCAATGGCGTCATAATTTTGGGACATCTTTTTGTTTCTGAACGGCAAGTGTGAAATTGGAATGACACTTGGATAACATTCTATCCTTTTCTGAACGCACCCCTGCTGTAAGTAATTGTATGTCAACAGTTCATCCCACTAATATCGCCGAAGGAAAGTAATAAAGGCTAGGAATACTTTACATACTAGTCGTCTTTAGTTTCTCCTAGTAAATTGATTATAAAACTTAAGAACGCATGACCATATCACATAAAATGAATCTGAGGAAACTATAATTGAACATGAGAACGAATTAGTTTTTCATAACTTAGAATTGCATTAGCAGTCTAATAAAATATACTTAATTTGTATAGGTACTGCTACAATCATTCACCATCACTAAGCATCTGAGTTCTAAAAAAAAGTTTCAATTGACTAGGCATGTAGTACTGTCAGAGAGGGCTTTAAATCAATTCATGGTTCAACTCTAGGTACTTTATTCAGTCATTAAATAATTTATTTACAAACAAGTAAAAGCTCATAGTTAATACATCTTAATATCCTAAACGTTACTACAAATACCTCAAATTTAATTCCAATCGAAAAATCAGTCTTTCCGTGTACGCCTAATGATGAATCAAATATATTCATTTCGTTGTAGTTCTTTCTCAAAGTAAAACTATTAACTAATGTCATTAATAATTAATACCGAGGAGTCAGTTGGTATTGCTATTTTTTCTCTTTTTTCCGCAGCTTCTAGATATTTTTATAACAATATATTATCGACAATTGTAATGAGATCGCTTTCATTTATTATTCATTACCAGTTTATAATAAGCTTTCATACATTGTTTTTTGTTAACACTTTTCGATATATTACGCGAAGTATACACTCTTGGATTAAAGTAGTTTTCTGTCCGCATAACTATCTCTTACATACAAAGGGGAACGATGGTGTAGTGTTTGTGTATGGTATAAAGATAACTGCATCTACATCCACTATTCTTTCCACTAATTGAATGCGGGGATAATGAATTAAGGCCTTCGCTAATGTCTGAGATACGTTTGAATTTACCGTCACAGAATTTTTTAAGGATTTGTATCGCTATTATTTTTTCTCATATAGCCTTATTTATTACTAAATAGGAAAAAATATTTTTTTAATATGTCTGTGATTATTAATAAATTAGTTCTATTACTAATTTATAATACATTAATAACTATAATTTATTGATCTAAAATCATGATTGTACATGAGATGCAAACACACTATTTATGAGTAATTATAATAATCCAAGCGTAAATAATAAAAAGGTGTTAGAACATTCTAGGAACAGAAGATGTTTATTATATTTATTTCATGTGAATATCATTAATATTATTTTACAGATACTCTCAGAAAATTCAAGGAATGCAATAAAATGAGGTAGATGTAATCATAAGAGAGAAGTACCACTGCCCGTTGAAAACACTGTACAACAATACATGTCCAAAATGTCAACTGTTGACAATCAAGCATAAATTCATTCTCTTCTTGACAACTGCAAATGTACGTTTGAGTGTTTGTTCATTTTATTTACAATAGCTGCTTGTAATTCTTTTAAAGAAACTATTTTGAAAATTTTAGTGTTCAAGTAACGGAACAGAGAAAAATTGAATTCATCGTTCATAATCAAAGTTGTTAAGCGACGAATATTCTCTGGGGATGCATAAGTTCATTTTTTACGTTTCTAATGGTACTAGAGACAAATCTTAAAAGATCAAATACAATTAATCATGAAAGTAATAAGGTAAATTAAATACATTTATCTGTTCGTGCAGCTAATTTCGAATTGATTTGTTTGGGTTCGTCCCAATCCATTATCTATCTATCATCATCAACGACATCTTCTGTTAAAACTGTTGTTCGTCCTCTAAATTTGATATTATAAATATAATTTTTATTTTCAAATAAGTGAACAAATTCCATCATGATATTGCTGAAACACTTCACTAGGAAAAGTCTCACGAAATTCGTCCGTGTCAAATTCCAATAAATATAACCATTCACCGTCATCTCTTCTGGTTCCACTGAGGCAACATACTATTAGAATAAACCTTACTCGTACGTAAAGGCGTACCTTCTGCTACAATGCGTTAAAAATTAATGCAATCATTTTAAATTGTATTCATTTAAGCTGTTTGTTGCAAGGTATGAGTAAAACAGTTATATACAATAAAAGCTATTGTCTGGGCAGCGTTTCCATGTTCCATAAGCTAGGTTTTACATCATGAATATCTCTAATCTCGGAATATTTACGGAAAATCAGGCTGCATGGAATTTCCTCCCGGGAGGGACGTGTAGATTATTTAATCTATTGGTTAGGTTAATTGAGATGTGATTTGCGCGTATGTGTTATTGACAGTCGTCCATTTACAATCGGCACCCATCAAGTCAATGCTGGTTCCTTTGCTTGAAATTGATGATATTTCGTGTTATCAATTCATACCAACGTATATAAGGATGGAGGAAGTCATTAATAAAAATTAATTATTTTAAATAGTCATTTTCACGACCAGTTATCAAATTTAAAAGTCAAAATGTCCACAAATTAAGATCAGTCTACATTTATTCCAGAAAAACTGATCAGACCAGAAGAAAATGATAGACAAGGGATCAAACGGGATCGATATTTTCGATTTTTTGGTATAACAACTCTAAATTTACGAATCTCAGTAACATCTGTGATTAAATGTGATTTTTGGACAAACTGACACTTGACGTGTACCTATTATTGTTATATTTGAATTGAAGAAATGAAGCTAAATTTAAATAGTATATTATGCAAAGAGCATTAAATGATGGCTATCAAGACGCGAGAATGAAAATTACAAGTGTCTTCATAGCCATTAAATGCGAGTTGCATACATTATTTTTTCTACGACCCCATAATAAAATATATTTTTTGAACATTCTATTTCATAAATTGAGCGTAAAATTTTCCGTTCGTTTTTGCGAATTTAGCTGGTATTAAATTGTCCGTGGCTATTAAGGCTTGTTCCATAATTTCTGGTGGAGTCAAGTACATTTCACTGTCATTGTCCCTCATTTTTATCGTTTATATTTTGAAAAAAGCACAAATTTTAACTACTTACTAGTAAATTGCAGAGAACTGTCAGGTTTAATTGATTTTTATATATGTCAGATATGAAGTGGCCATATTGAATATTGATGAATATTAGAATGTCGCATTCCTATTGGATATAAACTTGTATCTTAATGAAAAATCTGTATTCCTATTGGGTATAAACTTGTATCTTAATGAAAATCTGTATCTTAATGGACATCATTGAAGTACAGGTTCAGCATATCTAATAATACAATTAAAGTATGGGAATAGAAAAAACATATTAAAGGAGAATATATAATATTAATTCAACAAATGTAACAGAATGCGCGATATATAACAAATACAAGACAAAGGTAGGAATTTGTGTATATGTATTTTCTTTTTTTTTTTGATAATTATAACCTCATTTTTTATATAAATACAAACAAATAGTGAAAATAAAATGCGAACACAAGATTAATTATAATTAACAAATTGACATTTTGATAACCATATACAAAATTTGAACTTGGTAGCCAACTTCAACATGTGTAATACACTAAAAACTATGGCGGCAAATTCAAACGGACATCAAAAATAATACTGTATCTATGAGATGAGCCAAATTATATTATTTTGTACTAGAAATAAAGTATTTTCTCGCATCACTGGGTTATTATTATTATCTCTGAACTTGTAACACATATGCATAGCTCAATCAACGAATCATAGTAGCTAGGTTCTGAATGCTCTGTGATTAATTCGAACACTTGTAATGGCGTGAATTACACAAACTGCATGGTATATATGAAGTCTCACAATAGTGCATCTCTCCCAGGGCAGTATATACTACTAACCCTCTTCCCAACCGCTATGACTCTTTGAGTGAATTATACATTACATTCTCGGACTACATATATACCTATATTTTGAAGCAAAAATACTTTAAGGTAGGTATGTAGGCCATTTAGATAAATTGTTTCATTTAAGGTAGGAAAAATTAATTTCATTGCAAAAGTAATATACCTAAATACAAATTTCAGTTAAGAAAATGCTTTTCTCTGTATATTATCGCCTGCCGTTTTTTGTGTTACTTTCACTTTTCTTTCTTGTTACCCAAATCTATGTCATTCCAAGCATTGCTGGCCTTTATACACGACACTAGAGGCCCCCCCAAATCCCGTAAAACTGTAGGCCCCTTTGTAGGAACCGCTGTTCGTATATCGCTCACCAAAATCTTTCAAGCTTCTTAGGTCTTTAGTATGCCGAATGCAATTCAAATTCAACACTTTTTTGGTAGTCGCTGTTTTAATATTCAGCGTCGCACTATATATATGTATATATAGACATATAAATATATATATATATATATATATATATATATATAAGCTGCAGGTATAAGTGCCTCATAATTTCATGAAACATGTAAGAAATTGTCTGCAAATTACCTGATTAACAAACTTCATTATTAATTTAATATTTATTGCGCTAACATTATAAATAAAAAATTCTTCTAGAGGCAAACAATCGTCCCGTATATCTGTTTTAACTATACGTGTGTTATTTTATTTATATAAATTTCTACTATACATTTTGAACATGTATTTTCTTCATCAATTAATTAATTAAGAAGAAGTTAATTCGTTATATTCGTGTTAAGGATATGATTTTCGTCCAATACTGAATTTTCTTCGCACAGATTACCAGATTAATCCTGCTTATACATTTGCTGTCATTCCCATCTTATCAGTTGTCATGCACATTGAATTTTCCCGAGACATGTCAAAAGCTTTTCACTATAGCGTAAACAGCCTTGAAATCGAACATGTAAACACCTATTTCATGCTCACGTGTTACTCCTCTTCTTCTTCTTCTTTATTAATCCATATATTTTCCTCGGATGTCGAATAAAATTAATTAATATTCCTAATTTTGACGGTGTCTGACTACATTATTGTCCATCACCATAAATAGCTCAATATTATGAATTTTACCATAATCTACCTAAATTCCTTTCACACATTTTAGTTCGTGTATACACTTTTTAATTGTGTTAAATTCTCATTTATTAAACTTCAAAGCAAATATTATATGCACAAGTAGTGAGAATATGAAACGTAACAGATGATAATTGTAATTATGAATGTTTAATGGACACTATGCCATAGATCATAACCATTAATTAATCCTTTGATACGAATTTTACATACTCTACGTGCTGTCAATACAGCAGCTAATTCCATTCAAATGATGCTAAAATAAATTCTTCAGATCCATTATGGAAATTACGCCACCGAAATGTTCTATTCTGCAATAATTGTTAAGCTAAATTTACGTAGCTGCAATATCGAAATAAATCCTTTACGCTTTTTATACAATATTTTACGTGACATATTATTTTAAAAGTTAGAATACATGCTGCTTATATACGAGGATGATTTAACGAAAGGTAAGGATATAGTATTTGATTGGGAAAAACGTGGTATTATTTTCGAGGATATCTAAATTTTCAATTTTTCTTCGTGAAAGTTGTAAAGCTTGTGTTTTAGAATATGAACACTAATGAGATTTTGACGGACATAATTTTTCGAGTGTTGCTCCGTTTAAACATGGCGATATGAGCCTCGATAATGGAGAACGTCTGAGAACGTCTCAAAACGTGTTACGTCCTTGATGCTGATGATAGTAAACAATGACAAATAATTACATTCCAGGCGAATATGTTGAAAAGTAAAAGAATCCTTGCCGTTAAAGTGTTTCATTTTAAGTCTCACCTTCCGTCAAATCATCCTCATAAATATTCCGATTTCAAATCTAAGTTCTCTAAAAATTGACATTTTAATTCTTCAATAATTCAATTTACATACTTCCTAATTTAATTAACAACCTGTTTGCATCTGTTACACATTTTTCGACATTCCCTTTTTGAAATTAGTATTTTGCATAATAATGAATATAATCCTTGTTAAATGCTATGTCTGCATCGAAGCGTTTGTAGTTCAAACCGGCTTATAAATAGATACTTATTACCAATTACTGATGTAATTGTCAAAGAATAGTTCGTTTTGTTTAAAGTAACTACTAATATATTATATATTCCCCAGCATTGGTTTTACTAAAATTAAAATTCTGACGGTAAATATTTCAATTCTAAGTTTCCTATAAACACCTTTGATGCATATATTGCATACATTAATTGTTTAGTACAGTAGGGAAACATTTAATTAAATAAAATTCCCGTTTTCTTTGTCAATTTTGTAGTGGCATTCCATATTACATTTACAAGAACTTGTAATAAAATTGAAATATTTATAAAGGGAAGTCAATTAATGTATAATAGTAGTTAATAGCTGATATCTATAGTAATGGTTGTATGGTTTCGTAATTATTTTCAAGTTAAATTGTACCCTCCATAGCTTCCTCCTCTACAAATAATCTAGAAGCAAAGGATTGTGATCCATTCCATTACTTTTTCCACGATTCCCTTATCTGGATTTTTGCGAAGAAAATGAAGATACAAGAAAATAATTTAGACATAATGTATTTATAATACACTATTTTATTGTTATGATTACTATATTTTCGGTTAATTCTATACGAGTTTATTTAGAGCTCCATAGCATCAAATTAAGTATAGCACATGCCCTTATTTTCATCATCATTTAAAATTTCTTGTCTTGTTTTAACACCTAACTGTACTGCTTTTCTGTCGTAATTGTACTTAATATCGTTGTAATATGTCGAACATATACTTGGCTGAAGTGTGCTATTTTTTATTTCCCTTTAATTTTTTTGCTAATTATATTATTTATTACTTCTATACAATATGTTTACTAAATGTGCGGCAAAAAATAATGACGATATTCCTTAGGGTATTTAAAGTTGTTTTTTTTGTCGTTTGAGAATTTGTTGTTAACTAAATTCTGATTAGAAAAATACGAATATTATTTGCAATCACAGGAGGTTGGTGTAGATATTGAAAATACCACTAGTTTAACCATATATTTCATATTGATGCATTTCTATTGTGATTTGTCATTTTCTCTTTTGAAAGTTGTTAAAATTGACTGCATCTTCTATTTTCGTTTTATAATTAAACTGTTATTATTGAAGCTCATAATACGATGCTTTTTCCTGTGCGGCCATTTAAAAACATCAGTGCACATCACTCCAATGAAAAACAAAAAAAAAAAACGAAAACGTAAGAAATCGTATAATTGATGGTATAGAATAAGAAACACCAGGTTTTTTTTTATTGTATAACACTCATCAATTATGGGATTTCACAAATTTTCATGTATGTTACGCAATAACAAACAACCCTGGTGTTTTTGAAAGGCTTCGGCAGCAAACGAGGAGAAGATTGGATCTATGCATTCTATCTGGTGGTAGTCATTTTTAGCAGTGTTTCTATATTATGATTACATTTAATAGTAATAATGTAATGTTTCTTTTCGCAAAGTATTTAATGCTCTTTATAGTCGAAACAAAGCGTCCTTTCGAAAGTACTATAAGGACAAAAAAATCTTAAAACAGCCCAAGGAATAAGCTCCTGATTTTTTATCGAACGTTTAGTAAACAGCTTGTATATATATCACCGCTAAGTGAAATCACACTACTCCATGATGAAAACAAAATAAAAGAAAGCATGATCTTCCAGAATTTGTCAGTTGGTTGGCTTATTAAATGAAAATTGCTTTCATATATCTGAAACCGTAAATTTAAAAGAATGATGTTAAAAATGATCTTTCAAACTAAATGAATAATGATCGAATAAATCTGTAAAGTTAGAGCAAAGATCCAAGTTAGAATATAACACGATAACATTAAGATACATTTGATTCAAAAATATGTGGTAAACAACTAAAATTTGGCAAAACACTAAGATCTAAAGCGTCTGCGAAGTATCTAATTCTGCGTGATATATTTAGGAAGAAGTATGGCATTTACTTTTACTTTGACACCTGTAGATCGTCGACGGTTGCAATAATAACAACGGCAATGAAAGTGTTGAAGAAATGCAAGCATCCCTTACCATGTAATATGATAGAGAACATTTTCTTATCTCATGCTTTTCATTCTATCAAAATAATAGCAAAGAAAAGAAACACTAAAGGGTGGGAAAATTCATTTTGCTTTCGGTGTGTTAGACATTAGGTGCGGCGACAACTGCTTGCTTTGAAATTTCCGGCTTCCTGGCCAATGCGAGATGTGATTGGCGCCGTAACCTTTCTCTGTCTCTCTTCTTCTTCAGGCCATTGATTTTCTTTTGTTATTAGATAAGTAATACTGTTTTTGTTTTGTTCACATCCATGTAGGAGGTCCAACCCTTGTTCGCATCAACATCTTTCTACGATCAATCAGCAAAATAGATGATTATAAAATGGTGAGTTCGCGGTTTTGCCAGTCATGTCAAGCATTGGATGGATGTTGTTACTAATATACAGGGTGTTTCTGAATAAGAGTGTCAAATTTGAAGGAGTTTCAGCGTGACAATAGAAGTAATTTGAATACATGAGCTCATGTCTGAAAACATATCGTTAGATAATACGAACATATAAAATACTAATCATGTTTTATTAATCTTGTTACATACTTCATTAACTTTTTCAATCGAAATACTTATTATTTATTATAAGGCCTCAATGAAACATTTCAGGATGTGTGTTTTATACAGAAATTGCTACTATTGTCTCTCTGGATAACAATGTTTGATAATCTTATACAAAAACGCTTATAGATATATACATATATGTATATACATATATAGTTGCGATATTTTGTTCTTTTTGCACAAAGTCGTTTGGAAATGTGTTTCTGTCTATTTGGGGGTACCACCACCAACCTTGAGCATGTTGGTATTGTTCTACGGGATTGATCCCTGTACAAACCAATTAAACTTTATAAACTTTTGTTCTATTTCAGCTATTTTATTGCATGTTTGTTTTTAATTTATCTTGCTTATTAATATATAAAAGAAGAAATAGATAAAGCTAGCAAGTAAACCAGGTCATGGAATTCTTGCTTTCTTTTTGTCATCAAAATTTTAATGTTTTTGAATGTACTTATGTCGCAAAATTAATTTTACTATATACTGCGTATTATCCATTTTAAAATATAGTGATATACTGGTTTATTTGATGTAGAAAATATTCATTTCACACTCGAAATACTGTATTAAATCTTTTATATAATCCGCCTGTTCTCGAAATTAATTAGGCCTAAACTTTTGATCTTCCTTCCAGCTAGAAATTCAATCATTTTGGGAGTTAATACTGTCCAAGCTCCTTGTAATTTCCTTTACAAGTCATTTACACTCACCGGATTCATGGTTTACGTCTTCCGGCCTAATTTGTTCCAAACAAACTCTATAGGAGGCAAGCCCGGAGGATATGAAAGTCAAAGAATTCTTTTTATCAAACCGTTTTCCAGACGTCCTTCAAGTGTTTAAAATTATTTTCCTTTTTTTTTAATGTAAACTTTTTCGTGCTGGTCCAGATATAATTGCATTAGGTATATAGTTTTTCCTATAATTTGTTCTTTTTTTAAAATATTCTCCTCATGCTTTTCTGTAAATAATATATACAGTTACGTTCAAAATAATACCAGATACTGCTGATTAAGCTAAGACAACATATTTATGAGACAATCGTTATATCTTAAATGTGTTTACGAACAAGCTATGGTAATGAAGAAAAAATAAAACATCAAAAAGTTTGTGTTTGTGGTATGATAGAAATATTCGTAAAATAATAAACTAATACATAATTCAAAATATTAGTTAGTGATCCTTCGTGGACTTCTAGCTGATAATTATTCGTATTCAATCGCCAACGAACTCTTGTTACACGTACAGACATATTGACATATTTTACTTTTCATGCCTAAATTGGATATATTTTTACTGCACGCAGAGTCATATTGTCGTCTCGGCGAGTTTTTTCTTTGTTTTCCTAGTTTTCTCCCCATTCCCAAAGTGTTTGCTGCAATTTCAGCAGACAACCCAAAACTTGTTGTATAAATTTAGAGGTTCGACCTGCGGCTTGCAGCTGCCCATATTAATTTATAATAACTCTTAAGTTGACAGATAAAGCTAATGATGTGAAAACGAGTATTTATTAGTAACTATAATATGTACTATTATTTTGAACGTAAATACAGATAGCTGATGTAATGGCTCTTATTTTGATGTTTAATATACCCGAGTCTGCACTAAATTTAATTATGTGGCTTCTTCCCCTGTAGATGTTGCGGATTATTATTGACTTAAAAATACAAGATTTATTATCTGCAAACACACCTTTCAATTTACTACTATTTATTATCCCTTTCAATGTCATTCAAATTCTTGTTAACATAAATATTACGCGGCTTAATAAACGATTCATATTCAATCAAATTTCTGTCAAGATTAAGCAAGTTGGTACTGTATGCAGTGTGGTTGTTGTCGTTCTGGACTGATATGTAAATACCTTGTACTTATCATTTCTTTGATTTCGATTCGGTGAATAAAAACATGTTACATTCACGTTTCTCTTCGTCGGTGTACGACGTTTTGTTAAAATTAATAACTCAAGTGTGATAATTTGAAATATCATGTTTCATGTCTTAAAAAATATGTCTAAAATTAAAAACTCGTCAAGATGTTATGCCTGATATCTTTCTAATGGTGTTAGAATACAGTATAGCGCTCACAAGAAATAAGAAAGTTGATGATATCCAGAATGAATCAAGACGTCTTATAAAAATTTCAATTACGTCATTACATAGAAGACATAAAATGTCCTCAATGTGCGTTTGGCAGAGAATAACAATCAACAGGAAGCGACAGTATAGCTGGACCCCTAATGTGTCGTGTCCCACTTTCGCCTCGACGAAATTGAGTGATAAGCAATGAAATACATTACAACCAGGGAAGGAAACACCAAATAACTGAACTCGGCATACTCACCAAACAAACAGGGATTCGTTTTTAACATGTTTGTTATTTCTAATTCATCATTGTTCTCCACCTTTGCTTCTTCCCTTCAAGATGCTAGAATTAACATAAAAAATCAGCATTTTTCGTTTTTAAAAAAATCTCGAACATCATTTAACAAATGTAACCATGTAACCTACCCTCTATTGGTAATAATAAGCGAAATCTCCTGGTGAGCGTCGAAACTGAAACAGCAGCCTGTATATTCTTTTTTCAGAAATTCTATAATCATCAAAAAATACCTATTTATATTTATTTATCCAAATCAATTAAGGAAAATAGATTTACATATTTACATACACTATACTTAATAGTAAACTTTTGTATTTGTCGTTTTTAAATTTAAGAAAATTATGGTACGTGTTGTTAATGTAAGTTCATAATTAAAAATAGGCACATATATTCTATAAAATTGTGCAAAAATAGTTAAACGAATATAGGCTACTTAGGAAGACTTTTATATTTTGGCGAGCCTAAGGAACCTTTCAAATTCTTAACAACAAAATATTTATGGGCACCTATTGGAAGTCGACACATATATAAATGTTTCCAGTGAAATATTCGAAGATCAACAACACGAAAATAAAGCACCATTGAAAGCGTATGTATGTTTATTGAGAAGTGCCATGAGGGCATATTTATTTCTAGGTCATGTCCACGACTCACGACTATCGTGAAAAGAAGGAAAACGTAATTGTATAATTGAAAAGTGATATACATAACTGTGTGTAGTAAAATTAAAAATGTTAATTCTATTTTGGAAAATTCCGGAATATATATATTTATAGGTTTTAATTCAAAAATCAATTCGCTAGCGAAAGTCGATGCTATTGTACGCGAGTTACATTGACCTTAGCCTTGGGCAATGTGTGACGGCTGCGATGAGATGTTCTAGCAATTATACGTGTTATATAGGGTGAGATACAAAGCAAATAAATCATTTTCTATTTATTACGTGACATACTTCCCTAATGAATTGTACTTTTAAGTTTTTTTTTGTGTATCTCACATTACTTCTGTCGCTTATTATCATCCGAATCTACATGCAGTAAATATAATAAGTACAAATATTTTTGAGAAGATATATTAACAATGTTTATTGATGATTGTACAGTATTAAATATTACAAAGTGTTTCTCTATTTATCTGTATGAAAGATGTGTTTATATAGCTATTCTTAATCATTTATTTCTTCTCATTACCTGGGCGTATAATCAATGAACATGTTTTTAATTGTTTCTAGTATTATCCTCAGTCTGAAGAGAAACAAACCACTTACTATCTGAAAAATACAAATTTGTTCTCTGGTCATCAGACACGAATTTAAATTTTGCAGCACTGTAATTTAAGAAAAAATAATTGCTATTTCTTTTGCATATTTTCGTTTCAGTCGGTTTCTGTCGACCATATGTAATTTGTTTATCACTTCGCATTAAACATTTTTCAATAACATTATAATAATTAATAAGTAATAATAATAATAATAATAAAAACAGATGTCGCACCATCCTTTCATCATAGCTTCAAGCCAATTAATTTAACCAGTATCGATTATAAATTATTAAGCCAGTGCAGTGCTATTTAATTTTTCTTTTGGGAATTCGCCAAGGACAGGGGGAACTCAATACTCAAAAAATAGAAAAAAAAATTGAAGATTCAAATGTGCTCTACCTACATCACTAGCACATATACATTAACGTATACATACACAAAGTCATTTATTGTCTAATTGAACAAATGCACAGTCAATGGCTATATTCAGCCGAACACATCGCTGGCAGCGCTAACCTATCAATTGCATTCAGTACCTACTACGCTAGAGCTAGCAGACCCCATTTTTTCTAGCGGAAAGAAAAGCGCTGGGAAAGTAAGTGGAAACGGAGTGGAGCTTCAAAATTTTAAATTTGAAAATATGTATTACAGAACATAAGTTTAACAATGGAAAGTAGCATCGATTAAAATAATAAATGTTTACCGTATGTCGCATTGCAAATTAAAACGAGTATTATTAGTTCTGTAAGCAAATGTTTGAGTTTTTTGGGCTATAAGTATTATTATATTAATACCTTAATAATGTTTCATTACTTTGCTTATACATAGGTACATACACTTTGACAATATTGAATTTCTTTTGTGTTAATAAATAAATTCCACCAATCAATCAAATTCAATTGTTTAAATTGCAATTTAATATCAAGAAAGAGAATGTTCTTATTTGGCTTATGTGCGAAACGATAAAATATCAAAAAATCGTCAAACTACATTCAGTATGCGTCAGCGCGAATATTATTTATACACTATTCAGTACGACCTAGCGATGAAACTCTCAGCGCTTAGCGATTAGTCCAACTGAATATAGCCAATGATTACCCAAAATTTAAAAGTACATACAACATATTAGAAGATTACGAGATTGTCTTGTTTTGTTTGTAGCAATATTTAACATAATTTATATCTATGTAATTTATTTATATCTTCAGCTCGTTTTAGTATGTTTACTATGCATTATTGACGCATGTTCACAGTACTGTACGTGTTTAAAAATTATATACAGTAATAAAATGTTGGGAAATTGGGATGTGACGAATAAAAATTCGAATTGAAATGGGAATGAAAGGATTCACAAGCATTGGTGGTTCTATAAATTGATGAGGTATATTCAGCCCAAATGGAAGGAGGAAAGACAACATCAACGCCAATGTAGGTTTCAAATAAATAATCCGTAAATTGTGTTACTTGATCGTTATGTGGTTTAGTTCTCGTGTTGTGATTGGAGGAAAGGCAGTCCAAAGTAATTGCGAAGGCACTGCGACATACCAGGGAAGTGACATTTATAATCTTGTGCCAGCACCAATTCTTGAATTTTTTGCCACCTGTACGGATGATAAAGAATAAATAAATTGCACTGAATACAAACATTGGTTGAACTTTCCGTGCTTGTCTTAGTCGAAACAGCATCCCTGTATCAACGATGTTGGAAAAAAATACCTTATAGCTTTATGGATTTGCCATTTCAAAATCTTCAGTTACATTTTTCGGTTCGAAATTTTACCCTACATTAAGGCAATGGTCTTTTATATATTGAAAATCGATTTTATAAATACTTTTGGTAACAAGAAGTAAACCAAAGGTACTTAACCTACTGTAAAAAGTTGTAAGAACAACTTTGAATAATATTGAAACGTAAATGGATTGAATTTACGTGGATAAAAATTCTAAGTCAGAAAGTTTTCGCCTTTACTTGTAGTGGGTGAATAATCAATTTGACGATATTATTGGGAATCACCGAATGTCGAGCTGCGTATATATTCTTCCTAATCTTTTTAATATCATGAAACAATTAGTGTGTCTGCATGGTTTTTCACTAGTTCCTTAGTAAGTGTATTTCATTTATGTCATCTACAGCTTTTGGTTTCAAGGGATTACTCAGCTTCTGTCTAAAATTAAACGATGTTTTAAATAACTGTTTCTTATATATGGTCCATATAAATCTCGTCTGTTTAAATCTGACTTAGAGACGGCGCGGCGGCGTCGTGGTTATGTGTTTCAGAGATTTCAATAATTGTTCCCGCGTTTCCTTATGTTTTTGCAAAACCATTGTACTTTTTTTAGAACTTTATGCACATGTCCAACGCTTGATTTGGCCATTACATAATGAAATTATCCACCACCAAAATATCATTGCCTTTTTCACTCTTAATAAATTGCATAGAGGACATCGTGTAATGTAATCGTTATTCGTCTAAAAGATGAAGAACAACTGAGTTTTGCATGAAGTCCATAGGTAGACTAAACATAGGTATTCTAAAATACCCCGTTATTTGTCAGTGGTCAATAGGTAAACTACCAGCAATGATTTCTAAAATGCCCTCTTATTTGTGATAAGACTAATATGTTTACTACCCCCCACGGATCGATCGGTTATCTTGTAATATTCTCGGGAGCGAATTCGAAGCCCTACGGGAGCTAATTCGACCATCGAAAAACCTACCTGGCTGTTTCGGGAGCGACTTTTGCTCGACCGTAAGGGTCAGTGGATACAAATATCTTCTTCGAATAATTAGCGGTTTATAATTTCTTAAGGGTGTCTTATAGGTATATTTTCAAATTTTAACAAATGATGGGCTGCCTTTAAACTATATGCAAAAATGATTTATGTGAAATATGGTTATAATTTTAATCTACCTGTTCTGTGGATTTTCTTTTGTCTATTTGTTATTAATAAAAAAAAATGTATTTTTAAAAAAGTAATCATCGATATACAAAACCCGTAAGGACGTATACAATTAATTTTATTGTAAATATTAATTTCTAGTAATATTTTTTGGTACTTATTAAAACTTATTTTTCGCGCTGTTTTAGTACGCCATCTACAGTCAATTTTTTTATTATATTCTTACAAATCAAGACAGGGCGAAATTACTTTGTTTATGTGTGGAGATTCACTTCACGTCCGGGTATTAAGACTAGAGATAAATTGATTGATCACATAGAATTTTATGATGTAATATTAAATATTTTTTTAATATTTATATAAACAGCCAAATTTACATGTGTGAAATGTAATACATACATGCAGAAGTATTAAAGCTGAACAAAATACTAATAATAAAAGTGTATGTTGTGATAAGACTTTCGTAGATATTTAATTAAATATCTCGAACAGTGAAATAAAAAATACTGAAAACAAAAACTTTCTGTTTTAAAAATATAAGAAGTTTTCCAGCTGATAAAATTAATTAAAGAAGCCTACGTCTAGGTACCTGCTTTTTTAGTTTATTTATTCGTATTTACTTCTAAAATAATACACATCATCTTTTTAGAATTTTTTTTTTTTTACATTACACTTCATAAGATTGAAGATATTCTCTGGTATCGTTTAATAAGTCTTACATAAATAATATATTTTGTCAATTTGACAATGTTAAATAAAACAATATATGATTAAGACTAGCATTTTTAGTTCTCTTACATATAGAGCTGCTATATGGTGCACATACAATTTTCCATTTATCAAAATGAAATAGTACTAAAATTTGCATATGATTGAAAAACAGTACCTAGGTATGTTCCTCAGACATTTTATTTTAAAAAATTTCCCCCCATTATATTCACCAAAGCTCAAAGAAAAAATTTCGATTTTCGGAAAAAAGGGTGCTAACTGCACTCTTTCGGATTTTTTTTGTGGTATCTTTTTATTTATAGGAGATACGGTTTTGATGTTTTGAAACAAACCAAGAACAATTTGGAATAATCATCAGAATTTCAATACTTGTTGTTTCCGGCGGGTACCAAGTGGGCACTGATAATATCTAATGACACTGGGTAATCCGCTAGACAAAGTGGGCACCACGGTCATCGAAGGGATTATAAGATTATAAAATAGATTTTATAAAATTACCTGTGTAGGTATTGAACGCCTGTGAATCATTTCAGTCAAGATTTAATGGATCATTTTATGCAACTCACCCATCTATTTATGTATTTATCGAAAAACTTAAAGACTATCAAATTGATACATATATTAAGCTTCAAAGTGTTCATATTCCACTGAAAATGAATGATAAGAAGACAAAAGTCAAGCTGGACACATTAACAAATTTACATTCACAAATGATTTTGGGAGAAATTACGAGATTACATTTTGTTAAGAGAAACAAGAGAAAGAATATAAGTAAGAATATTAGTGTATGTAGTATTTTTTACATATTTTTATACACTTAATATTTTTATATAACTTTTTTGTGTATATTGCCTATTTTTTTCATTTTCTTTCTTAGTATATATTATGTAGTATTTTTTAAATATTTTTACATATCTTAATATTAAGAGTTAAGTGTGTTTCATACTATTCAACAAGAGAAAGAATATAAGTAAGAATATTAGTGTATGTAGTATTTTTTACATATTTTTATACACTTAATATTTTTATATAACTTTTTTGTGTATATTGCCTATTTTTTTCATTTTCTTTCTTAGTATATATTATGTAGTATTTTTTAAATATTTTTATACATCTTAATATTTTTCTTAAATTTGCAAATTATTATATTGTGTTTTCCTTTAGTAAATATAATATGCAATGTGACAAATCTTAATAAATAAGTTGAGCAATCAGTACTTATTGCGTTTACATTGCCTTCATTATAAATGTTTTTGTTGGTGCCTACTTTGCCTACAGAATTAGCGCAGATCCATTTCATTGGTGCCCACTTGGCCTCTGCCCGTTGTTTCAAGTACATCGTCCAATTTTGTGGGAAATTTCCTTGTTGCTGTATTTAGATAAAACTTATGGAGGTATATGGATTTTATTTAAAATTTCAGCTATTGCCCGGGATATCTTAATCAGTAATATACGTATCGAACAAAAATGAAAATCTGAAATATTAAATGTTGTGTAGAAATTATAAAAAGTATGAAAATGATATAAATGATTTCTCTATAAATATAGTAACTAACAAAGAATATGTTTTGTACAATCAATGGGCGCCATAGACAAATACACTGAGTTCTGGTCACAAATATTTTGGACAGTTACAAAAGGTGATTGTGATATTTATATAAAAAAAAATTAAAACTATGAAAAACAAATTTCAATTGTAGTTTATTTCAAATAAATGTTATTAGTTAAATTACTAATACTCATTGTCTAATTATATACTTTAAATTGCTGTTTTCATTAGGCTTTAATTTGAGACTGTCTTAACACCTGCGACCTGCCTATAACGATTTTAAATTTAATTAAATTTTGTCTTCCATTTAGTTGACCGCTACTGTGAGATTTTACTGTATTTTAATTCTAGTTTGAATAAATATTTAGTAGTTTTTATTATTATCACAGAATTTTGTCTGATAAAATTAGGATTACAAGTATAATTACTGATGAACACCAGCATTTTTGGTGGATTTAGATTTATTTATGAAATTACTAAGGAACTGGGTACGTGACAACATTCCAACTTTTAAATCCTAAACTAAATATCAACAAGTTGTAACAATTTTCTTTATTCAGTTCCTTTTAAGAAAGTATGGCGATAGCACAAAACCTCTAATTTATGCTTGGTGTTGTTTTTACCTACATCTTTTCTTCTTTTAATGCAAACCATAGCAGGCCATGATAGCATTTCCAATAAACATACGTACTATATATACATATTAATAATATTTCTTCGCTCGAGTTTCAAGGAATTGTTATTTATTGATTTATTAATTTTGTGATGATTTCATTTCATCATGATATCCTTGAATTAAATAATGGAATACCGGTTCTTTACCAACAATATAAATATATACAATTAAAAAAAGATAACTGAGATAGTAACAGTTATTATATAAATAACTATGTATATTATAGGTAGTAACCATATCTTGATTTGTAATGAAAAAGAAATAATTAAGATAAATTTCCACATATGGAATTATTAACAATTAGAGAAAGAGTTATCTTTTGTAGATTTAGCTTATCTAGAAAAGATCGAAAAAACCGACTGAAACGTAAATTCGTAATTGTTTTGTAGTAACCCCATCTTAAAAAAACACATTTTATCTATTATCAATTGCATAATACAATTGTGTTATTTCATTTTGATTGAAAACTTTGTGGTTTTTAAATGTAGAATAATTATATTATTTTTAACTGTTGTAACTTTGCTTATACACACAATACATATGTACCGATAACAATTAATAGCACAAACATCCAGTTAATACGAGAACAAGGTATCTTAGAATGAACTTGGATGTGGAGCTTCGTTGGGCGGAGCATGTCAAAAAGAAAAGAAAAGAAAATTGACTGGCTTCTTGGAAGAAAATCTCAGCGATCAGTATACAATAAACTGCTGCTATGTAAACAAATATTAAAGCCTATCTGGACCTATGGGATCCAGCTATGGAGTTGTGCAACCAGACTCATATTGACAAAATTAAAATATTTCAAAATAAGGTTTTACGAAATATCGTAGATGCCTCATACTACTATCGAAATCATTATCTACACAGAGGTTTCAAAATTCCAACAGTAAATTAAGAAGTCAAGAGATTTGCAGCTAAGTACGAGGAGACAATCCATGTCCATGTGAATACTTGGGTACTTCAGCTTTTGGACAATGCCGACCTAGTAAGAAGACTTAAAGGGGCTAAACCGTGTGAACTCGTTGAGTGTGCAACTTGATACAGTGACAAAGCAGAGCATAGTGATAGTGCATAGAACGTAAACATTAGTGTTTCATTTCAGGAACTACGGGAGACCATTGGGGACATCTTAGTAGATAAGTATCTAGTTTAAGAGTTTAAAAACAAATTGTAGGTTAGTCATATAGTAACAATAATTGTTTAAATAAAAAAAAATCTATCTAAAATTTATGTTTTCGTTTCCAGTGTGACACTAGTATTTCTACAGGTCAAAATTAAATACATATATATTGATGACAAAAAGAAAATTAAACATAGCTTTTGTTGTGTATGCATATATTTAAATATTCCAATTAGGTTTACTTGCAAATTTGTCGTCTGCATGCTGTCATATGATTATACAGTCAAATCGTATACAGGGTCGTCCAAAAGTCTGGATTCACGTGGATTTTGAGTAAACTATTCACTTTTTTGGAAAACTGAATTCTGTATCTTGAATGGGAATAAAATTGCAACTCAATAGTATTTTTTATTTCAAAAAAATTGTTTATAATTTTGAGATAAAGTTAATAACAATGTTTTTTTAAATGGAAACCTACCGTGATTTTTATTTCAGAGAGAGTACTTTCGATAAGAATTGCATTGGCATAGAAATTTTGGCTATAAACCTTACGATTATTGTTTAAATTAATATTAAATTTTCGATCCGAACACTCGTTCGCGCTTGTTCGGAAAATACACGAACGTGTCTTCTCTTACCACGTTTCCAACTGTAGGCATGGGTCCACCCCCTAATAAAGCATTCTATTGAAGGCGTTACGTTTATCTTGAATGAAAGCATTTTTTTTTTATAAAATGGAGATCTACCGCGATTACGATATTTCTATCCGTTCTCTCTCTACCAGTTCCATATTTACGCAAATTGTTCAAAATCACAGATCACAAAAATAATAGATAAAGTCAATACCAAAACAACACAATTAACAACAAACAAAACGTTCAAGAAAACAGAAAATAAAAATTCAAATTCGCTCCGTAAACGTACACTAGTAATACCAAAAACAGAATGAGATAAGATTTGGACCTTCCAAGTGTCTAAAAACGGAAAAAGACCATAAAATTATTTTTTATTAAACTACGATGTACTTTCTCATAACGTTTAAATATCGTAATCGCGGTAGATCCCCATTTTATAAAAAAAAAATGCTTTCATTCAAGATAAAGGTAACGCCTTCAATAGAATGCTTTATTAGGGGGTGGACCCATGCCTACAGTTGGAAACGTGGTAAGAGAAGACACGTTCGTGTATTTTCCGAACAAGCGCGAACGAGTGTTCGGATCGAAAATTTAATATTAATTTAAACAATAATCGTAAGGTTTATAGCCAAAATTTCTATGCCAATGCAATTCTTATCGAAAGTACTCTCTCTGAAATAAAAATCACGGTAGGTTTCCATTTAAAAAAACATTGTTATTAACTTTATCTCAAAATTATAAACAATTTTTTTGAAATAAAAAATACTATTGAGTTGCAATTTTATTCCCATTCAAGATACAGAATTCAGTTTTCCAAAAAAGTGAATAGTTTACTCAAAATCCACGTGAATCCAGACTTTTGGACGACCCGGTATATTTATATATGGTCTTCATGTTTAAAACGAATATTGCAGGAATATAGTGTTCAGTTGACATTTCGCGAACAGTGGCTGGATGAAAGACTGAAATTTAACGATTTTGGTGGCAGACTTAAGTACCTGACATTAACGGAAGCAAATCGTGTATGGATGCCAGATTTGTTCTTCGCAAATGAAAAAGAAGGGCACACACACAATATTATAATGCCTAATGTTTATATACGTATATTTCCTTATGGTTCTGTACTCTACAGTATAAGGTAGATAAAGTATTAATAGATTTGTTTGTAATGTAGTCACCTAACTTTGTTTTAAGAAACATACTTTACGACCTAAAAAAGTAAATGTGGAATAAACTCCTGAAACAGCCCCACACCGAAGCGCCAAAGTTATACATTATTGAATTCTTTTGTAATATTCTACACTATGTTTATTCATCCATCCTGGGTTATTATTAATATTTATATTAAGTTCTATAATAATGATTTTAACATTCATGTAAATTACCGGAGTAATAATAATAATCTCGATTTCCTCATATTTATATTCAGCCATGCTCTTTACAGAAGAAAAATAAGCGTTTACAATTTCGTATTATTCACAACTTTTCTTCGATAAAATAAGAACGTTGTACTCAAAAGAAGTTCCACACAGATAGGATACACACAGCACATTGAATCCCATTAATCGTCTTACAAAGATCCAATTCTGCTAAAAGTATGTTGAATTTTCAAGCAAACAAAATTATTATCGAAACAGCGAGGACGTACTTCAGCGGAGATTAACCTGGCAAATGATCGTAACAAGCTATTTCCGTTTTAAATTTGAGCGCTCTCTACGTTTGACATTATGTTATAATTTAGTGAATTTATCTCTGAGTAATCAGTTCACATTGATAAATGAACTTCTATTATTTAATCAGAATAGTAGTAATATTATTTAAATTGGAACTACCGGGAATAAATGCCCAAATATAATTACAGGATGGTAGGAGCTTTGATGGATATATACAATAGAGAGATTAACTTCTGTAGTTTTTTGATAGAAAGTTGATTTTAAAAATTACCACTTCTATACTGTGTCGTTTTGTTGAACTACTTCACATTTCACAATACAATTTGACATATAAGTTATAAATGTGTTGTCTCAATAAGAACTTGAATTTTAAATTAAAAAAAAACTAAATCATTTTTTTAATAAAATGTGTTGTTGAACCGTTTCTGGCTGTTTTAAAGTAACCCTAGAGAAAATTCTGAATCAAATTTTTTCACTGGTCGGCTTTGGTCTCTAAAACAAGGATGACATGTACTGAGAACTTCATTTGCAATAATCTTGTTCTTTCGCGTGCAGGTCCACGTCATCCTGTTGAATTAACATATCAGTTACTTCCATTTCATCCAATGCTACAATATCGAACGCCATGGACAGTCATAACTTCAGTGCCTGATAATTTCTCTTGTCCACATAGGACAGCAAAATGTCACTTTTTGAGAATAAATAGGTAATTCCTGCATGTCATGTGGATCTTTTGCTCCCCAGATCCGAAAATTATGATGTTGACGTTGCCATTGAAATGAGAGTGTGCCTCATCACCAGAGATGCGGCTTCAGTAGTTGATTCGATTGGATCTTATATGCATCAAGGTGCAAAACCTTCGTCAAAAATTCTTGGAAGATGCTGCGGTTGATGTTTAATTTCTAAGCGCGATACTGAAAGAAGGTATTGTGATGTTTTGCGAGACTAGATCTTACAGCGGCAATATTACCAGTAGATCTTTCAAGGCGATGACACGTGTTTCCATGATATTCAATGAAACCATCTGCGCAAATTTTACCCTGTAACGGACGATGAATTATCACGTAACTTAAAAATTATGACTTACCGCTTTTGTGAACGTCATTGCTTCACCATGAAAATTATAAACTATAGCTGACTAAATACATGACACTGAAATGGTACGCGATTCAAATTTCATGGTCTTATAGAGACAGCCTTTATAAGAAATATCCTTCTGTATTAGTACTGATACATTCTACAAGTATATAATATCCGTTTTTAAAAGAATAAAAATCGAGATATTCACTCCAGAGATCCTTATTAGATCAAAATTAACCTTACTAATCCAAATCAGTTAACGTGATATTTTATTGGATCAACATACTTTTTATTATTTTTGCATGGTTAAGCTATTCGAAATTATACATACTTTACGAAATTTATAAAAATAAGTCTACTTAAATGACCTTTCCGTAGGTATAATGTATATATGGTCTAAATACATAGCTCATGGGTGTATCAAAATATGTTTTTGAAGGAGTTTATTTCTTCGTTTGGAATATAAAAATATTAATATATTTACACTGATCTATAGTCGGATCCTTTTCCCACATGAATTTTGACCCAATTAATATTTATGTATTTTCTAGTGCGTATTGATTTACAACTTTTAAAATGTTGGATATGGAAGTAGAATCCGAGCCATTAGTTTGATTGAATTGATAAGCTGTTGCTTTAAAAATATAAATAATATACGAAATAAATCTAAGCAAAAATGTTTTGATAGTTATTATAATCTAAAAGTAAATAAATTGTAACAAAAAATAAATGTGACGTTTCTAGTGACTAGAAGTTATCTTTTTAATTGAATTGCAATCTCCTATATAACACCAATAACACGAATAAAAGAGCACCACATGCCTTTCCTATACGTATGTCCATTTGGATTTTCTTATAAAAAGTTGTTCCAAATTAAGTGCTAAATACTTGTACCTTCTTAAACCTGTAAATAAAGTGCTACTTTCGATCAAAATTTTTAAATTTTTTTCATACAAAAATTCTCTCAAATCCAGCTCTTGATACTTTTGGATCTGTAATAAATCTTTACAGAATGCATAATTTACGAGATATATTTACAACAAACTGTTTTTCGATAAGGCTTTTTTATAAAAATATTAATAAAAATTCATGATGATGAAAATTTTCGAATTCGAATACAGATACAGAAAAAGTGGTTTTTAAAAATGTTTCTCTCTCTATATATATTTTTGTGTGAGTGTGCGACCCAGTTAGCTGCCAAACGGCTAAAGATATCAATAACAAACCTTATTTACGTATAATCTTCCTATTCCGATCTGATCAGAATTTCAGTAAATTTAGTAGACCGGAAGCAATGGTTTAGTTCGGTGAATATATCGCATTTTACCAATGTTTCGTCAACTACTGAGTTTAAACAAATTTATAAAGAATTCAAGTGTACTCAAACGTGAATTTCAGAAAAAAATTATTAAAAACATTTCCGAAATTCCGACCGGAAATAATTTATCAGCAATACAAAAGTATTTAGAGCTCGAGTGGGACAATTTTTTTGTAAAAAAAAAAAATATCAAATTAGGACTGGAGGTAACACTTTTACTCCTATCGAATAGTAATCTCTTGCCAAATATGTATTTTGCAAATTATGCATTCCACCGACTGTTTCCCAAAAAGTCTATAACTCCCTTACTTATCGCAGGATTTTAATTATCTGTACACCAAATTAAATGATCGCGAATATGCTAATAAATGGGACAAAACTTTCAAAAATTCTTTTAAATTGGAACAATGATTTTTATTCTGAAAACAACAATGTATCACAAGTATACGCTTACATAACAAAAATACAAAAAAGACACTTGTGTAAAAAAAATAATACTAAAAATGCATTGCGTTACAATGTAATAACTGAACTACATTGGCTGGGAAAGTAACTGACAAATAATAACCGCACAACTTGTCAAGTGGATCTTCAAAAAATTCTAAAATGAACGAACGATGTTTAGACATGCTTCGAATTTATTTTGAGTGTGGTGATAATACTTACCAAGTCAGTTTACAAGTTTTTTAGCAACTCTATTTGAACAGAAACCCTCTAAGTCGATGCAAATTTAAGCGGATAGTAGACTATTTACGCGTATATGGGGCTCATGAAACACAAACGGACTCGCGGAAGTGCCAATTTTGGAATGAAAAAATGGAACTTAACGTAATTCTGAGTGTTGAGAAAAAAAGGGTAGACATTCACCAGGGAGATATCTATAATCTAGAAACTTCAAAGGATACTGGGCATCGAATTCTGAAAAAAAAAACGTATATTCCACGCAATAGAAGTTGGCGCTGTTCGATATTTTGTCGATTCCATTTGCGCAAAATTCAGAAGATTAGTCATTTTATCAAAGAATTTTGTGGTTGGATGAGTGCGGTTTTTCCAACAACGGTATATTCAATCGGAACATCCATCAGCTTTGGGCTCGAGAAAATCTGCGTGTGACGCCGTAACAATTTTCAACGTAGATTTTCGGTAAATAGACTAATTGGTCAATTTTTATTAATGGTAAACTAGACCAATACAAATACAACACAATTCTTCGTGAAGGCATGGATTTTCTTTCTCATACATGTGATCATTGTTGTTTTTAGAATAAAAATTTGCTAAAGAGAAATATATGTTCGAATTAGAAAAAAAAAATTGGATGGTTTAGCCTTAAAGCCCTTAGGGCTATACGTGATTTTATTAGGCCATTTAGTAACCTTTCGCAACCATTTAATTTGATGTATAGATTAAAATCTTCCAATAAATAAGGAGTTATGGGATCGTCATTTTTTTGTTGGATAGTGTGTATATGGACTTTATGGAGTAATTCTTGTACAAAAAAAAACAAAATTCTGGCTGGAAGTAACACATAAATTAAGAAGATAAAAGTATTTGAAACATAGAAAAACTTTTATTATCATAAACTCGGACCACACATAAGTATAAGAAAGTTGTGTGGTACCCGCACCTCATTTTACTTTCTTATACGTAGTATAAGGAAGTATTGTGATGATGAAAATTTTCGACCTCGAGATTTTTGCAGATGCCCACGTTTTTCAAGTCCCCTGATACAAAACAGGTGTTTTAAAAAAATGTTTCTCTCTC